>JAZDUH010000098.1:27297500-27795000 GCA_036419115.1 Scarus forsteni | reverse complement strand
ATGTGCTGATACCCTTCACACAGTGATGCCGGTTTTTGATGCAATCCCTAAAAATCCCTAAAATCCTTGCAATAGCTCGTTGAGAAATGTTGTTCTTAAACTGTTGAACAATTTGCTCACGCATTTGTTCACAAAGTGGTGACCCTCGCCCCATTCTTGTTTGTGAATGACTGAGCATTTCAGGGAAGCTGCTTTTATACCCAATCATGGCACCCACCTGTTCCTAATTAGCCTGTTCACCTGTGGGATGTTCCAAATAAGTGTTTGATGAGCATTCCTCAACTTTCTCAGTCTTTTTTGCCGCTTGTGCCAGCTTTTTTGAAACATGTTGCAGGCATCAAATTCCAAATGAGCTTATATTTGCGAAAAATAACAAAGTTTGCCAGTTTGAACATTAAGTATCTTGTCTTTGCTGTGTATTCAATTGAATATAGGTTGAAAGGGATTTGCAAATCTTTGTGTTCTGTTTTTATTTAACATTTACACAAAGTGCCAACTTCAGTGGTTTTGGATTTTGTAGAAGAAGAACACAGTGTAGCGTGCTTTGTGAAATATTACTTGAATGCCATTTTACTTTTGGAGCATTAATCATCTTTCTTGTGTCTGTATGCAAACTTAAAAGTGTGTCTGCGTCTGTCTGGGCAGATGTGAGAACCATGCATGTGCTTGCAGGTCTCCAGATCCTGTGTTTTGATAATTATATGTGCCGCGTGTGTGTATGACAGAACAAGTGTTGACAGTTGAGATAGTTGGGTTGGTCACACTGTCACACCAGAGCAAAAACGTCCTCAAGGGAAAAATGAAAACATGTTTGAACTGAGTGAGAAGGAAGTTGTTTTTGTTATTCTTTGTAATGGTTGTTATATTTTATTGTTGAACTATTTTAGATTTTTATAACCTAAAGAATGGTTTCTGAATTGTTAAATCTATTGGCTAATTTCTTGGATGATTGCTTTAGGTATTTAATACTCCTTTCTGTCCCTCTGAAATGTTTACTATTTTGGCTCTGTGTCTTTTTTTTACAGTATGTAAACTTAGTGGGTCAGGAGTAAATCTGATTGTATGATAATTATTTGTACTTTGTAAGGTGACCTTGAGTGTCATGAAAGGCACCCTTAAATAAAATGTTTTATTGTTATTATTAAAAGAGTTTCAAGAAATCAAAAAAAAAAACTACCATAGTTATTTTTGTCTAATTTCTAAAAACGCGGAAAATAATTTGCAAATGAATGCAGCATTTATTGCTAGAAATTTTGTTAAGACAATGAAGTGCCATGAATACACCAAAAAATTAAGCTGTATTTTGGCTTCTGATAAAGAACATTGTTTGCAACATATTTTTATAAAGGGAAATTATTCATTAATAATTTTGTCTTTACAATTAGCACCATTTAATTTGTGGCAGCTGATAGTTAACTGAAGTTTGGTCTTAGAGCACAGTCATTGGACGTGGTTTTTAACCTTACAGGTAAAATGTACAAGTGCTGAAAGATGAGTACCGGTGTCTTTAAATTCTGGATTATTTTGTGTCTTGGTAAATCAGACTATGACAGTGTGTTTGTGCTCATGGAATGCTTTTAGTGCAATAACTTTGCCAGTGCAATAAGCCTGGATGACATATATATTAATTTTGTGTATTAATTCACATTTCTTTGTTGTGGACAATCTAAAATTAGTTTGAAATTGCTCCTCATAGCTCCTCATAGCTCGCTCTCCCACTCCTTTTGCCTCCTGCCCTATGCTGTTGTACCGCAGTTAGCGCCCTTACCTATGTTTCCTTCTAACAGAGAACAACAACAACCTGTAATTGTTATTGTTTGCAGATCAAAATTCTGAAGAATTTCCACCACAGCTTTCTTCATGCATCAGCACATTCCAGGCTTCTATTGTTTGCTTGAGATAACATGGTGATGAGATTTTTCCGTGTTAATCTTTCGTGAATGTTGTGCGACTGTCAGCATAACTGTTGACAAGCTTCCTTGCATCTAAACTATGAAGTCTACATCATAGACAACATCTTCATAACAAAATTACTGCTTGAACTCTCATGAAAGGGAAATTCAGTTGACTTTTGTGACAGTCATATTATATTATGGAAAAAATTGAGCAGTTTCTGTGTTGTTTATATATTCTTTTTCTGTAAGAAAGAAAAAAATAATTTGAAAAGGTAATTTTTTTATGGAAAACAAAGCGATTTTATTTTTAGGCCATATCGCCCAGCCCTTTAATAAGATTTATTATGAAGGCCTGATCAGCAGTTTCCCAGGAATGCTTTTGGCAGCAACACACTGGCACCTGTTTGGTACTCCATTAAAATAATTGGAAAGCTTCAGTAATTTGAAGCTACTTGAGTGCTCCTCGTAGGCGTGTGCTCCGAACGCTGACAGGCATTCCACTTTCAAGTCTTAATCGGTTTTTGTAATTGTTGTCTGAGGTTTCCTTCTAATGATTTCAATCAAACTTGGACATTATTCTCCCAATGTCAGAAGTTAGATCTCACATCTATAATTTATTTATCCATGTTTACGATTATTATGCCACCAAAAGCATATTGATTTAAATATTTCCAAAGTTAAAATATTATTTGATCTTGCTGTAAACCACAGTTATTGTACAACATCATTCTTTAGAAAACACACATAGTATGTATGTGACATGACTTGTCAGCGGTAAGGTTGTAAATCTAGAAAATGCTTTTAGTTTGTTTGGGTATAGTGAGAACTTAATTGACACATATTAATATGAATACAGCTTACCGATACCAATATTTATTAAATTATCAATACACTCCCATAACTTGAACAAAAATGTAGACCTGACAAGAATTCCAAAATTTTAATGAGAAATGACAGTTCTCCTTTTTATGGACATGCAGTAACTTGGTCAGATAAAGTTGTTGATAGGTTCCTAAGCTTTTGCTTTTTATTGTCTTGCTTTTCAGGATCTTTACCATGCTGTCACAATTTAACTAGTAAACAGCAACAGTCCAATAAAAATCTGCCATGCCAGTTTGTTTTCCTGTAAAATGAATTTTATTTTTAAGTATTTTTGCCCCTAATGTACTAAGAAAATAAAAACACAACCAAAACTCATTAACCCACATAATCTGGAGCTTTCATAAGTATAATGATGAGAGCTGTGCAGCAATGTAGTGCTGAGTGAGGATAAATGTCAGAAAAAACAAATCTACTTCTCTGGCACTGATCCGTAAAAATAAACAATGGTGCATTCTAGCTGGGAGTGTTGGATCCACCTGCAGTGACGCACGCCACGCCAAAACTAATAGAGGTGGCTGTTTGGGTACAAGTCCTGTGATGCCAGTGTTGTTTGGACTGCTAAGCTGCTTCATTATGTTTCTTTATTCAACCTGGGAGGACTGACGTGTGCAGCAGTTTGTTAAAGTTTGACTTCAGGACAACAGTTTGACTTTGTGGAGGAAATGAGAAAAAAGAAATGGGAACAAACCAACAGATGCTCACCTACTGATAACCAACTGATTTAAAGTCAACATTAGGGATACCATAATCATAAACCAACAAATTCACTAAATGTAATGGAATTTGGCACTAACAAATGTCCATTTCAAACGAATTAACTCCTCAAAATGCATGTTTGTGTGAAGAGGGCAAAATATGGAACTTTCAAGGGCTAAAATTTGATACATTTTTAAGGAAAATATTTGCAAAAATACTTAACAGTGATATGTTAATTAGACCAAAATGTTATCATTTCAATTTATTTTGAACTCTGATCACCTCAGCATCTTTTTTGAAGAAACTACCCCCTTCACACAAGTGTTTCATAATTCTCGGTATATATGCTCCAAAAAGACAACCATAATAATTGAGAAAAAAAAAATTAACTCCACGTAGGGTATTATTTTTTCGATAAATATAAGTTTCTATTGATTCACATAAGAGCTGTGACTTTTCAAAAGATCAAACTTGATCTTTGAGCATACGCATTAATATCCAATGATATGCCAACACCACTCCTGCTGGTGCAGCTGCAACACAGGCACACAGTATTTCCACCAAGTAATTTTACCATTTACCTCTTCCAAGGCCACACATCCTTTCATGTGAATCTTGCAGTCTTGTCCGTGGTCTTTTTCTGCACCTGCTGAGGAAGATAGGGTTGCACAGGGCTTAGCAGTCCTTTGCTGCTGCACTTCAATGGAAGGCCGACTAATGTTCTTGCAGATATGTCCTGGATGAGGAGTAAGCCAGCTGCTTGCAATTAGTGACACACAACCTGGTCTTGTCCAAAGTGGCTTTGCCTGTCTTCCACTTTATTAAAAAGCTGGGGTTGGCAATTTTGGAAAACTAGCATGAATTTGAAAGTAGCATCTCCTCAGGGCTCCGCCTAGCCCCCCCACCTCCGCCCCCCCTGCTCACATGCAAACACGCGGCTGATATATCAAGAAGAATGATTCAACTCCAAACCCTCAGCACAACGTGTTTGTTTTACACTACACCAAGTCATGTCTCAGTCAGCGCTAAGAAAACACCAAACAAACATGTAAAGTTAGTTAGTGCTCACAGCCGCTGTTGATCGGGGTATAGGTAGTTCCTCTGCCATTCAGCCCACATAGCTGTCAAATCTCCCGTTTTGGCCATGAAACTACCTTATTTTACGTATTTTATCCTCTTTTCCGCCATCCTCCTGTATCAGTATTCTCCCATAAATCTCCCGTGTGACGATATAATAATAAAAAACATTCCTCTGCCTCTCCAAACTGAGCTCTGTCTCTAGCCTGAATGGGGCGGTAATGCTCCAAAATGATGGATGCCAACCGCTGTAAAACCGAAGAAGAAGAAAAAGCCTCGCGAGAACGTCCACCTGCAGTAGCCTGGGTGGCAGCTGTCGTGAGATTAGAGCCAACGCGCACCTACACCTACACGCACCGAGTCTGTGCACGCCGGGAAAAATGCATGCGCAGCAGGCGGGCAGAATGGCGACGGGATTTGATTGGTTTAAAAACCGGTGTCCCGGCATGATTATTGGTTGGGGTTTTCCCTGTTTTACTCCTGCTGTAGATAGCGGATATTTTTCGCTCTGTTTTAAGAACACATTATGAGTTGATTACCATCGGGAAACAAAGACCATTTTAACCAGTATTACAAAAAGTGTATCTAAATCAAATCACCAACCCCAGCTTTAACATGTATTTCCTTTTGTTGAGGTCAAGAAGGGGAATGGGCGGATGGGCTGCTCTGGGAGCACCCTCTGTTGGATCAGGTGTTTCTATGCTCCAGGTGCCAGAATGTGCTGCTTCACTATATAAATTTCAATTGAAATGTATATTTACAGTTTGAGCATAGATTTTTACTCCAATGTGTTTTCCATATTAGGTATGAGATGACGGCCCTAAATCACAAGTCCATACACCCCTAAGTTTTTTTGTTCTAATGCATAAGGTATGGGACTAATGTGACCTTCTCATCCTCCCTGTGTCTGAATGTGCAGCTCATGGTGGATTATGGTTTAAGGCCTCTCATTGTTATACCTAATTTTCTCTTTCTGGTGGGTCAGACCTTCTTTCTGTGAATGAAATCTGTCCCCAGTTTATTTTGACAGGCTGCTGTCATAAGGTTAACTAGAAAGTGCTTTTAATAGGGTCAGTACAATGGCTTTGAATTGGCTGAACGCAGCGCTGAGTTAGGCCGAGCTGGGTGTGTCTGCTCACACATGAGGTCATGGGTGTGTCAAATGACTGTGTGTTGGAGGAGGTGGCGGTATCCCAAGGTTATGTTGACAGTCCACACACAGACAGCGCCAGAGAAGAGCGCCAGCCTTGTTGACCCACTTTGCATGGTGTGTGTGTGTGTGTTGGGATGTGGTTCTGGCCAAGTTAAAGTGTTTGCACAGGGAGTGGATCATGCCACTTTATGCAAGAGGGCGTGTGTTTATGTGTGTATTTGGCAATGTTTGCAGTTATTTTGGTGGAAACAAGGTTAGGATCAGGCAAAACCAGAACAGTAGCTTTTTTGGTAAAGGGGAAGGCAACATGCTTGAGAATTTTGACAGTGTTAAAAAAATGTTTCAATATCACTTTTTTAAAGATATGGTTATAAAGTGCTTCATAATCAGTAGAGGGAACAGGAATACATCACAGAAAAGGGGTCTAACAGACAGTTGTGCAGGGTTACATACATGCAATTATCTTAGCAGTGGATATCCATTCTGAACATACTCGAATAAACCTTCTTTCAAAAATCATTCATAGGCATTCACAGTCAGTGTGGGTGCACTTCATAAAAATGCTAACCCATAGAAATAAGTTTTAGCAGCCTTTAGAAAGAAGCAACTGTATCAGAAAACTAATATTCTGCAGTCAGTTAAAAGTTCCTGGTTAGATTAGAGGATGCGCCCATTGGAAACTGGGCTCAGTAAGTCAGATCATAGTCAGAAGTACTTTATTGATCTCCAAAGGGAAATATGATTGTTTCTATCTAATACAAAGTACAAGGATGTCAGAGCAAGACACTAAAATAAGATAAGAATGCAACGGAAATTAAATGAACAAAAAATAAATAGAATGTGCAGAATCTTTGAGATTTAATATTTTTTCCTGAACAAATAATTGACACTTTTTACATTAACATTAAAAACAAAATGAATATATATGTAAAAGCACTGTTTGACAGAGAGCTATTGCATCAGATAATTCATTTGTGTGTAAGCCAGTGCCAGGTCATGCAAGACTTTATAGGTTAGTATGATACTTGAACTTGTCCAGTAGGATTTTATATTGAATTAGCAGTGTAGAGGAACCTGAATTTGGTTGGGAATACGTTTAAAGTTTCATAATGGCCTCACAGCTGTATGAACAGTAAATGACTTGTAGATAAAAAAAAAAAGGGATTACAGTTAATTAACTGACAGAATGTTAAAGTGATTACTACAAGTTCTGTTTGTTTGGCTTTTATTGTGGGTTTCATTTTAGCTGTTTCTTAAGTAGAATAAGCAGGACTGAACAAGTTTGGTAATATATCATAGTTAAACTTCTGAATTCTGATCGGTGATACCGTTGTGCATTTGTGTGTTCAGGCATGCATTTCTCTCACCTTAAAGCAAACTCCTCAGCCTTGTTCCACTGTAGCAGGCCGGCAGTCTGTGTTTGTCTAACACATTCATGGCTCTTAAGAGATTTCTCTGTCTCCCTGTGTGTCTGTGTTTCAGTGTCACACATGTGTCGGGTTTGTCTTCACTCCTCTACTAACTTAAGACCTTTGTGTTTGTACAGTAACTCTGCTGGTTTCAGCTTGTCTTTGGAAAGCCTCCCTGACGCAGACACCAAAGCGTACATCCATATGCCTGATCCAGCACAAAGAACACTATTGTCATTGTGTGTGTGGTTAATGTGTGTGCACAGTGTAGGTTTGTCTTATTTGTTGTAGGATATCTTCTATGGGTGACTTATCTCATGTATTTTAAACTTTCCTCAGAAGACTCTTTGGGAAGATAATTATCAAATTGACATACCAAAACCAAGTGAAGCTATGGTCATGAATCTGAGTTTGTGTGTTTACATACCTTAAAAGTGATCAGTGATCTTCCAGTGAACTGAAAGAAAAGCGTGCTATCTGGACGTCCTTCCTCTAAACAACATTGGGTATTTTGAGGTTTGGGATCCACCCTGTACTTTGAGGTGGAGTCACACAAACACATTTATTTTACTGTGTTTGCGTTTCACCCAACTGTGTCAAATACATCTATGTATAGCATTTTTATTTTTATTGTGCATGAGCATCAGATGGATTTTTTTTGTTCAACAGACTGACTTGTGTTTTGGACTGTTTGTTAGTTGTGGCTGTTTCTCAAAGGAGACATTTCTAAAGCTGTCTCAATACTTATTAGAGATACACATTGTTATCGGCATACAGGGCTAGACATATATTGCTTTTACTCACCAGCCAAGGTGAGCATAATTTTTTATTGGCACAAATAATACATGTCATACAATTACTTTAGTGCATTTAATTGTGATAAATCTGTAACTCCACATGTTTGATCACTTAATATTATGAGATCAGGGAATAAATAACTATTGAGACTGTATGAAACATGAATGTTAAAGTACAAATATATACCTGCCATGTGGCACGCACAATTATCTAAGGAATGGATATGCATACTGAACAATCGCTATTGACATTCATCCAACAAGCAGAAAATTAATATGTACCTGAATTTGTTGTTACCAATGGGGTGGTGGGCATTTCATTTCAGATTTTGATCATCTACAATTACTTCATTTACAAACTCTGCTGCTTTTCACAGTCTTTTCACATTGCACTGAAAGTTGTTCACATATTGCTGCTGCAGTGAAAACTAAAATAATTAGTTAAAACCTGATGTGTCTTTCAGAGCTGGGAGAGTCCTGTCTTGATGCTGGTCGAGTATGCAGTGGCCAGGTGGGACTTGTATCTGGTGGGGACTTGTCCATAAGTGTTGTGCCAGAGGAGAGGACAAAGAGGAGCAAAGAGGAGCTGAGAGAGCTATGGAGGAAGGCCATCCTGCAGCAGATCCTCCTGCAGAGGATGGAGAGGGAGAACCAGAAACTACAGGGTAAATTGAAAGCCTGAATGGAAATAATACAACAATAGGAATTCATGCAGGCACATAAAAGGAGCCTAAATGGCAGTAAAACAGCATTCACTTTGTCAGTATTTTCGTAAAAACTCCATACTTAGTAAATTTAAAGATTGTGAAACTGGTAGTTATCATGTAGTCCTAATTAGTAACCATGCAAACAAAGACATGAACATTAATACTCTTGGATAAATCCTTGTCGAGTTCCTTTTAACTGTGCAAACTGTTCACCTAAAAGATGATCTGGATTCTACTCGGACTGCAATTTATTTTCCTTCTTTATTTGAAAGGTTCCATTAGTACAGCTAACTTTGCCAGCTTTGTTTGCAGTGTAAAGTTTTCACCATTTCATTCTTGAGCCTGATGATTTATTTTGTCACCCTTTGGTTTGTTACTTAGGTTGTGAGTTAGTTAGCCAGTTAGCTTGTTAGGTGAAAAACCAACTGCCTCTGTGATTTTTTAGGACACCTGTTTTGCACAGAATTCAGTCACTTTGGCTCTTTGAACACAGCACCGTCTTCTGCAGTTCCCTAATATTACAGTTGCCTTTAAGTAGGGATGGGACCGATCCGATCCAGTATCGGTATTGGCGTCCGATCCAGGCATAATTCACGGATCGGAATTTTCCAATCAATAATGAAAATATTAATATTCCAGTAATAATAGCCCTGATATCGGAATAGTATCTGTATCGGCCGATACCCAAATTCAGGTATCGGTATCGGTATCGGAAGTGAAAAAACCTGGATCAGTGCATCCCTACCTTTAAGCTTTCCAGGCCCAAGATGTTTTATAGTAAAAGGAAGGCCTTTTAGACTCAGTGATACCATGAACAGTGGCACATACAAGGATCCTAACCAGTAAAATCTATTAGGGTAGATAGCAAAGCACTTTTCCAACTAATATCAGATGGACAGCAGGGACCCCCCAACCCCGTGCTGTTTTGGAAAATGGACTGCACTCTGTGTTTGCACAGTAGCTTTTCTGTAGCTAGATCTACATTAAAAAGAATAAGTTTGTCAAACATGTGATTCTGTGGAAGAAGAAATGATTTATAGTTTTTGAGAAAATAAAAACAGCAGCCAAATTTATTTCACTGTTCAGTGCTAGCATCGATCACACGCTGATGCTGTTGAATGACATGAGGAGTATTTTTCCTTTGAACTCGGCAGAAAGACAAACAAGTGTTTCTTTTATCCGTCTCTGGCTTCATGCCTTCATCAGGTGTGCAGAGACACATCAGGTACTCAAGTCTGTACCTGTTTCTTTTTTTTCTATCCTCACGTATTTAGACCTGCTGGTGATAAACAGGTTATATAAAATTTATTGGTGTGCATGTGTGTGTCTTTGTGTGTTGGTGGATTATATTTAAGGGTGTGCCATGTGCACCACCCTTTTCCTGACCCAGTTGGCTTCATATCAAAACACACCTAGCAATGCATCACACCCCTAACTACCTGTTCTGTATACAAACCATTAAATCATTCCCGTGCACAATACAGTGCCCCTCATGCATTGCACAAGTCGACATAATGGCCTCTACACAGTGCTTAGTCAAGTTGTTTTGAGAGAGACTGTGGGTCAATATCGATGTAAATAGAACAAGTCATGGCAGTGTTTTACACTCACTGTGCTCACGCTATTCACACTGAAATACAGATCTTAAATATGGTGCAACTTTCCGGGCGTCTGTACTTTGATTGTGTTTCATTGCTCCCACAGGGGTGGACTCCACCTCTCCGTCCGTTATTTGCTTGGGTGGGGATCAAATCCTCGTCTTATATTCTTTTATTTATCTCTCCTTTATGGGTCAACTGTGAAACTTGTGTGTGCGTATCTTGTCAGCTCCAGGGTGTGGAATCCTATCTTGTTGTGTGTTATCATGGGTGACTCAGGCCATAGAAGGGGAAATTGAAAGGTTGGAAGAGGATGAAATGAGTGCTAGCAGGGCTAAATCCAGTAAGTGGGTTGTGCTCTGCGAGACAGAGTGAGTTCAGAGACGGCTGATAAGAGCGACAGCCGTCAGCCTCTCCAGCAGCACCAGCTCTTACTCTGGCTGTGTCTGCCACTGTTCCATCCAACTTTTCCTCCTCTATTATCTGAAATACACATTCCAGGTCACTCCCAATACTCTGCAGTCTATAACTTAGGGTTGGGCAGTATATTGGGTTTAAAATATTTCGTAGGGTAAGGCAAAATTGTTTGTGTAAAATCTTTGTTGGTGCTAATTTCAATAAAAAAGACTCCAGGCCTGATGCTCAAGTAAAAGATAGTTTACAGAGAACAGCTCACAATGGTATCCTAATTTATTACAGAATAATGTTTAAATATTCTGTCCGAATGGACCATTGTCAATTTATAAATCTTGTACTTCAGTAGAATTTTCATGATTATCTAAAATCAAACAAAATAGATATCTGCATAACACAACAGCTTCAGCTAAGGAAGATCTCCATGCTCAATATTCTGTGACTTATATTTATTCATCAGACATTAAAATTAGGGATGCATGATGTCATCTGCATGATATCAGTATTAACAGATATTGGCCTAAAAAGCTCAATATCTGTATCGAGCAACATTGGAGTTTTTGCTATCAGACGATGTATTGACCATACCTAACTGCCAAAATACACAAATTAAGCATAATGCGTCACTTTATCGTCACTGCATAGGTCCAATAAAAATGTAGTTTTTGTATTTTGCCGGTATCACTGATGATGAATTCAGAAATATCTGTATATTCGATATCTGCAAAAATATAATATTTTGCATCCCTTATTAAGTCAAACTCCGACACACTCTTCAGATTGTTCAATTAAATCGGCACATGGTTAAGTATGAGCCTTAGAATCACATTTGAAAAAAAAAATCCCCTCTGGCCAATATGAGAAAAAGATAGCTTTTGTTATGAAAATAACTTAGACTGAATTTCCATTTTGCTACCTGTTGAACAGAGTTGTACCAAATCAAACCATTTGAATATGTATACAATTTTTGTTCATGCTGTCCTGTTCACTGTTGCATTTCAAGTCGTGATATTCACATCCTGTGACAGTGTGCCTCCACTTTGAATGTCATGGAGATAGAATATGCAGGGTTGAGTTTAAGATAGTATCAGAGGTGTAATATTGTTGAGAGAAGGGCGTGCTGACTCAGCAGGAGTTAGCAGTGTAGAGATTGTGAGTCTGTCTTTGTGTGTCTGTGGAGCACAGGCCATGCTACGCTTTCTTGTGCTTAATTTAAACCCAATTGAACTGTAAGTGAACCTGAATAACACATACTTGTGGCTTTTTTTGTGAATGTCTTGAGGTGTGATAATGATGGAGCCTCATTTTGGTGTTTTTCTGTGAACACATTGTGAAAAGGGCTGTTGACACATGAAGAAGCCAGACCTCTTGTAACAGTGAGAGCATATCTTAAATTAAAGAGCCTGCCCCTGTTAACAAAATGTTATGTTCCTCCGTCCCCCAGGAATAGACCTACCAGTATGAAGATCTTATTGTTTTGTCCGTAGGTCAAGCATCTTAGCTGTGGATAGAAAGCCGAGTTTATAGCATAGACTGTAGAAAGGATGCAGAGCTGTGAATAGCTTGCCACTTCAAGACATTGGGCTTGTTGTCAGTGACTCTGCATTCATTCTACAGTCTGCTCTGTGCTGAGCTTACCAGTCTGAGCCAGTGGGCTTCAGAAGCTGACAAAATCAATGTATCAGAATCACACTTGTAGGTCCACTCTGGGGGGCAAGACACAATTTCATGATACCTTTATTGAAGTCTTCTCTTGATGCTCATGCTGCATTTGGTCCTGTTTTCTTGTAGTAAATTTTATCTGCAGATATTTTTAGAATGCCCTTATTATCTGCGCACTGAGTATTCCCACTAATTCCAGGAAGCTGTCGGCGCAGGTCAGACTAAGAAGCAAATCCTAATGTCTCCTCTGTCTTACTCTCCTCAGCTCTGCCAGGCTGCAGCTGTCCACTGGGTGGACACCACTAGTAAGCGGAAAGGGTGGGGGAAGTCCTGAAGGGAAAAGAATATGGGTTAGTCGAGACAAATGTGGGACTGAATGAGAAGAAAGGAGTTGAGTACAGGCATAAAAGCGAAAGAGAAGAAAAGGAGGGCTGTGGGTGAGGAGATCAGGGGAGGGGGAGAGGAAGGGTGTTGCCAGAAAGAAAGACTCAGACGAGGGGCGCTGGGTGTGCCCTCACCTTTTTGATCACTGGTGTCAACATGGTAAAAACAGAATTCACAGTTTGTGTCTCACTGTGTAGCTTGTTGATATGTTTATGAAAGTCCAGGGACAGAGCGCAAGTCTTTGTAATATGAAGCAGCTAAAGCCAGAAATGAGAACTTTGTATGTGTGAGTATAAGTGAGTAAGTTGACGTATAAGTGTTTCAGAAGTTTTTGAGCTTGTTTTGGCTTAAACAGCAAATCATCTGCTCCTCTACGACCACTTTGAGCAACAAGAAGACATAAACTTAAGCATAGGCCAGTGTTTGTTGGCACTTCTAATGATGTCAGCACATGCTCCAATTCTTCTTCTCTGGATTTTGTGTATGTCTGCATTAGCGTCACTGCGCCATTTACAGACCTGGCAAACACACCACAATGTTTTGAGTGGATGGACACGTTTCTCGAAACAATCCTATCTTTACAGAAAAGTTTTAAAAGCAAATATGCGTCTCCAGAGCCTCAGTCAGGTGTGGACAGCAGACAGTTTGGGGCCAGCAGCTGTACCTTATTCAGTGCTGGTCTTATTGAAATTTTAAAGATCAGTTAAGGGTACCCAGTCAACATAAAAAAACATTCTAATAAGACTAAATGCGTAAGAGCTTCTATCCATCCATTAAGTACACTACTTGTCAAAATTCATGGGTTGCAGAGGCTGAAGCCAATCCCAGCTGACATTAGGCAAGAGGCAGAGTACGCCTCGGACTGGTCGCCAGTTAATTACAGGGCTGACATGTGTAGACAAAAAAAAAATCACACACACTCGCCATTGGGTAATTTAGAGGCATCACTCAACCAAACATGCATGTTGTTGTCCTGTGAGTGGAAGTCTGAGTACCTGGAGGGAACCCACATATGTTTATGAAGAACATGAAATCTCTGGACTGCTGGTATTTGTTTTGTTTTGTAAAATATTTAAAAACATTTTTGGCTGTAGTTTTTTCTGCAAAACTTTTAGAAGCACTAAATGCTCTTGACCAACAAGAAATTTAGCAAAATGTGCATATTCAAAAATCTGTTTAAATACAGAGTCGCATTAAAAACATCTCAACTGGCTTTTTTTGGTATATTTTTGAAAATAATTAAGCAGAACTAATAATACTTTTTATTTTATGGTATGTTAAAATTTAACAAAAGAAAATTGAAAGGACTTTATTCTGCACTTAAGGAGACGTATTTCTCAACTGGCTGAATGTGAAAGTTTAACTCATAATGCTTGTGTTCTACTGAACTAAATTAGTGCACATAAATAATTTTTTACCTCCAATAAGAGAACCTATTTAGCATCTTTCTCTTGGATTGGTGATTTGTAGTGTTGGGATGGAATCCACTGCCACACATGAATGGCAGGGAAAACACAAGAAATCATTATCGTTGAAATAACAGCTTTATACAGTTTGTACAGATTTGAATAAAAATTATCACACTAGCAGGTAGATTCAAAGAAAACTGTCCCTCTTTGTACAAGTTGTTCCCATCCTGTTAGCACAAAGCACAACAACAGTAAATATGACTGGGCTTGGTGAGCTGTGATGTGTTCTTAGATTTTAGAAATATGTTTTCAAATCAACAACACAAAGTGGAAGATCAGCAGCTGACACACAAAGAGCACAGCGTTGAACAAATAGAAGATGTTGAAGTTTTCGATTATAGATATGTGTCCTCTTTTTTTTTGTAGCCTCAGAGAGTGACCTGCAAAACAAGCGTCTGAAGCTGGACTATGAGGAAATCACCCCCTGTCTGAAAGAGGTGACGCTGGTCTGGGAGAAGATGCTAGGAACTCCTGGCAGATCAAGGATCAAATTTGACCCTGAGAACATACATGCGGCTGTTGCAAAAGGTACGTGATGTTTTCACAAATACACGTTTGAAATGTTTGCTCTTTTGCAAAATCGACTGGTATTAGCAAATATTGACTTCATGTAGAAAGCTCCGGGACTGAAAAAACGTGTTTCCTACTTTCAAGTCATCATCTTAGGCCGCTCTCCTATATGCAGTAAAATACGCATAAATTCAACTGTTGTCATTTTTGTGGCTGTGCACACAGTAAACTCAGTGTGTATTTAGCTTACATGTTGTCAGTGTCTGTTGTTTTGTGCTGGCCGACTGTTCTGTGCATTTTCTGGTATCAGCATGTTCTGCACAGGCTTATCTTCTGTGCATAAGAGCTTGCTGAAGTTACTTCCAAGGTCAGATTATTACACAACATGACAATAAAGAGGAGACAGTGGTCATAAATTTGACAAAGAAATGTTCATTTTGCGATCCTTAGATACTAAGAGTCTATGAATGGGTCTGATATTTAATTTTTTCCAACAAAAGAAAATATTTGACAGTATTTTTTTATTTGATAATAGAATGTTTTTATCAAATAGGTATATATATATATCACAAATGTTTACGTCTCATTTGACCATCTAATTTCATTTTACCAAAGTCACATTTTAAAAATATTTAAATGCTAACTAGTTCATTTCCAGGTATCATAGATTAGTTTTCAATGGATTTTTTTACTGGCTTATTTAATATGAAGAGTCAATATGAAGAGCTTTCATTTTTCCATTTTGCATCCCTTGTTGCCTTAATTGTCCCATGTTTTATAACTTTTCAATTTGTCTTTTCTTGTTCCATATGTTTCCAGATTATACCCTCATGATCAAAATCTACTCATATATAAGATTTTCACATGCCAATAAATCTTTCTTATTCGACCCTGCCCACAACAGTTTCTGTGTAAATCCTCTTTTGGCTGTACGGACTGCCCTCCCCAGTTCCCCCAATCTGGGGAAGGTAGCATACTTTCTGATGACATCATTAAGAAAATAATTCAAATGTTCTGTTCAAGCACACATAAAAAAGTGGAGCCAGCAGTGTTTGAGAGAACCACCTTGACCCGAGTTTGACCTCAACTGTGGTCCATCGCCCATCAGTCTTTCCTTGTTCATCCTCTGTCCAGTTCTACTTACTGTCTACTATCAGTAATACATTTTTAATCAAAAATATATATATTTTCAAAAAAGTGTATGATGTATAATGGGACCTTCAAGCAGATTTATTCAGGAAGCATTTAAGCACAGGCACTGTTTTGAAATATTAAAATGATCTGAAACAATATCCAACCCCACACGTGCAGGATTACTATCAGATCCAAGAAGTTACCAGAATCTAGAAAGTCTCTGCAGGAAGCTAAGCTGACACATCCTATAAAGCTGTCATTCATAAAAGAAGGGAGTGGCTGGCAGCTTTTAAGAACCTTACTTACAGCTCCTACTGTTTTAATTGTTCATGTTTGAGGCTGAATGAGAGCATGGACTGATCTAAATATGAAAGGAAACTGGACATCGGTTCATATTTGCTGAAGAGATTTGGATATTATGTCACTCTTTTCATTTTTACTTTGCTTGATGCAAATAACCAGATTTTCTCAAACTGTAAAAGAAATGCCTTGAGTCACTTGCTCTCGGCCTTCAGTTCAGAATGTGGTCATACAAGGTAGTTTACACGTGTAGATGTGCATGAATGAACAGGGTGTGTCTGAAATGCTCTCAGATAATCAAACAAAAATGAAAATGTTTATTTTTATACAAAACATTTCACATTACGGATTTGAAACACTTTAAGAAGTACTTATAATTTTAACATAAATTCTGATGGCTGTTTTTCAGCTTTTGTATCCCCCCCCCTATTCTTAGCATTTCTGTGGTTTATTTTAAGACCCGTACGTTTTTTTTTGGTGCAAAGATACATGTTCAAACTTTAAGTTTTGTGTCTTCAAATATTTTTTGTTTATTTTTAATCAGGTATTTTTATTTCTAGTATGCTTGTTTTCCAGCATTAATAAATCATGTATTGAGTTAGTTGTTCTTTTTTTACTCTGCCATAAATCTATTTCATGCAGCAGTCATAAACAAAACTTTGTTGCTAATGTTTCTAGTCAGCAATTGATATGCTTCAGGCTTACAGTGTAAGCGTAAGGTCTTGAAAAAAAGTTTAAAAAAGAAAATTATTTGCAGAATTTCAGTTTACACCTGAATACAATAAACCAGCAATAAATACCATGCAGCCTCACTCATAATCTATTTAAGCAGTCATTTAGCTGAGCAGACTCAGATTTAACTGCTACAAAATGTATCAAGTAAATACTTCAGGGTTCTTTTTAATCCACAAGATCAGAATATTTTCCCACTGTTTTGTGTTAAAAATAAAGATCGAGAGCCCTGGAGCCTTTCACCAATTAGAGGCCCTCTGGTTGTCTTAGCAAACTGAGGCTCCCCTCCATCACTCAGCCGCAGTACTTACTTGTCTGACACAAGGTGTTTTTTACAGCCACGTTAAGTCTCCTTTAAGGATCTTAAACCCTCTGAGATGACCGTACTGTCAAATCGGACGTTACAGCTCTGTGCTTTGCATACCTGAGACAAAATTTGCATTTAACTGATAGAATCTGATTTTTACAAGGAATGCAGCAGAATGGCCAACAGCTAGAGCAGATTAACATGTCAAACCACCTTTGAACTGCCCATCCCACTCAGCCACACCCTGCTTCTCTTCCCTCTCTGTCACCTCCGGCAGGTGTCCCGCGGCAGCATCGCGGTGAGATCTGGAAGTTTCTTTCTGAACAGTTCCTGCTCAGACAGACCGTCCCCTCAAGACCTCCTGCCAATCACATGCCATACAAAGAGCTGCTGAAACAGCTGACGACACAGCAACACGCCATCCTCATAGATCTGGGTAATTCACACACTTTGACTCAATAACACAGACTCTGCAGGTATTCGGTGTTTGTTTGATACTTTCTCCCTAAATATCTGCGTTAATACCTTACTGCCAAAAGTCCCTGGAAGTGAACATGACAAAGTTTTCATCTAACAAATCAACAGATAGATGATTTATTTTTTGCTTTGTGAAAAAAGACATATTGTGTTAATAAAGAATTTAATTTTGTTTTTACTTAGTCCACAACTGATGCACACACTCCCACACCGCCCAACAGGAACAGCAAGCTTTATTTGGCCCTTGGAGGACAAAACAAGAATAACCAAGTACAGTGCAATATGACTCAAGTGTATTAGAAACACCTTAAAAATAAAAAATATAAACAGCAGACATAGGATATATTTGAACATTTATCCAATGCACCCCTCAATCTGATGTTTATTAGACTCCAACACCATTGCTGAACTCTGTCATTCCCGATTTAATATATTTTAAGTCATAATTAATTTGTACACATGGCTTAAAAATAAATTTTACCATTTATTTTAATGATTTTTTATAGACTCTTAAAACCCTATGAAAGAATATATTTCATGCTTCTATTTCTTGAGGCAGTCTTTCAGTTTTTGTATTTAAATATCATAAAAAGACTTTTTTGTATTTATATTTTGTTTGGTCATTTGTCAGACGTGGAATAGATTGATTTTTTTTTTTAATTATCCTTGCTTTTGGTGAGTAACACATCTTACACTGTCCGGCTTAGGACGCTCCCAGAAGCCTGACACACTATCAAGTCAGTATTTGATCTTAATTATAATATAATATAATATATATTAATATATTTATATAAATTTAAAGTACCTTTTTTTCAGAAAAAACAACTTCCACAAAGCTTTGATTTTCTTAGGCTTGTATTTTACTGGAATTGATGGACATTTGCTGTGGGAAAGAATACTCAAAACTTAGTCAGCAACAAAACAAATACTGTGTTTGGAAAAAGAATTAAATTATGATCAAAGTGGGTTTGTTTTCTCTGTTAGACCTCACTATTTATATATTTCCTCAATTGTTTTCCTGCCTTTTTTATCATGTTAGTAACAACAAGGAATGCACGATGATATCAGTGCAATATTGGTCGATATTGAAACTTTTGCAGATATTTACATCCAATATATCGGACATTTATATCGATGTAAATAGTATGTCCCATACATTAGCCATAATATCTACAAAACTTTTTTAGCTTTTTTATGTATTTGTGCTTAAGTTTTTTATGTATATTCAATGTTCTGCTCCCACTGCTGCTTTACAGCTGCACAGCTAACTGCCCCATTGGGGACAAATAAACAAAAGTGAAGTGATATTCACAAGTGTACCATAATGCTTCGCCTCATTGTTAATGCACGGGTGCATTTAAAGACAAAGACTTTCATGCTTCAAAGGGGAAATGTGTTTGACTCATTTTACATCCATCCCTTACCAAGATAGACTGTCACTTTGAAAAAAACAAGTTAATTTTCATGAAGGTACGGCATTACGCTCTTGACAAGCAACATCAGTATCGGCAATAATGAGTTTAGAAATATCTACATATGGGATATCGACAGAAAATCTAACATTGCTCATCCCTTCTATCCCATCCAATTTACTTAAGACTTTAAACAAAGCTTCCTGCTGCCAAATATATTACTACAATTCATTCCCTTTAGTAGATTATTTCACTCATACTTTTGTAAATAATGTTAATGCTGTGAATGACATTTCTTCAAAAACTTTATTACCTAGATTTAGCATATGAAAGTTCTTTTCTCCTTCACGAAAAAGAACTCAGCTCAACACTAATAATAAATCAATTCTTTCCATGTCTATAAACATGGACTTTGTAAAGAAACATTGAGAAAATAGACTTCTTGTACACACTGATCTTAAGATCTTTTTATGATACTGTAAAGACAAAAGTATTTTATTTGAAAAATGAAAAAAGTATCAAAAAGCTTCATTTTACTGATAAATTAGAGAAGGACGTCTAAACAATATTAAACATACCTTCTTAGCCCTTGTTCAACAGTTTCACCCTCAAATTTTCACATGTCCTACCCAAAAACCCACACAGACACACACTACGTACACCCCTCCCATTTAACACCCACATACATCAAATTCATAGAATTCATACATAGACATCCACCCACACATCCACCCCTGCAGCACTTCACCCTCGCTGTTTTTTACTGTTGACTCTGTCTTTCATCTGACTATCTGTCTCATCCACTCTACATTACAGTGGGTGGGGACAGGGGAAATGGCATGCACAGTGACGGTTTATGGCGTGGTCTGCTATAAAGGTGTTAATGTGCTTTAGGATCAAAACACCGTGTTTATGGTGCGAAATCAGAAAATAGGTCTGCAGGCAGGAAAAGCACGGAAACTGAAGGCTGTTATTTTTTATATATCGGTTAACGAAAGTTCTGTAAGAGCGTAGATTTCCAGGGATCGAGGTTATGAAGTGCGGCCCACACCTCACATTACCTGCAGGCGTGGGGGGAGTCTTGGCATTATGTTCGCAAACATAAAGCCCCTCCAGCACATTCCGCAAATGTGCACTCACACCGCCGTCATTGTCTTCCCCAAAGCCTCACTGTCACACACTGTGAGTCAAGAAGTCCCAAAACACACACACACACACACACATACACACACACACTCACCTGCCAATTATCCCGCCGTCCACTGTAAGAATGTGCTTTTACAGATTCACCGTCATTATGTTGTCATGTTTGAAAGGCACACATCCCATCCTAAGATACGTGTTAAGCTGCGGAGGGAGGGTTTGCAGTCTTTACTTAAATACATGTATGTGCGTGTTTTCATCTACATGTTTGTGAACATGACACTGTGGAATAAGTTGGCACATGCTCACAGCTCCTGTCTTTTAAAATCAACAACAAAGTGTGAAGTCTGACATCCTAAGGTAAAGTTTAGCTTCTTTGTTCAAACAAGTGGAGCACACCTACAGGTGTCTTATGGATCATTCAGGATCCTCCTCAGGAGCGTGTCAGACCTAAAGTAGTAAATCACGTCTTCTGCAGCTATGTTTCTGGATGAATATCAGCTTTATCTCAGACATCACATAGACACTGTGTCTGGGAGAGGAATTCTTACTAAATATAAACAGTGCAGATGTTTCGCAATGTGGATCATGTCTGCTTTTTTATTCTCTCCCAGGTCGCACTTTTCCCACTCATCCATATTTTCAAGCCCAGCTGGGTGCAGGACAGCTGTCTCTGTTTAATTTACTGAAGGCCTACTCCCTGCTGGACCCTGAGGTATTGTCTCATTCTTCTTTAAGTGTTCACTCAGGCTCTTCTTTCTCCCTCCCTTCTCTTACTTGATGAACACATTGGTAGTTGTACTGTGCCAGTACGTATGTAGTTCTCATTTTCATGTAATATCACAATATCAATATCAAGCCTACAAAGGCTAGCTTGTGCATCATTTCCCTGTACAAATGTGACTTTTCAAAATGTTTTTCCTTTTGTGCAGTTTGGCCAAAAGAACAGGCACTTGATCATATCAGTGCAAGTATCCTGCCCATCCTTTCCCCTGCTGCAGCTACAACTGTGTGCACCATTTTGGCGTTCACTGTATACATATGATATTATCATATATGTGCTTAGAAAAGAGACAAAGCTCTGACTGTGTAATGTTTGAAAAACTATGTAAAATTTGACCCTCGAGTAGTGTCTCAAAAATGTCAACCAATAAGAGCATCTAAGTCTGTCTCAGTGATATTATTACTGTTAATGTTGGTTGCATGGCAACAGCTGCAGAGATGACGTCCTGTTTCAGAGAGAGAAACAGCTGTAAATGAGGAAATATAGAACAAAGTCAAATAGATGGATCTGCAGAGCATGAATGGCGACTGAACAGAATTGACTTTTCTGTAGACGGTATCTGAAAATGTGTTAGATATTTTCGAACTGGCTGGAAATAAGAAACTGAACATGAAATAAGTTAATTAAGTTTTTGCCACAGCATACTTCCCCTCAGAAGCCCTACAGTCTCAGGATCCCAGCATGGTTTGGTGAGGCAGATTTGAGATCAAATAAAAAAGTTAACTTATTAAAACAGAGAGAGATGGTAACATGAACTGCATGAACTGAATTTTAGGACCAGGGCTGCACAAATGATTGTTATAATTACAGAATCTGCAGAAAATATTTTAAGAAGTGAACTCTCATATCTGCTTATGTGAACATTTCTGCCAATATTTCCAGCCGATATGTTGCCATAAATATTTCTGATATCTGGTTAAACATCAACAGAATGTATAAATACTCTTAAGTATTGCCTTCTTATCACTGAGCATCTACTTTAAAAAAAATCAGCAGTATCTATGACAGGCATGAAAATGTTGTTTTACATCTTCCACTAAAACAAACTGGGACAGGGTTAAGTGGGGATTTTTACTGTAAACAAAAATATATCTATCGTGTCTGTATTGGAGATAATGAGTTCAGAAATACTGACATATTGAATATCACCAAAAATCCCAAATCATGCATCTCTTGTACAAAATTTAAACAGCTAATGTAATCCAAGATGACAATTAAACCAACACTATGTAGTTTTTCCACCCTAATATAATATTTCTAGAGTCATTGTGATGGTACATCACCTTCCAACAGGTTGAATGACACCTCTGTCATGGTCTGAGGGGGTCTGTATGGCCTTCACTGGCACTATGTAACTTCAATGTCGATGGTAGGGAACACTTCCACACTAAAAAAAATGCATATTCTTTACTGCTTTATGGCATACGTCACTTTCTACTCGAGGTGAGCATTGGGAAAAGGAACATATAAAGCAATTTTTAAAACAGATTTAATGAACATCATGTAGTTTAAAGTAAATATACACTTATTTTCTAATGGAAATAGGGACATCTGGCTCACACTAATGCATAGTAGGTGGTGGTAATCCTCTGACGCTGGATGCCACCCGCAGTTAAACAAGAAGAAGAAGAAAGCTGACTGCAGAGTTGTTGTGATGGCAGAAGCAACAAAAGCCAGAAAAAAAAGAAACGTTTTATTGGAAGAGATTAAAAAAAAAGAAAGCAGGAGAGTAACAAGCTGAATACCAGAACAGGGATAAACATTTGCCCAGCATTCACTCGCTGGTGTGAGCTGAAAGACGAGGAGGGATGTCAGAGGGACGCAGATTTTGCTCTGCTATTGTTGGACTTGTAAATACATGATGATTTAGAAGAAAAGCAACATGATCAGGCTGTACCTTATCAGTCTACGTGGGTTATTTGTCTCTTGGGACATCCTGTTGGCTCACTTTCCTCCCCCTGTATGTCAACAAATGTACGCTGGTCTCTGTTTTAAGACAGTGCAGTTACACTCAACGTCCATAGAGGCCCCTAGAGAGCTGAAATCTGGAATCTTGCAGGCTTTAAACAGTGAATGTTTAAAAATGAAAATATAAGTTAGATTGAGAGTCTGATCTTATCTCTTCTTTAGTTGTAATAATAAAGGGAGAGCAGTGTATAAAATGATATTAAAATAGAGATTTTTATTGGTTAAAAAAAGCCTACTTCATCCCTATTTTTTGTAGCTACCACAATTACTGTCTACTACATTATCCAACTTATTGATGATCTGTATTTTCTCCTGTCGTGATATAGACTGTACTACACTCTGTCAAATATTGTGATTTAATTTCGTGGCCATATTTCCAACCTCCAGATCAGATCAGCTGTCCATCTTCCTTCAGCTCTACTCTTGGCTAATGTCACGTCTGTCGTTGTTTCTTGTAGGTGGGCTACTGCCAGGGTCTGTCCTTTATTGCAGGAGTGCTGCTGTTACACATGGGGGAGGAGGAAGCCTTCGACATGCTCAGATTTCTAATGTTTGACGTTGGGCTGCGCAAACAGTACAGGCCTGACATGATTATCCTGCAGGTATTGTGCAGAGTCTCAGTTTTTTATTTCACCCCTGTAAGCTTAGATCAAGTTGGCCCGTGAATCCAGCCTAACATGTGCCTGATACAGTAGGCTAACAAGACAGATATCACTGATCCAGGTTTTGAACTTTAACTGAGTATCAGATTTCAACCTTGAATTGAACAACTGTATTTCCTCCAGTCAGACTGAATCCTTATTTTACCACAGCTATAGTGTTAACACCTGTTATTTTGCCACAGTGGGGTTCTTGTGACATTTTTTTATTTTGTTTTTACTCTTTTGTTCTGAACTGTTTGGTTGTGTTATCATGCAACCGAGGAACTTTTGTGATGTTCAGCAGAACAATAGCTTACCTTACTTACCGTAAATCAATGAAGCAAGACTACTTTGACTAATCCGCTGGATAAAAAAGTAATGTTTGCCCTAGTTAAAGTTTAGGTGTGACATTTCAGTTTTGTGTTGTTTTGGCTGCCTTTGAGGACATTATTATATTTCTATTCTGATTTTTTTCCTGTAAATATTTAGGAAATGCTTTTTTGACAAATACTTCATCTAGTTGTCTTTAAAAAAAAAGTAATTTTTAACTTTTGATTAAAACGGAAAAAAATAGTCAGTGACGTCATCTATGTTATTCAGGTCATGCTTAACTTTGAAGAGTAACAGATATCAATTAAAAGCTATGTTTGAAGTAGAATTGCTGTGATACAATTTTCAGATTTGCTCCAAAACAGGTCTTACACTTACCTGTTGAGCAAACATTTAGTCAGTTATTGCAAAACTGAAAAGAAAATGGGTATCAACTAGTCTCACCCATGGTTGATTTACATCAACTACAAAGAAACACGATTGCACCCTGGACCAGCCTGTCTTGTCTTACACTGTGTTTTGCTCTGCACGTCAGATTCAGATGTACCAGCTGTCCCGGCTGCTCCATGACTACCATAAGGATCTTTACTGCCATTTGGAGCAGCAGGAGATCGGGCCAAGCTTGTATGCCACCCCCTGGTTCCTCACTGCCTTTGCTTCACACTTTCCCCTCGGTTTTGTGGCCAGAGTTTTTGGTGTGTATGTTTTCAGTTTTTCCTCTGTGTGTGGACCTATTTTCTTGTTTCAGAGTTACACTGAACTGCCGTCTCTGAATAAAAAAGCTCAGCATTTCAGAGAAGTAGGATGGTACTTAAGATTGTCTCCCCTCTTCTGGTAACTTTTGAATGATATTGAATGAAAATGAAGAAACTTTGGAGCAATCGGGGGAAATTGTGAAAACTTTGATTTAAGGACTTGACAATAAGAAAGGAAATAGAGGGTTGTAGAAAAGCATTAAAATATCTTTTAATTTGACAGTGCAGTAAAAAAGAAGGGTGTTGAGTTGTATGTTGTTTAAATATAAACCAGAGCGTTATGATCTTCACCTGTATTTTCATCCTTACACTGTTTCTCTGAAATATGATCTCCCATGGAGAGTCACGTACACACCGGCAGATGAGATAAAGTTTTGTTTGCCAGTTAGAGTCTGATGTTTTCCTTTGTCAAGATCTTTTGTGTCGTCTGTGTAAATATCATCACAACCATCGCCCCCCTCATACATGCCTCTTAAATTCCTTTTATCCCCTCCTATTCCTCATTTCTCCCTTACCGTTGTTTTCATGCCTAATTTCCAACACAGAGCTTGGTCAGTGAACCAGACTCACTGGCTCCTCGTGCTCATCTGAGCATAGCATGGTGTGTTATAGTGTGCATGAGTGTCTTTGTGCGAGTGTTTTACACCGAGAGGGCATCGTGGTAGCTCTGTTACGTCTTTGATTTTACACCTCCACTCCCATTCCTTAATCTGTTTCATGATCTCATTCAATCCTGCCTCACCCTTACTCCACCCTGATGCATTCACAGCTCGCACACAAATACACACACCTACACTGCCTCTGGACTATATTTATGTTTGCTTAACCCTTTTAATTGACGTCAAAGCATTTGTCATTTAGAACCGTTCCAGTCACCAGTCAACTCTCTAATCTGTTTTTATTGAGCCTCTGTCACGGTTAATTTCAGGCTACGTCCCAAACATCTCTCTTATTGTTTCTGTCTGTTTGTCAGATATGTTGTTCCTACAGGGGTCCGAGGTGATCTTTAAGGTGGCGTTGAGCCTGCTGGGGAGCCACAAGCCTCTGATCCTGCAACATGAAAACCTGGAGTCAATAGTGGACTTTATCAAGACCACGTTACCTAACCTGGGCCTGGTGCAGATGGAGAAAACCATCAACCAGGTCAGTTACGTGTACATGCTGATGTCGTCATGTGATTGGTAATACAGCACAGATTGACCCATATTTGGTATGTTTATGATTGTTTTTAAAGGTATGATCACAGTGTGTGCTGATGAGTGTTTGAGCTGAAAATCAATGATTCACACAATCTCAGGGTTTATGAGGAGCTGTGCTCAGGATAAGGTCAAAACATTCACACAAATGTACATGATTAGGAATTTCATAATGAAGTCACATTGTCGTCGTCCCCCCCCCCCCCTTCTGTTTCAGTCAGTGGTCAGCACATGTTCTTCATTTAGTCCTTTTAACATCTCATTCAAGTGTCCATGTTAACTTGAGCTCCAACTTATTGAGACATGACAGCATCACTGCACAAACAATAACACCCATATGGTGCCCTAAATAAGAAAACTAGAGTGCAGAGTTCACTGCACTTCTTCTGAAGATTTCATGGTAATAAAGAAAAAAAATGTAATTTAGAAAAGCATACTTTTTAGTAGGGGTGTGCGATATGACGATATTAAATCGTTAAGGATTATAACGATTTAATATCGTCATAAAGCAGAAAGATCATCAGATCATCTGTGTGGGTGCAGAGACTTTGGCGTGCACCCGACTAGCCAATCGTTGCACATTAAGCGTAGTGCATGGTAATATCTCCTGTTTGGTTATGTAGCGTGAAGCCATGGCGGATAGAAAAAAGGAGATAAAAGCTTGAAGATGTCTGAACAAAAATCTGTTCTAAAGCAGCTGTATTATTCACTCAGATTATAGACATTGCAGTTAGATAACACTTGTTTTAAATTGTTGCACTTTAAGAGATAATGTTGATATTGTTGTTCATTACCTTTTATGTTTACATTTATTGCACATTTTTATAAAAACTGCACTATCTAAATTAAAACCTGTTCAGAAAGTTTCTTTGGCTTTAATTGTCCTTTTTTTTCTTTTAGGGTTTCACTTGTTTTATATGTTAAACATAGGGAAAAAATGGTCAAACACGCAAATTAGTCGAGAATAATGAAGGAATCGTGATAAAATCGTGATCGTGATTTTATTGTTAAAAAATCGCGATATGATATTTTTGCCATATCGCCCACCCCTACTTTTTAAGGAAGAAATCATCTTTGTGTTTCTTGCTTTTCAGTTGTTATTACCGCTATGTCTAATTTTAGTGACACTCTAATATGCCTTTTGGAAGTCAAAAATAACTGTCTAGGTAAGAAAATCGAAAATACTGGTACAGCAGCAACACAATAAACAACAATTAGACTGCTTTGCTTACAATAAAATAATATTACAGCATTTCTGCTGGTGGTTTAAAATATGTGTAGAAAGAGACAATTATATTAGGATAGACACTCGGAGACATTCCTATAATAATGGGTTGTGATATCTAATTTAAGAATATTGATAAGTAAGCTACTCTTGAAGCATTCTGCTTCTAACAAAAATGAAGAAGCTTTTACAAAATGAAGCTTTTCTTTTTCATTGGGTGATATTTGTCAATACTACAAAAACAGATGTCCAAAACATTGGGATGTTGAAAAAGTAAATCACACCATGAGCCCGGAGTTATAAAGGAGGCTCAATGTGGAGCTTGTAGTCCTTCATATAGAAGAAGTGAGTGAGTCAAGGTGGTCTGCACATCTGATCGGATACCCCCAGGGTCATATCCCTTTGGAGGTCTTCCAGGCATATCCAATTTGGAGGAGGCTAAGGAACAGACCCATAAATCAGTTCAGAGATTATATAGTCCTTCTGGCCTGAAAACACATTGGAATCAATCATGAGAATCTAGCAGAGAGATTTTTTGGGTTAATTGCTTGGCTTGCTGCCTCTGCGACCCAGCTTTAGAAAGGACCGTCAGATGTTTGGATGAAGGAATCAAGTCAACACAACCTTACCTGGGCAGAGAGTAACCACAGTCCATCCCAAATTAGAGACACAATACATGACAGAGAAATATCAACAGAATAGCAGCTTCCAGGAATGGGTTTAACTTTACATCGTAGCGGTCTTGACTCTACAGTCAATCCGAGGCAACAGTAATCATGTCGTGTCCTGTCATGGTGGCTCTGTCATGGTAGCACCCACATTTACTGAAGCATTACAATTATATTTGTGGTAATATACATATTTAGGTAGAAATATGGAAAGGCATTTATATGTGGCATGTAAGACAAATATAAAACAAAACCCTGGTGATTTTTTTTTTCAGAAGAAGGTAAATCCTTGATGCTGTAATTTTATCCTGAAGAAGCTGTCATTACTGTAGAGTTGTCATTATTGCTAAAATAAAGCAGTGAAGGCTCACAAGTGTTTGTGATGTCAAAGATGGACAAAGTTTGAAAACATAATAAATGACCGTCAGATTCAATTCTGAATCAAGCCTTGTAGTGAGATCCATTTTGAATAACAACAGCTACAGAGTATCTCCAGACTTATGACTTAACGACAACATAACTCTGTCTTCTGGTAGGTTGGTTAAAGAGGTTAAAGGTTAAATAACTGCTCGATCGGTGCTCGGATAACTTGTTAGTGCCTGTGTCCGCTGCAAGTGCACGTTATTGTGTGCCTGGTACAGAAAAAAAACATTTAGTTATTTGTCTGACTTTATGACTCATGGTTGTGATAAAGAGAAAATGTAATTACTTTTTAGGGCGTAACAAAAAAAGACAACGATAAAACAGATAAGTAGCATATCCACACCCTCTCTTCTGTGTAATGCTGGTGGGTGGATTGTCAGAGGAGTCATATAACCTGTACCTTGTGCGTCAGAAGTTATTGATTTGAAAAAAACAAACAAAAAAACACACTTCTAAATAATTCCAGTAACTAAAAGTCCCATGATTAAACATCCTCCTCTTTCTATATGATGAGTAACTCTGATGTGAAGATAATGTCAAAGCATTTAATGTTAGTGATGAGTCAGACACATCTACAGGACAGAGATACAGGCATGGCACTCTATAGTTTAGAAAGTATGCATTCACCTTATAATTTGACAAAGATAGCAAAGGGGCGTTGAGTCAGGCTGAAGCTTGTCGGTACTTTCCCTCAAGTGCCACTTATCCACGTCAGGGCGTCTATATGTGCGCCAGGGTGTGACTCTGAGTTTCACCAAAAAAGAAAAAAAGGCTGCAGGAGTAAGCCTTCGTGAATGTTTGATACCTCGTGATGAGGCTGTGTATCAAATATCCAGCTTCTGGCTTGTTGGGATATTGGATGTACACCTGCTAAATCTTCTTCATTTGTGACAATGACCTTTAGTTCTTGTTATGATCGTCATGTATATCAGTGATGATAACACTAGACTCATCAACTGAGATTGCTGGGAGCTGAGATTGTGTTGAGGCTCAGGCCCTTTTTTTTATTGTGACAAGTTTTTACAAACTAGATTTTAACTGTGGACTGAATAGGACTGCTGGTATTTCTGCCTGAATAGTTCCACCCATCTTTCTCTAGTATTTTGGATTTTTGCCACAACCAGAGCTTTCTGACAAGCAATATCTCCAGACTTTTCTGAGTAGTTCAGATTGATGTTGACTTTCTATTTTTCAAAGAAGCTGCTGAAATCATCGAAGTAAATCATTAACTCTGGTCTGTGTCTTTGCTTTGTGGAAAAGAAGCCTTAAGGGGTTTCCCCTTCTTAGAAAAGGAATAGTTTCGGTAGTCTGAGGCATAACGGGTGTGGACAAAACCTCAGTCTTATTGTTACTTAATTTCTTTCTGTGTTTTTTTTTTTAAATGGATATTTTTGCGCATTTTGGGCCTTTATTGACAGGAGAGAGACAGTGGATAGGCTTGTGAAAGTGGCAGAGAGAGTAGGGGAGACACTCTACAAACTGGTCACAGGCGGGATTTGAACCTGGACCGGCAGAAGCAAGTACATTGGGTGATAACCACTACGTCAAACCAGCACCCCAATTTCTTTCTGTGTTTTAATCATATTATGTTTTTTTTTTCTATGATTTCCTGTTTAAAGTAGATTTTGCACAAACTAATGTGTTTTTGGCATTTGTGTACAAAGCTGACTGATCTCACAGGGCTCTCTTGCCTCTCTTCCTGCGTGCTATGTGCAATGATGCAATGAAAAATCAAGATGTGTGCAATGTCCACAACATTTTCTTCGAGTTTTTTTTTTATTTATGCCACCATAAAACACAACGATAATTGATTTATGGACAAACAGGTAGATTTTAAGATCCCATGTCCTGATGTGTTTGACTGTTTGTCACGTCTTTGCTGTCTATTCAAAGGATTTGATTTAAGCTGAACAGAAAATTTAAAAAAATGCTGATCAGATCAGGAGGATCAGATGCAGCTTTTCATTCCCTCTCCTTTGGAAATGCTGATCAGAGGGGACAGGGGGACTACACGAGGCTATGATACTGAGTTTCTTGCTGATCAGCTGCAGATAATGGTGCCTTATTTGAGAGGAGGGGGTGGGTTATGGGCCACAGAACAGACTTAATCATTCATTGCATCTTCATGAAATGGGTAGAAAACACACATGCAGGTGGGTGCTGTATAGCTGTTACATAATAAACCCAGAGAATAAAAATAAAAAAGTGTTTAGAGGCATTTTCCTGAAAGAGGTACAGCGCATTACTCCATGAACTGAGAGTTTGGTTAAAGGTGCCATATTGTTCTGCTTCCTGAACCTCTTCTAACAGCTTTAAAAGCAGTCAAAAAAGCTATTTAAGAAGACGTGAGACTTTCAATTCATATCAAGACAAACAGTGACAAGCAAGCAGTGTTTTGTAGTTTAAAAACCAACAACTTTCAGATCTGACTCATTCAAATTGACAACAGAGTCAGGCTCTGTTTAAGAGACAGCTCCTTTTTCATTTTTATTGTTGATTGATAGACGTAAGAACCCCAGAATTTCACCAGTTAAACTGCAAAAGTCCAGCTCTAAATATTAAACTGAGCCAAATAATGTTGAACACAAAAAATAACTTCAATACCTATCATGAAAGCAAGGCCACACCAACATAAATAAATAACTCTTCTTACTTTGTGGCAGACTATTGCAGATCATTTAATTTCACAGGAAGGATGCTGCTCTATTCTGTTTACGAATTTTGCGGGAGTGGAAACCAACTGACTGGCCTCTTTATATTTTGTTAGTATGGTGCTAGTTGCCCCTTAGCGGCCAGAGCTGCCTTAATTCTTTGCAGTAGAGGTTCATGTGCTGGAAACTTTCCTCACAGACGTGGTCTGTATTGACATGATTGCATCATGAGTTGCTGCAGATTTGTCTGCTGCACATCCATGATGCACACTGCAGTTCCACCACATCCAAAAGGTGCTCTATTAGATCAGTATCTGGTGACATTTAAGATGTGTTTCTGTAACTGCGCCTTAACAATTTCTTTGCTCTCACATTAGGTGTGTGAGATGGATGTGTCCAAGCAGTTGCAAGCCTATGAGGTAGAGTATCATGTCCTGCAGGATGAGCTACTGGACACGCCCCCCACACTCAACCAACACCAGAGAGCTGCACAGATGGAGAGGACCAATCAGAGCCTTCGCCAGCAGAACCTGGACCTGCTGGAGGAGCTGCAGGTACACACACTGGCTCACAAAAACACACTGTATCTTCTCTTGCTCTGTGGTATTGTCTTAACCATTCCTTTCTCTACCTCTTCCAGGTGTCTCACGCCCGGGTTTGCAACCTGGAGAGTCGGGTGGAGGCTCTTGCTCAGTCGGAGCACCGCTTGAAGGAGCAGGTTTCTGCTCTGCAGGAGGAGAAGAAGCATCTGGCGAGCACAGTCACTCGTCTGCAGGGCCTGCTCGCCAGCCTCGGCATTCACATGACCCCTGACGGACACACACTCCCCCCACCCTCAGAAAGACTCGCACCACCAGCAGAGGTGGAGGGGCTGATAACCAGGACTGTGGAACCTCCACCTAACCCCTTTGCTCTTCCAGAAGGATCATAACCGCACCTGATTATCTTCTGGACATTGAGGTCAGTCTGAGGAGGAGCAGGGGTGGAGGTGCTGCGGAGGAGAGGGTGGGGGAAGCTGCTCAGACGACCTTTTTCCTCCATCCAGCTTGTGAACGTTTTATGATAAGGAAGGAAACTTTGTGGAAGTGGGACCTAAAAGAGAGGAGGAAAATGGAAGTAGAACAAAAGAGGGATGAGGCTAAAGTAGTAACAAAGGAAACTTGTAGTATTATCCCATCAAAGTTCATGCCCATGCTTAGAATTATAAATGACCTTTTGTTGTCATTCTGACCAACAATCCCCAAAGAAAGCACTGCTCCACTGGACCTCTACCGTCAAAACACAAGTTACATTTGCACCTGTACTCGTCTGTCTGTCTGTCTGTGTCTGTATTGTGTTTTATTTAGTTAATATGATGCCAAATGGCTACAAAAGCCAAAGAATGTCTTCCTGAATACCAAACAAGCTCAGACAAATAACATGGAATGAATCACTCATACATGTAACAATGAGGAGAAAACAAAGACTAAATGTTTCCAAAGAAACAAGAGAGGGGAGGTAAAGGGACGACTGAAGAATGAACTTCATGACAAAGTTATTCCTCTACTCTAAACAGATAAATATCACATAAGCTAACACTATCTTGGTGCTCATTTACAGAGGTGAACTATCTCAAACTTTCCTCAGTATTCCAAAATTTGATTCCTGATCTTGAACATTTTCAACTTAACATATGCCGAGGTCAGACTACATATTTTCTCAGTGTTCATGTATTGATGAAGGTTTTCTCTAAACCTTAAGAGTGCAAAAAATTTACCAGGAGACTTGACAGATGATGACTTGTACCTGACCGCTCATGTTGACGATTAAATTAGGAGATAAAAATTTACCAACATTATTAAAATTCTGCTCATTGATACAATTCTGATGGATCCCTGTATGAAACAAGTTGCCCTGCACAGTTTTCCTGTGTTAACAAAGTCAAGCACATGACACTCCTGATATTTTATTCTGGGCTTTGTTAACAAATGTTTAGCTTTTCCCTCGTGTTTCCACTTTTGCTTGAAATCACAGACATTGCAAGATGCACTGTTTATACTGATGTAGCCACAATTGACTTTCCTATTGACTTGACTACTTCATTGGTGTTAATGCTGACTGCCTCTTTGTAATTTGTTACTCTGCCAGACACACAGAACAAAGGGAAAGGCATTAATGGGGGGACTGTTATGCATTAAAGCAAATCATACTGACCCCTTAACGTTGTTTGGGACCTGTTCTCATTTCCCATCCAGTCACGTGAAGACAATGGAGGAAGGGGCTTCACAGCAAACAGACGTACTCCGTTTATTCTTCTGTTTTGTACCATATTAACTGATGTTTTGTTAGCTTGATGGTAAAATGCTAACAGCAGTTATTCACTGGGTTGCTGTTTTTGGCAACAGCATAGAGGCAAAAATGTTTTTAGAGCTTCCTCTGTCCTATAATTCCATCTCTAAAATAAAATCATCCTTCTTTAGCGTTGCTGTTAGGTTGTTCTACATCCGAGAGTGTCTCACGTGCAAAGGACTCTTAAATCTCATCAGTCAGTGTCTCTAATGTGAGGGAACAAACCATAGCAGGCAGGATAAAAATCCAATTTTCTAAAGTTTCTATTCAATCATCCCATACAAACTTCTGATTGTCACTACAGCGCACAACATAAGATGAAGTATCAGGGCAGGCAAGTCCCAAAACACTATACCTGTCTCCTCAGTCTTTAGTGCACAAATTGTGTAGTCTGGTCCTGGCATCAGTTTCAGGTTGTTGAATGTAGAAATAAAAAAATAAATCCACACCCTGTATTTTTCACCTTTGTGTACAAGCCATGCGTGTCGAAGGGGAAACAGAAGCAGGTTCAGCAGAAAAGTTAAATCTGTGCCTTTGTTGCCGCACTTTCACACATCACTTACTTTAAATAAGAACAAACACACCTAATGTCTGAGTCTTTATATTGAAACCTCTGCTGTGGAGACAATCTGTCAGCTCAGAGTCTTTTACTGTTTTCAACACACTGAATTCCCTCAGGCTGTGCTGCTGCCTGCTGTGTTTATCTGTTTGTGTCTCTGTGTTTGTGTTTGTGTGTGCTCTTCACAAATCTGTTGATGTACACTGTAAAGATATTTTGCTTTTACTTCAGACTCTCCTTGCACATTTTGTTTTAACTGATTGTTGTAATTCTGTACTTAAAAAATACATTTCATATCCTTCCAGCACATCTGAGGACAGCTTTCTTTTTCTTCGGCGTGTCTTCATGTGTCAGGTGTCATGGATGATCAGTGAGGAAGATCACACCACTGCTGTCCAAACATGTCAGTCTGTTTGAGCACTGATATTAGGTTTCAAGCATATGGAAGTGTGCTGTACGCCACTTTTAAAACACCCCAACATATGCGCTCCTTTCCAGGAACTCCTACCAGAGCTTCAGAGACGGACATGTCCCTACAAGTTGTGTGTCTTCTTGTGCGAGTGTACACACAAAGCAACTAGAGCAGAACCTCTTCCTCTAAAATCATAAAAAATACTTGTGACACATTGACATTTTACCTCCAGACAATATATAAATCTTATTTTCTCTTGCTTTACTTTTACTGTTCTGAATGAGGCATACAGTGCATCCATTCGTTGACGTTACGCCCTTTTCACTTTGTCGATTAATACATTTAGGTTCTTTTGAAATCTCAACCTATTTATTTCATTATCTTAGGTTATCAAAACAAGTTTTCTATCACAAATACGCTCATTGATCTCTGGGGAAAAAATGATACCAATGGGGGAAAAGAAAAATGAATGTCTGCATATTCCCCACAGCTTCTATGATGATATACCTCAAGGTTTCTTTATAATGCTAAATACATATATGTTCTAAATGTTCTTTATTTATACAGCCCTTTACAACAACCCTTTCAGTGAACCAAAGTGCTTTACAATAGATAGTAAATAAAAAGCAATAAATAAAAACAATAAAAGCAATGAAAACACTCGGAGAGCGCAGACCTCCGCCAGCACCACTGTCCTCACCCATATTGTGATTTTCACCATAAATATTAGTCATTGACCATGAAAACGTACCATTAGCAATTGGATTCATAATGATATCTATTTTAGTTCAGTAGTTATTCACAAAAATCACATTTTTTGCCATGCCGGCCAGACGCTGATCCAGATCAACACCAAAATCAAATCAGTTCTTCCTTTTCCCATGCTGAACATTTCCTGAAAAAATTTCATCAAAACCCATCCGTTACTTTTTTGGTTATTTTGTTCACAGACGGACGGACGGACGGACAAACAACCACCCCCGAAAACACAACCTCCTTGGCGGAGGTAACAACAAAAGCAATAAGAGCAATAAAATAAAGTTAAAGTAAGTGTCCTCACACTACTTTTCATTTTGGGGGTATTTGTTTATGATTTTAACAAACTGGCTTGGGCTCTTTTATCTCTCTGCAGTAGCAACTGCCTGTTCTGCAGATCACAAACTGCAGGTGGTAAATATGCAGTGGTAATCGAGCAGAAGTAGTTTGGAGTGAGAAACTGGTGAGGGACTGGCGAAAAGCAGAAGCTACTCTTACTGCAATGAAGAAAATGAAGAAAACAAGATGGCCAGAGGTGGAGGAACGAGTCCACAGATGAGTGCTTGAACAATGGGCTGCTGGGAGATGCTTGTTCGCCATGCAGTTACATCTCTGCTTTGGTGGCTGCCAAGGAGATGACTATAAATGAGGCAGATGGGCTTTCTTGGTGTTACCACTTCATGCAAAGCAGCCACCTCTCAACCAGAGCACGAACTAAATGCAACTTATAGCCCAGTGTACAATTTTTTTTTATTCTTCTTCATAAGGCTTTTCTTTTTACTTGATGTGACTTATGGTCCGGAACATTACATTACTGCTGTTCAAATACAAATTTCTACCCCCAAGTTGGAACGAACATTCGAATATCGACTGTACAGTCACTGCCCTAATATGTCTCTGTCAGCAATGCCATGTTAGGTTTCCTTTTCCACGTCAGCCCACTCTGTTCTGATTTGCTCACACGGGTTAACTCTGCACTAACTGGTCCATTCAGTGCTGCCCAGCACCATATTGTCAACAACGCTGCATCCATTCTAACAGCTTTGGTCTTGAGCCAATGAAGAAACAATTGTCGGGCATCACACTGGTACATTTCTCTTTTGGGGTGGGGGATTTTGGGCAGTTGCTAGAGCACAAAACATTAGAAGTAGAAGCCCTGAAGCTGCTTGTCCCTTTCATAGATGTCCTCTATCACATGGAGGGGACAATGAAAGGCTTGTAACACTGGAAAAAGAATGATATAGGTTCTTCAGGGTGGGGGTAGTGGGTCCACAGGACAGCTGAGAAGCAGGTTTCCAAATGAGTGTCTTTCTGTTGTTTAACTTCAGTAAAGATATCAGATAAGTGTTGTACCTTATCTGTACTGTATCACACTTTGCTCTCTGTAACCTGGGGTCCTTAGTAAAGTCAGCTGAGATATGCTGGAGTTAGCTCTTAGTTTCATAAATGCTGCCCTCACAACGACCTTAACCTCAGCCAAAAGAGGTCAGACTGAAGACTTTCAGACGGATCAGCTGTAGAATCTCCCCGTCATTAATCAGAAACCATAATTAATTCTTTCAGTACCTCTGATTGCTCTTTTTAAAACACCACTTAAGACCTGATCCAAACCAAACACTCCTCCTGAAGCACAGCTGCAACAAAGAGTGTCAGGTTTTCTCCAAACACGCCCTCCTCCTCTGATGACAGCAATCAGCAGGTAGACCGTGCGACTGCTGCGTGATACGACACACCCTGCAGACCACCTGAACCCGCCTTGCCGAGGCTCCACTAATCCATCATGATCTCCTTGGTGCTTATGTGGATTTGGTTTTAAAGCTGTGTAACCCCTGACCGAGCAGCCCTGCCCATGCCGTGTGTGTTTTTGTCTACACCTGCTCCATCACAGCTCCTACTTTAGCAGCTTATTTTGGCACATTTGGCACAAACTCCTGGTGTTTGTGGCAGAGACTCTGCTTTTGTGGGCAGATTTCCTAATTCTTTGAACAGGGAGGGAGAGGGATCACCTAAAGGACGCCTGTGCTGTGTGTAAACACGGTGTAAGAGTGTGTATTTATATGCCTCTCTTCTGGGTTGAGCACAGTTCCAGAGGTTGTGTGGGGTTGACTTTTTTCTGTTTGACTTGGCATCTGTTTATTCCTCCATGCTCCACCTCAGCCCTGCCCTGCTCTGCACCGAGCTCCACCACATACACGTCAACTCCTACAACCCCGGTGAAACGTGAAGAACCAAAAATGTGACTCCAACATGTAGAAAATAGATAAATAGAAACAGGAATGTGTATGTGAGTCTGAGGATTCCTAAAGTATTAAATTACAGAAGCTGTGGACACCAACCTGATGTGTAGATCTACTGGTAGACCTTTGAGATGTTTCTGGCAGATCTTTAACACAGGAGGTGCAAGAAGTCTTCAGCTGACAAAGTTGATGGAGAGGTCCACATATCCAGAGCATATATGGATTGGTGTATTCAGCTGCTTTGGGAGGCAAATTAGGTCAAATCCTTTTTACCTGATTACTTTTTAGAACAAGAAAGATGTTTAGACTATTGAATATATGTTATGTAGGCCTTCTTGCACTGTTCCAGTCTCTCATGACTTTGGTTTAGTGGTAGGATGCAAATGAGATTTTAAAGGTTTTTGATATAATGAGAATTGCATCTTGTTGTGAGGCTAAAATAAAACATTATTTAGAGAAAGTTACTGTACTATTTTGTTTGTGTGTTTAGGCTGGTAGATAAAGGTTGGTGATCCCTGTACTAAGGCTTAGTTTATTACACAAAGTAAGCATGCTGCTAAATAGCTATTTAATCAGGAATATGTGAATTGAGTTATAACTCAAAACATGATCCATGAGCAGAAGCTTTAGGAGACAAGATCAAGTACTTGTAGCGATAGTAGCAGTCCAAAATCATACATTATTTAACTGAGGTGTGCAATCAGGGAAAATCAAAGATACAGATACAGATTCTTGACATTTCAAGTTCATGAGAGGAACAATCATAAATCATTTGATTAATGATGACCTTCAAAGGCAGATAAAGGACCTTTGTCCCAGTTTTAACTGTAAATCTTGAAATGGTCTGTGATACGTCGCGTTCATAAACGTTATTGCACATGTAGCACCATGACTTTGACCTATGGCCTTCAAAATGTTTTCACTTTATCCCAGAGCCATAGTATCTGTTAAAGCAGTGAGAATTACTCAGAGCGTTAGAGTTAACAGACTGTAGAAAGAATTGAATGAAGCAATTTGATGTCAGTCATTAACCAAAGGAGCATTTGAAGTGTTGATGAAACAACATAATTACACTTCCATACTGTGCTTTAACCTGACTCGCCAGATGGATCACATGATGCATTTCACTCGTCCATCTTGGCAAGAACCCATAGAAAGTGTCTGGAAATGGGCAGGACCTTTTACAAGCATCAATTTAACATTGAACTTTTTATCATCTTAATCTTAAAGGCATCATTAATTTCTGTAATAAATGATCTGAACTCTAATAGCTTTCAGATTTATCTCCATTTGATGTGATTAATGGACTCATGTTGATATTCTCAGAGTAGAGTAGTATTTATCAGCTCACCTTTACACACCTTCAAACGCCAGTTTTCCCTTTATGAGCCGTATAAAGAGATTAAGGTGGACTTAATCATTAATGATGATGTGTTCAAAGACAAGCTGACACATTCAGGTGCTGAGTTGAGCTGCCTGCTCAGAGCCAAAGGTCAAACAGACTCAGTAAGAGCTCATAAAGCTTTAAAACCCTGATAAGAGGCTACTTCACCCGCAGCACCTACAGCCATAAAGAAAGCTACTGATTATACCAGGGCTGTCTCTCTCATTAAAACGATCAGTCTGTGTTTTTTAGTGTGAACCACAGGAACATTTTTGTAAACTTGCACCTAACCTCTGAGAAGGACATTTTAAAAATTCTTAAAAACAGTATATGAAGCCCACAGATGAGGTAGGAAGTATGGAAACACCAAAAACAGTGTAATTTAATTCATGTTTTCAATGATCAATGTCATCCTTAGAGAACAAATCGATATCACACCGTGTTTAAACCCCTCAGGGATCTCTGATGCCCTCTGAATCCATGAACATTTACAGATCTGCTCTGCAGCTCATATAACACCTTAGTATATGTTAATCTTTACAGCTGTAACAAAACTGTGTGTAAAGTTGTATAACAGCTTTCATGGCATTTCCTCATCGACAGTCAAAACGAGGGCACATTGTCCAGTTTGAGTTTGAATTCTACTAATTATGTATGTGGCTAATAAACCTATTCAACAACAGCTCACTCCTTACACATTTTTAAGAGAAAGTGTAGTAGACATACATCTAAACATCTGGTTTCACCCCCCTTCTTAAGTTATTGAGACAACCAACAAAACCAAAGAATGAAATCACATAGTCTTACGTTGGCATAAGTATGTGTGATCCTCTGGATAGAAATATTGCTCCACGCCTCCACCAACACTCAGCACTTTTTATGTCTCACATGCAGGTAGGAAGTATGGAGTGTAATTTAATTCATGTTTTCAATGATCAATGTCATCCTTAGGTCCATCTAACATGACTTCGCCCTCTGATTAACAGATCGCACAAAACACTTGTGCCTGTTGTACAGTTCATACTGCTCCGCTGTAATCCACATTGTCTGGCTGCGTCCTGTTAGATGGACCTTGTCATTTCAGTACAATCTCGACCTCCAGCTGCATTTGAGACATCAAAAAAGTGCTCCAGAGTGTTGCTCAGCATGAGGGTGAGTAGAAAATGAGGCCAAATTGTTGTTTGGGTGTAGTGTTCCTTTAAGCTTTAGCACGAAATCTTTTTAAACTCCGGTGTTGAACTTAATTGTTTCAATTGATTTTAGCACATCTTGTGGACTAAACATCTGCTTGCGACTTGGGATGAAATTGACAAGTTTTATGGATACCAGTGCCACGAATAATTCTACCTTATTGAACCAATTCCTTAACAATTCTCTAAATGATTCCTGAGGATCTTCTGTGGGTTTTCATTTTCAACTATGTCGTAGACATGACACTTCTCTACTAAAACTCTAAAATTTCAAGAAAGAAATACGATAATCTCAGAAAATAAACATCAATGACCTTGTTGATGCAGTGAGTCATCTCAAGGACACCAAATTCATGGACATGTTCAAATATGCTAATGAGACATGGATAGAAAACTACTTTAAGAGTTAATACCCTGTCTTAATATAACTACTTTAGTTTAATTTAGCATGTAAACAGACAGTTTGAACATGACACCAGACTTTGACAGCATTCGCAGCCCTTCAGTGCTTCTTTTGAAAATGAGACATTACTGTGGAATATGCAAAGTGATCCACTTCACAAAATAAGCTGCTGACACTGACTTTAGTGTTTGGTAAAGCACTTTCCTGTACAGAAGTAGGTAAGTATGGCTGAACACAGAACAATATCAGCAGACTGTTACGAACAATGACGAGGTTCAGCAGCAATTCTTGTTTTCATAAGTTGCTCATGAGTGTTTTGGCTCTGTTTTGTAATTTATATGCTTAAGGAAGGCTGATAAAAAAAAATAGACTAACTGATTTTTTTGTCTTTTTTTGTTTTAATTTATTCTGTATTTTCTTTTTTCTCCATGAGCCTTTGTTGTAATGAAAGAAAGAAAGAAACAAAGGCTTCATTCAAAGTGTTGGTGGGGAAAATGTACATATATCCCAGCCTGTGCATTCCAACACTGCTATCTACTGTACGTGTATGTGTTTGTTTGTGTGTGTGTGTGTGTGTGTGTGTGTGTGTGTGTGTGTGTCTGTGTAGGTGTGTTTCACCATACCACCCAGAGATTATAGCCCCACGTATCTAAAGGTATTTAACACGTCATAGTTGCATAATGTTGAGTTAAGTATATAAAAAACACATTCCTCTGATATCAGACTTCATTCAACTCGCAGCATATTGACACGTGTGTCAGTGTGTGTTTCTTTAATTTATGTTCATTAAAACACTTGTGGTTCTTATTTTAGTCCTGATCAGCAGAAACACTGATCTGACACCCCATCATGTGATGTTTGAGTGCATAAAAATGACAAACTGCTGCACATACAAAAACATGATGAGATGTGCCAATATTAAATCTTATCTAATGTTTCCAATAAAGTTCTCAGTTTGGATCTGTCCTGTCTGTGTTAATCTGAAGACCGAGTATAACTGAGTCAAAGATCAGATATGGGTAAAGTAATGTGAATAAAGGCAGCTGGAGTGAGTATTCAGGTTGAAGACAGCTGGCTTTTGAAAAGAATCATGATTTATGACGTTCCTCCTGTTTGAGCTAATTAAAAAAGTGCTTCAAGCCAACACCTCAACAGACATTTTTCTGGTTTACAGGGCAGACGATTGTGTGTATGTGCATACATAAAAATTGTATATGTGTGTTTTCTATCAGATCTGTCTGTCAAACTAATGCCTTTCTTGTCCACACATCTCATACTGCAAGCAAACATTCAACATCTGACATTTGATCAACACGTTCTGACCATCCTGATCCTGGAAATACAGTCAGACAGACCTGTGGGCTCTGATGTCAATGTCTCTGTAATTCTGGTACAGCTGCCAATTAGCTTGAAAGAAAAAGGTTCAGGGTTTCTTTCGGTGAGGCTGTCAGTGGTACATGGCATTAGACTGAACATAAGCGACAGTGATAGACATCATCTCTGCCTCAGTGTAGGGATACCTGGAACAGAAGCAAGGGTTTAACTTTGCAGTGCAGATGGATCCATCTGATTCAATGTCTGTAGTCAGGGAGATCCATCTTGCCAAGGTCCAATTGTACAATTGTGAGCGGCCCAAAGTGGTACATGCCAATTTGCATGTTTTAGAGCAGGAAGAGAGGGGGGCTACAACCAGGAGGACAGTTGGAAGTGACTTCTTGTACAGAGATTAGCACTGAAGCTAACAGCTTCAGCAGCAGATTTAAACAGATCTGAACCACATTTCTTTCATGGACGAAAAACACTACAAACTTCTCGATAGAAAGGATATTTTCGCTCCATTCCTAACGTGTTTTGCAGAGAGTTTGTTTTAAAGTGGCACACCCTCTGTCCTCCACATCCTAAGCAGCAGTGCCCACCCACTACATTATCTGACTGACTGTTAAAGAATTTGACCGATGCCTGTCAGGTGCACATGCAAAGACGGAGAGGATTTTCAAGACGATGGATGTCCTGGGCACCCATGCACATCATAAACTCCTAAAAACATGCTACAAAGTAAACAAATTATATTGAAATGATCAACAGCTCAGTATAGAAACATAGCAGAACTGTTTTTTATTGATCAAGAGACAATTCTGTAAATTTTGCGTGAAAATTGGCATAAGAAAATGGCATAAGTGTGTGCCAAAGTTGTCCCAAAACTTCTGACTCCTGATCAAATGAAAACACAAGCAAATTTAAAGAGACCTTTTGGAACAAATTGACTGAATTTCTTAGAATGATTGATCATGTGGGATGCAACTTGTTTCCTCCGCTAAGTTCTGGAGACAAAACACCAGTCAGTGCAGTGGGTAACACCATCACCACCAAGGTTGAAGAAACCATGACAAGGCAAATCGAAATATAAGACTCTGTTGATGCCACTTAATGGAAACTCAGCATTTGTGTATGAACATCCGACCTTTAAAACATAAAACTCAGTGTGACTGTGAACTCATTTTCAACAGCTGTACTACATGTTTTACAAAGTCAAAACATGGTTGTTGATGATGTTAGTGATGTACAGTTAGGCGGAAACAGTCAATGGAGCACTTTTGACAGCAATATCTCGAACACTGATGTGAATAAGAAGTGATTTGGGCAGACTTGGTCATTCCACCTTTAACCTTCTCTTAAGATCTAACGTTTGCCATGGGGCCTCCAGTCGTGACCTGAGGGTGGAACTGAGGCTCCCATTATGAAAGAGACAGACTGTAGTCGACCTGCTGAGTCATAAACTGCAAACGCAAAGCAAAGAGAAGACGTCCTCCACTCTGGAAAACTGGGACAGATGATGTTACAGGATTTATGTGTGTGTGTGTGTGTGTGTGTGTGTGTGTGTGTGTGAGGGTGTTTCTGTTTGTTGTAGAAGGTCAGGCGCCACAGTTTGGGTGTGACCACCACTGTCCTGTCAGCACATCGAGTGTCCACAAAACCCCTCCCTCTACCCCCTGCTCGCTCGCCCTTTCTCTCTGTCTCTCTCTCTTCCTCCCTCCCTCAGAGCCAGGGTGTAACCAAGACTCCACTTGTCAGTTATTCAGATCTGTAAAGGGAGAGGGGGGTCTTTGTGTGGATGTGTGTGTGTGTGTGTGCAAGCGAGCAACAGGCAGAGACATCAGGCAGGTTTTCTTGAACAATAAAGCTGTCTGTTAGTTATTTCTGAACCCTGGAGAGGAAGAGCTACTCCCTGCAGGGTGGAGAGAGGATTCATAGAGCCCCCACCCAATGCTCACACACCACACACATGCAGCGTTCACACACACATATACACACTCACTCTCACACAGGCTATCTATGAGCCCATGGTCTCTTTTCAGTATGTCGCCACACCCCTCTTGTATAAGAATCAGTGATTGCGTTGTGAGGGAATCGTTTTTATAAAGACAGGCATTATTCCAGCTCCGCTCTGACTGGGACTGACTGGGACACTTCCCTCAGGCCTGTACTGTCTGCTGCTCTACTCTGTGGATCAGGGGGTACTGCAGGTCACCGGTATAAGAGGTTATGAGTAAAGAGCTTTGAAGACTCTTTAATTATAGGTTAGAGCTGCATTCATCAAAATGTTGTCAGATAATAACTGCAGCAACATTCAGAATCAGCTATATTGGGCAGGTATATGCTTAAAAAAATTTGACCCTGGTGGACTCACCCTGATCCTAGGGCAGTGGTTTCAGACTATTTTATGGTATGCCTAAAATCAAGTCAAAATGTCAAGACACATCATGCAAGACATGCTCTGTATCATGTGTTTGAGTATCGAATCAGTTTATTACCTCCGCCAAGGAGGTTATGTTTTCGGGAGAGTTTGTCCGTCTGTCCGTGAACAAAATAACTCAAAAAGTAATGGATGGATTTGGATGAAATTTTCAGGAAATGTTCAGCATGGGAAAAGGAAGAACTGATTTGATTTTAGTGTTGATCGGGATCAGCGTCTGGCCGCCATGGTGAAAAATGTGATTTCTGTGAATAACTACTGAACTAAAATAGATATCAATATGAATCCAGTTGCTAATGGTATGTTTTCATGGTCAAAGAATCTAAATATTTAGATGAAATAAAGGTAGGACTAATATTTAATGGTCAAAATGACAATATGGCTGAGGACTGTGGCGCTGGCGGAGGTCTGCGCTCTCCAAGTGCTTTCTAGTTTCAATTATCTTCATGTCTTTTTGTATCTACTCATGCCCAATGAAAATCTGACAAACAGCAAATTAGTTTTATTTTTAACTTTGAACCCTTTGGAATTACTTGGATTTCTGCATAAATTTGTCACAAAATATGTTCTGATCTTCATCTCAGCCACATTACGAGACAAACAGTCTGCTAAAGCTAATACCGCACAAAAAAATGTAATTTTATGTTTTTATTGAACACTACATGTAAACAGTGCAGAGTGCAGGGTGGAAAAAGTATGTGAACGTTTGGATTTAATAACTGCTTGACCCTCCGTTGGCAGCAGTAACCTCAACCAAATGTTTCCTGTAGTTGTAGATGAGACCTGCACAACGGTCAGGAGGAATTTTGGACCATTCTTCTGTACGAAACTGTTTCAGTTCAGCAATATTCCTGGGATGTCTGGTGTGAATCGCTCTTTTGAGGTCATGCAACAGCATCTCAATCGCTTTGGGGTCAGGACTCTGACTGGGCCACTCCAGAAGCTGTATTTTCTTCTTTTGAAGCCATTCCATTGTTGACTTACTTCTATGCTTTAGGCCGTTGTCCTATTGTATCACCCATCCTTTGTTGAGCTTCAGTTGGCAGACAGATGGTCTTAAGTTTTCCCGCACAATGCCTTGATAAACTTGGGAATTCATTTTTCCGTCGATGACAGCAATCCGTCCTGACCCTGAGGCAGCAAAGCAGCCCCAAACCATAATGCTCCCTCCACCATATTTCACAGTTGGGATGAGATTTTGATGTTGGTATGCTGTGCCTTTTTTTTTCTCCACTCATAGCATTGTGTGTTCCTACCAAACAACTCAATTTTAGTTTCATCTGTCCACAGAATATTTTGCCAGTAGTGCTGTGGAACATCCAGGTGCTCTTTTGCAAACTTCAAACATGCAGCAATGCTTTTTTTGGACAGCAGTGACTTCTTCCATGACATCCTCCCATGAACTCAATTCTTGTGTAATGTTTTATGTATTGTAGATTTGTCAACAATAATTTTAGCATATGCCAGAGATTTCTGTAAGTCTTCAGCTGACACTCTAGGATTCTTCACCTCACTGAACATTCTGCACTGTGCTCTCACAGTCATCTTTACACGATGACCCCACCTTGGCAGAGTAGCAACAATGCTAAACTTTCTCAATTTGTTGACAGTCTGTCTTACTATGGGCACATGAACATCAGGGCTTTTAGAGATACTTTTGTAACCCTTTCCAGCTTCATGCAAGTCAACAATTCTTGATGGTAGATCTTCTGAGAGCTCCTCTGTGCGAGGCAGGGTTCACATCAGACAACGCCTCTTGAAAACAGCGAACTCACAACTGGTGTGTGTTTTTTATGAGGTAGGGCAGCTTTAACCAACACATCCAATCTAATCCCATTGTTGGACCCCAGGTTAGCTGACTCCTGGCTCCAATTAGCTCTTGGAGAAGTAATTAGCCTAGGGGTTCACATACTTTTTCCACCCTGCACTGTGTATATTTATATTAAATATTGTGTCAAATAAAAACATGAAAACTTAAATTTTTTTGTGCTGTATTAGTTTAAGCAGACTGTGTTTTTCTCGTGATGTGAAAGTTAAGTGGTGGGTAAAGAAGGGTGGGGTGGTTTTGTGGTACAGTGATTTAGGGATATCTTGAACATACAAGTCAGTAACCTTGGCCTCTGATCTCACACACCTCCTAAATTTCAACAGTTCATCATCATGCCTGAGAGGATATCTGTTCAGAGTTTGACAGAAATGCCTAAAAAAAACTCTTCGGACATCAAGTTCCCATGATCGGGATGACCATAGGGCCCAAAGACATTGACCTTGTCACTCCCACATCACTCCAGTCCTGAGTCAAAGTGGGCATTTGTGCAAATTTAAAAGAAAAACCTTTAAAGCATTTCTGAAATACTGTGTTCACAGGCAGGGGCTTATATCAGATGTCCCCTGATTGGTGGCCTCCAAGATCTATCCAGTTATTATTTGAGTACTAAAAGACAAATTCAAAAATTTGATACAAATCATTTAAAGACCTTCACTTTTGGCCCATAACCTCCAAAATTTAACAGGTTAAAAGTGGTGGTTTTAGACAAAGTGGTGCAAAAGTGTTTGTAATCGATGAGATGTATTTGTATAAAATGTATAAAATTAAAGCAATTATTCAGTATCTGTCTGATTCTGTGCCAAAGATATTCAATGAAAACCAAAGGAAAATGTCATTTGCATCAAAGGAAAAGGGTAAAAGAATCATTATCACTAAATGTCACACTGAAGCCTATAATCTAATTTAAAATATCTTTTGTAACTTTTATGTTGTTTACTTACCCTTGGGATCCCACGCCCCTCTCCACTGCCTCAAAGCTGCGTTCACACCAGACGCTACTTGTACTACCTCGGCGATCACTCTCCATGCAAAGTCAATGTACAGCAGCGATGGGTCGGGGCTAACCCTCCCGCGATGCGGAAGCCGCTTTTCACTCTCCCACATAGCTCGTCGCACGATGTCAAAGAAATTTTTTTTTTGATCAATCAGCTGTGTGTGCACGTGTGACGGTTCCCTAGACAGACAGATATTCATCCGGACTACAGAGTAAAAATCCATTCCTGTGTGGAAAACATTAGTCAATGAGGAACTCACAGATAATGCTGCTGCAGGGCATCAGCTGCAGTGTTTTGTGTTTGATAAGTGAACGAAAAGGATACAGCTGGAATAATGTCCGCTTATACATCCTATTATATGATGTATGATATAATCGCGGTGAAACTTGAGCGGACATAACGTCACCGAGCGACAGCAACGGTGACCAAAATTAGGAATTAATGGACGCGTGACGCTACGTCAGTGGGTGACGCGATTTTGGTAGCTGGGTCACTTGCGGTGTGAACACAGCATAAGAGAAATTCCTTAACTCCCCTGCTGCTCGTTCCACCTTTCAGAAAATGTGTGTTTAAATCGTGCATTGGAAAACTGACCCCTAGTGATGTCATTCAAGGATATAACACCTAATCCAAATAGGAAGCACTCCTTGAGCCAGGTGTTTGCTCAGCCACCTGCTGCCTCCAGTAGAAGGAACGTTTGTGAGCAAGCCAGTGCAACCACAGAAAACATTAGAGCACAGCATTTGAACACCAAGCCTTGTCCACTTAACAAAAAAAGGCATAGTTGGACCCAAGTCATGAGATTATACTCTTAACCAGCCTATCCAGGGCAGGGCTGCAACAGGAAGGTTGAAAAGTCAATATCAATGTTTGAATTTAAAAACTATGTTTGTGGGGATTATAAAAACCAGTTATCAGTTAGTTAGTATAAAGGTTAACATTAAAAAAATATATTCTAAAATATTCTCGATTCTCGAACAATAAAATTACGCAACAGGAAGGTTGAAAAGTCAATATCAATGTTTGAATTTAAAAACTATGTTTGGGGGATTATGGACCAGTATCAGTTAGTTAAATGAAGTAACATTGTGAACTTAAAGGTCAATAATAAAAGTAATATTCTTGGTACAGAAAATTCGCCAACTGCCAGAATTGTCCCCTCTAAATGTTTTATCTTCACTCCTAAGCAACTGTCATTTTGTCTGTGCCAATATGCAGTCTTTGATTACAACATAAAAAAGTTTGACTTTGACTCCATGGATCATTTTTACTGTCACTCTGCTCTGACAATAAAGCACTTTGTTAAACTATAAACGTGTTCAACAATAAAATAGCTGGATTTAGCACCCTTAATAAGCGTCTATTATTGAACTGTATCAGAGTGCATTGTTGTTTTTTATATGACCAGGTGTTTTTTCTCCACACTAATATCAACCACAGCTCCACCCCGATCATAAATTCAGTTAATGACTTCTGATTAGATACTTCTTTTTTTCCGGTCTAACCATTGAGGTTTGGATCAGGGTCAGTTTCTCACAATATTATCTTCCTGTTTTGGTTCTTCATCAGGTTGATCCTCTTATAATTACCAACAAGAGACAGCTTATTAACTGAGTTACCCTCCTGAGTCACTGTGTACAGTTACTAAAAGGACAAAAGCTGCTTTAATGCCTGTGCCGTCTTACATTCCTGGGTGGATCCATTTCCCTTCAGGTTGATTTCATGCCTCAATTAGTGATACTTAAAACACTGCTACGAGGCACACTCACCTGCAACTAAGCCAACAACAGACACACAAACACATGAGACTGTTTTTTTTGTTCCACCTGTAAAGAGAAAATAAGAGCCAGAGAAATTTCAGAGCCCAGAAGAGTGTGAAAAAAAAGAACAATAAAAGTGTTTGTTCTGATAAAGTTGGGTCCATGGTTATGCCACACAGGTAGTGGAGAAAATGCAGACAGATATGCGATTGTTCCCCCGTAAGACGTTAATATACCATGACGTAATCTCTGGTTAGCTTCACCAGTCATTATTACACAAACGCACATAGACCTGGAGTGATGTGACAACACTGAAAACAGGGGTGATACTGACAGGTGCTCCGCTGAGTCATCGTGATAGTAGTAATCCCGGTTCTTCACAGCTGTCTCTCAGCTGTCAGATAAGGCTGGAAATCATCCAGAGTTCATCATCTTACAGGATTCTAAATTATTATCCCCTTGTTTATGACAGTATCGCTTAATCTGAACTATAGTGTTTATGACAGCATCAAGTGGCACCATAGAACATTATTAGGATACGCTTCCAGATAGTAGTTTGTGGATCCAAAAGTAGAAGCCAGAGCAGGTGTAACAAAGAACATTTATTGAGGGGAACCCAGGGAAGGGATGGGGGAATCGATGGGTGAATCCTTGGAGAGTGAGGGCTGATGTTAGTGAGGAGTCCAGAGAATGTGGTAGTGATTTCAGAGGTTGGGTGTGTGACACGGAGAGGCTCGTGGAGGCACTGGACAAGAGGAAGAAAAACACAGGTTGGTCACAGTGGCACAAATCACAAAAATCTTCACGAGAGGATAGAAGACACTGGAGAGCTTGAGAGTTGGCCAACTACACCACATGGAGATGGGGGATGGCACTGAAGATGAGTCAGAGTGGTGGTTATATCGTACCGGTGATTGAAGTGATGAGAATCAGGTGTGAGAGAGCAGGAAGGCCCAACATCGGGAAGATGTGCCCCAATCTCTGAGAAGCAGAGAGCACAGGAAAAACAATGAAAACAGGTGCACAGGAGTCCAAAACACCACAGAAGTCTCTAAATAAATGAGGCCGTCAGAAACATACTACACATACTGACGTAGGAGTTCTGAAACACAGAAGCTAAGTAGTATTTTAACGTGTCCAGTTTGCTTGTTTCAGTCCTTAGTATTCTGATAAGTTTCCAGATAAATGCCAAAAATGAGGTCTGTGGTAAACAAAAGCATCAGAGGTTTTGTTTTTTTTTTCTATGAAGTGCCACATTTATGAATAATTTTGAATTGTTGTAATGAAATAATTTCATGTTAACAGTGGACACAGCTGGGAGCTCTAACTTGAGCAAGTCATGTAAAAAAAAAGTCACTAACAGTAAAGTGAGACTGTGAACTAAATGTTGGAAGGTCAATGGGGTCTGTGATAAAGCCAATCCACCATGTTGTTGCATCATAATAGCCTGACGTTTGCTTTAGTTTTGGGTGATCGCTGTTAAGCCTCATAAATAATGAAAGTAGTATTATTATGTTATCATGATGAACAAAACATGTGAGATTCATAACCCTGCATTTTGACACAGATCTTATTTCAGTCAATACTCCATAAACTCTTTAAAAAACAGAGCCTTTCATCAGGAGAACAGGCACAATGTAAAGTTAGAGGCTGGCCTATGAAATTACATCATCCCTGCACCCCTCTTTATGCCTTTCTGCCTTCTCTAGGATGTATTATATTTTTGTAGGCCAACCCAAAAGTTATCATCACATTGGTTCCCCCCGTCTAAAGGTCTTTGGGATTTCTCTCTGTGTTTTCGGACCACGGATGGTAAGATCTGTGGTGAACAAAAAAAATCATGATTCGTCCAAGTTTTGCTCATCACTATGAACTTAAAGTACTAAGAGAATTTTCAATATATTTAGAGTTAGAGTTAGATTCAAGATTAAGAATGTCTTCATTGTCATTCAAACAATATACCAGAAGTTCACAGCTGAATTAAATTATGTTGCTGCAAAAAGGTATTACCAAGCCTTTATGGTACAACAACATGGAGGCAGTGTTGTTCAGTTTGTAAGGGTTTGGGCTGGGTACCAGAGGGTGGCTGGTCTAAGCCTGATGAAAAACAAATAGAATTTGTTTTGCTCGCCAGGAAGTTGAACAGGTTTTTTTGCAACTGAAAGCGTCTTTCTATGAAAACACATCGAAAGAGGCAGGGTTAGCCATACCAGTGGTGCAGGAGAGTTGTCAGGAATGTTGAACGGTGAAGTGCCAACCTGGCCTAACCCTACAACATGGCGGTTGGTTGCTTGATCAAGTTGGTGCATACAGCTATGACTATGCTGTTTGTATAATTATCAACTGAAATTATTGCACTGGGTCTCAGCCTTGTTTCGTGGTCCTTATTGGCAGTTCATCAGCAACCAACCTTTTAAAAACACAATTTTAAATATGTTTAATATTTCAAAAAGTAACATTCAAATTTCATATGCACAAGTGCACTACAAACTATTCCAGACCATAATCCAAATAGTTTTCCTAAAATTCATTTTAGCTGTGAGAAATTTAAACCAACACTATGTAGTTTTTCAAACACAATATAATCCTTAGATATTCATTGTGATAGTCCACCACTTTACAATGAGTTGAATGACACCTCTGTCGTGGTCTAGAGTTGTCTGTATCCCTTTCACTGGCGCTATGTAACTTCGAGGTGGATGGTGGGAACCCTGCCACACTAAAAAACTACACATTTGGACTGCTTTACGGCATAGGCTACGTCACTTCCCCGATTCCCGATTCGTTTAAAACACGGAAGTCTCGGCGAAAGCCAATCGCTGAGATGTCCATGGCGGAAGCAACAAAGAGCGTAAGGAAGAGAAAAGTTTTGTCGGAGGATACAAAACAAAGAAAGCGAGAGAATGCTCGGACCAGAATAAACATCGGTTCGGCGTTTACTCGCTGGCGTGAAATAAAAGATGAGGAGGGATGTCCGACTTCTATCAGGTATGCTGGGCGACTAATTTATGATAAAGTTCCTCAAAAAAATTGACAGGAAAAAAGTACAGCACAACAAATCCAGAACGTACCAGTATGTAGTTTGGTTTAGACCTATTTTAAGTGTGTGATATCACCAGCTCGTCGTTGTCTTTACTTTTATTCACTTTATCGCTTCAACAGAACGGAGGCAGGGGCGACTTCACGGTAATAAAACCAAGTTGAACTTAGCGATTTTTAACAGCGTCATTTAGTCAAAAATAAATACATTACCTCGTCGCTATCCATCCTGCAAACAGCCGCTGAAGACAGAAGCATACTTATTAGCAAAGTCCTGGCTCCTGTGATTCACCTACAAAACAAACGCACGCCACTGGCAGATCTGTATCCTTACGACAGTATGTGCGCGCTAGAGCTCATGGGTAGTTGAGTTCCCTATCCGGTCAAGCGAGAATCTTCCGTTGTGCTGCTTTAAGTGCCAAAATTTTAACTTTGATAACTGACACCTACAAATCTTTCAGATGAGTTGACAAAGTTTTCAATACCGCATGTTCCAAATGTTAACAACTCCTTTGTTTTTCAATGATCACATTTTTAACAGATATCAAAGTTTAATTTAAAAAGAAGCATTTATTTTCAACGACAGGTGCACGGGAACAGTCTGAGTTAATAAGAATTGCAGGAAAACATCTGTAGACCCAGACCATTTATATGCACATATATATCAAGCTACAGTTTAAGCCTGCTAAGATATTCAACTGGCCTCTTGTCCTTGTCCTAAATATGCAGGATAATTAATCTATTAAGTGAGGCGTGTCTGCTTTAGGTACAGTTGGTGGTGAAAAGCACCTTTTTCAGGCTCCAAATTTGTGTTCATGCATGCTCTGCCCATGGCAGTAACTTGGTTTCTTTTAAGTCCATTAGGGTGCTTCCACCTGATCTAGGTGCTGTGTCCCTGCTCTTTCTCAACTCCTGCAGTCCAGAGTCCTCTGCAGCTGAACAGCAGGGCTCCTGTTTTTGATGGATGCCACAGCATGATGCAGCATGGAACAGACTGAGCAACGCAGAAAGTCAACAGGACCCTATTTAACTATCCCATTACAGTTTGAAACAAAATACTTCATCTTTTTTTCTGGTGTAGTTCTGTCTCATGTTTGAAGGCTGTGGCTCAAAGATTATGCAAGAATAACAACATCAGTCAGAACATGCAAAGATTACCACATTACACTTTCAAAACACATTGACTGCAAATACCTTAAATCTATTTATTATTTATTTACAGCAAAAATATTAGGCATTTGCATTTATGCAGCCAAGACAATATGCATACACAATACATATGAAAAAAAGATAAGTGTGTGTCTCCATTTTGTCATCAATGTAATAAACCAGTTACCAACTGTAGGTGTGTTAATTTAAAAATAATACTGATTTATGTATAAAATTCTAATATAGTGAATGATTCAAAAATATTAAACTTCCACCTACACTCTGAAAAGCTATTGTGTTTGAATTAAGTGATACAAATCTGTAAAATTTTCTCACTCTCATCATATCCGCACACAAAATAAAATATTACTATTCTAACCTCAATTTCAGGGCTGGATGTTATGGCCTAAAATAAAATCCTTTTTTTTTCCTCCCACAAAATGTGATTTCTGATTTTTAATGATTGCCTTTTTTCAGATTACACCACTGTTCCAGCCCACTCCCTTAGATCCCCCTCTTCAGGGCAGGGGACTCTCTCCCTACCTTTAAATCCAAACTCAAAACCCACCTTTTCAAGACCCCCTACTCAGTGTAACCATCCTCATCTACTTCCTTCTCCTTAACTTTATATTAACAATTCTTCTATTGTTTGTTGATTTTAATCCTTATTGGTTTGTTTGCTGGTTTCTGTACAGTGTCACTGAGTGTCAAGGAAGGTGCTTGTAATTAAAATTTATTATTATTGTTATTTCCCACTCAAAAACAAAAAACTGCAAATGGCACAGACATTTGTATAGAAAAGTTTTTTCTTAACTTTCTTAATTATCTCACAAAACAAAACTGAATTTCTCCTTTCTGACTGCTGGTGAGTAACTTTGTAATTAAGGTACATTATGGACTGTGGGCTCATCTCAATCAACAATCTTTTTACAAAGCTTTAACAAATATGGCCAAAGGAGTGTGGATGAAGCACTACTCCAATCTATTTGAAAAAGATAACAACAGAGTTGATGCTCATTTACCAATTTCCTTAACTCTACATAAATTCCACCTCCAACATTGAAGGTAGCCAATCACAGTGCTGAATACTGAAGCGGCACCAGGGGTGTCCCCTCCCTTTGAGGTTGTGCCACACTATTTTTAGAAAGACTAGGTAACAGTGACATTTACCCTTCAAAATCAAATCAGTGTATCTTCTGTTGAGTGTATCTTCAACCAAGCACCTAAATGGACGTCTCTACTTCTCTCACTACAAACACTACAACAACACAGCGTAGTGAGTCGCTCACACACACACACACCCACACACACTAAACACCCCCCACCACCACACACACACACACACACAGGTGTCTTGCACAATGTTTTGTCTGTCTACGAGCTGCTCTTTCTTACTCTTTGCATGTTCTGAGAATTTGCTGGCCTCCCTCCTGTGTGTGTGTACTTGTGTGAAATATAAGCATGGGTGAAGGCGTGTCATGTTTATCATCCATCATAAAAACTCTTGTCAGTCTGGATCGAATGGAAATCAGTGATAAAGAGTCTGAAGGTGCACAGAGAGAAAAGGCGTGTCTCCTGCCTGCAGTATATGAATGTTTTGTTTTTGTGCAGAGCTCTATTGGTTTTATGTCATGAGGTTTGATACCTTTCATCTCATCTACAGGTTAGACTACAGGTCAGTGTCAAAACTGCAATGGCAATGTAAAAGGAAAAGACAGTTTGTGTATACTGTAAATTTGTGTTTGTTAGATTTTGCACACAGAACAAAAAGATCTAGAGACTGTGAAGGAGTTCATGTGAGTTTGTCTCCAACCACAGCTGACTCGACCAAATCTCTGCTCATTGCACAAGAGTATCCTTACAATAATAATTTATTCTTTCATCACATTAAGTGTGAGCTCATATAAGCATGAGTTTGTTTCCAGCATACCCCCTCAGGAAAAGTCCAACAGAAGGTATTGTTTTTCTTGTTTTTTTGCCTCAGCTAATCACACCTCTGCAACCCAAACCCACCCACACCCCTGTGTGTGTACATGTCTGGTGTATTCATTCATTAATTCATGATTCAATGAAATGACTTAAGGCAGAGCTCTTTAACTTCATTTGTACAAGGGCCTATTTTCTTAACATTTCTTTTGTGTCTAAAAAGAAGGAAATAATGTAATTGATTAATTTCTTTAGTTTAATTTTATTTTGTATGTACTTATTTCACTGTCTTTTAGAATAAGACCAGTCCCTTTGCCAGCTATGCAGGTCAGTTGAGGTATTTTGGCTTCTCCAACCTCCTAAAACTATGTTAAATATTGACTAAACATGGCTAATAGGCAGATTTATGTAAAACAGATCAAAGAACTTTTATCCTGATTAAACTGATTAAATTAAATTGTTTTGGAGGCTGCATTGATTATTGATACTTGAGACAGAGGCCAGATTGGAGGCCTTAGGGAGCCGGATGTTATGAATTTGTAGCCAAGATAAGTTTTTTAGGTCTTGTCAACACAGGTGGGTTGAAGATGTTTTTGAAAACTACACTGTGTGGACAGGCGATTTTTTTTAAAAGAGAGGGGAAAATTTCCGATTTGAAAAAAAAAAAAAGATTTTTGGATTTTTCCTCCACTCAGGCTGATGACTCTTAATAAAGATGGAGGGCACAACTCTGCCTCCTCTTACTTACAGCCAAAGTTCTCCTTGAGTCAAGTGGAAATATCTTGATATCAATTTGAGCCTGAGTCTGCAGGGCTCATCTGCTTGTGTTTGTAATCAAAGCATATGAGATCTCTCAGAGTTCATATTCCTTTATTCAGCTCTTGGAGGAGGTGATAGTCCTGTGTAACCACATGTTTAGCTTCGGTGTCATGTTGTTTGTGTACAGACAAACTGAAGAGTTAGCACAGAGTAATTGTCTCATGTGGTATTTACAGTCACAGGTGCTACCACTTCACTATTATGAGACATTTTAAATCGAGCAGGACAAACCTTACAACACATAAAAAGTTAAAGGGGACTTTCACACACTCCTCATTTCCCCAAATCACAGAAAAGTTAGGTTTTCATTCATCACTATCCAAACAAAATAAAATGATGTGTGAATACAGGCAAATTGCTGTTTAAATTTACCATTTAAATGGTAAATGGACTTGAGCTTATATAGCGCTTTTCTAGTCTTGGACTACTCAAAGCTGCTTTACACCGCAGGTCACACCTACCCATTCACACCCATTCACTCTCACATTCACTCACTGATGGTTCAGAGTTTCTCTGTTAGTTTTCCATCAGTAGCTATCTTTAACACATTCACACCCTTTCATGCCCATTTACACACCACTGATGCAGCAGTGGGGGCAACTTGGGGTTAAGTGTCTTGCCCAAGGACACATCCCCATGTGTCGCCCGGAGCTGGGCTTGAACCTCCTGATCACTGACCAAGCGCACTATCCAACTGCGCCACCGACGCCCCAACTATATACAAGGGATACAATCAAGTTTGGACCAGATGTCCACAGTTAAAGTAAAAAGTTGTATCTTAGTCCTTTGTTTCTTTTGTTTTCAGATGATTCTAACTGATCTATCCTCTGGACCAACCACCAGGCCCTCACTGAGAAGTTGGAACTACAGTATCTGAACAAAAAAATTCAGCTGCTTAAATTTAATGAAAGGAAATGTTGTCATTTTTGGATCTAGACTGAACACAATTTGATTTAAAAAAAAAAAAATCCTGACAAAAGTCCTGACTCTAAATGCAAATTATCCATTTTATTAGCTGCTACGGTTGATGGTTCCCTCAACTCAAAACACAACTTTTTTTAGTGTGGTTTTGGATAACTACTGATAATAAGGTTTGTGGTGAATCAAAGTTTGTGTAACATACAAGTTTTGTTTATCATGATATTTGAATGCAGCACAATAAACAGGACCTTCAAAGTTTTTTATGCTCTATGCAAGAGTACAAAGCTGTTTTTGGGCTACCAAGTAACTCCAACATAGTTTGACTCATAAACTGAGGCCACACTTCCAAACTATATCACACATTGTAAGTATAAGTTTGATAATTTCCTCCCTATAACCAAATCAAGTTGGTGATCCTGGCTGTGGCTATCATGTACATATATAATTCATTAAAAAATGTTCAGAAATGTTTGCAGTAAGGTCCCTGGACATTTCTTTAGTCCTTGTCAGCAGTTTGTCATGTCACAATTGTTCCCTAAAAAGCCCTCAATATGTGACGTTATTAATGAAATGTACAATCCCCAGACAGCCTTGCCCTTGATAAAGGTCGGCACTGGCAAATCAATGACCTTTTAAATCAAAAATAAAATGACTTTTTGTTTTGCAGCCCTCTCCCTTTTCTAATGCTCTTAAGGTTCTCCACACAACATTGTAAGACAGATTTGTCTCAAAGTTGCCCTAGCCCTTGGCTATATCATGTTTATTTAGTTGTTGTTGTTTGTTTGTTTGTTTGTTTTTTGCTTTAAATGCACTTTTGTGATTACCATGTCACTTCCTCCTCTCCATTTAATATATACTACAGAAATCTACAAAAATAGGAATTTGGCAAACAGCCTATAGAAAGTGTTAGAAGAGGAAAGAAGCTTTCAAAAACATATCCAGAAGATAACTAGACAATTGTTCCTTCAATCACATTCAATATGGGCCAATCAGATAATGTGATAAATAGGCAGGAGTTACATCTGCATTATTAATCATGAAACATGAGACAATTTGCAAAACAACCTTGCTAAAACATGTTGGAGGTGGAAGGAAAATAACATTTCAATCAAGAAATGCTTTTAATGTTATGTATTTAAGATCTGATAAGACTTCCACTGAAGCTGTTAGCATCTATGCTAACAACTATGTTCTAAAGGATGCTCAGGGCGGGCTTAGCCTCTGTTAGTTTGAGCTGGCAGGATGGATCTGACTTATTGAAGACACTGAACCAGGCTGATCCAGCAGCAAAGTAAGGTTATCTCTTGACAGCAGTAGTAGAAATGCCAAGTCCCACCCCACCCCCTTGTACAGACCTTCCAGTGTGAGTAGTTTAAGCCCACTGACTTGTGTCCAATGCAGAGCATAGTCTGACCAGTTGCACTGAATAGATCAATAAACTAATCAGAGTAGGGCTGAAGGCCTTTACATGACAGCAGCTTCAACTGAGAATACAGGTGGACCAGGGGTACTCTGTATATGATTGTAAGAAGAGTTTTTGTTGTTTTGTTTTGCTTTGTTTACACTTTTTTAAACAATTGGGAAAGTACTATATCTGTTATTAAAACTGAATAAATGAACCTGCTTTGCGGCAATATGTTCCTTTCAGCCTTGATGGTTCTTAATCTTGAAGACAGCTTAAGAACCATCAGTTTTTAAAAAATAATGTTAGCTCTAAAGTAAAAGGAGAAACTACAAACTCAGCTCCCCTCCTCAGTTTAATTAGCCTGTTACATTTGCCCCTTCCAATTTTACCTTTGTTTACTGCTAAAAAACAACAACACTCCATTAACACGTTGTTCCTCAAATCATTATTGAACTAAACTATTCAAAACAGGATGGTGACTAATCTGTTCACAGAGAGACTGAAGGAGGTGTGTCTGTGGCGCCTGTTTGTAACCTAAGATCAGTGAAAATAGAGATTGACACCTTTGCAAATAAAGAACATTTTTGTGTTGAAAATCAACAGACGTAAGTTCATTGTTGATCTTTTTTTAAGTTACCCTTCTCAGCTTTAAATCCTAGCATTGTCTGTGTAACTTACTGTGAAAGATGCCATCTTAAATAAAAAATAAATAAAGAGAAGATGGATCACATTTCCATGGAAGGCAGAGAGTCTGGCAGATCATAGATGCCAGATAAGATTTTACTGAGACCAAAAGCTTCTGAGCTCATTTATCATACTGAACTGCAGGTCATCCATAACTGTTTTGTTCATCGATTACATGTGATTTTGCCATTTCCCGCCTCCTCCAGCATAGATATGTGACATCTCTCTCCCTTCAGTAAGGTAAAAGTCAGATGAAATACAACATGTGTCCAATTTAGGACCACATATGAAAATGTCCTGGGTCTGATTTGAAAAAACAGGATTTGTGTTGTTCAGACTGTCAAAAAAAAATCAGATATGTGTCACAACCTGGCATGAAAGTCATATTTGGGCCTCGATTGTCTCCAGTGTGAACATAACCTATGACCCCTCAGACCAAGCAATAAACAACAATAGTGTTTTTTTTTTTTCTGTAACTTGTGATATTTAACTTTAAGTCATCCAAACAGGAGTCAATAGGGACAGTTAAGGACACCTGACATTGCACTCAAATCAGAAGTTGTGATACAATGCTTCTGACTGAGCAAAACTCAATCGTACAAGAAACCGAAACCAATCTAAAGATTCCGATCCATAGTATACTGTGATAGAAAGATATAAATCATTCCAACAAAAGCAATTTTTTCACCCAGGCTGTAATCAAGATTGCTTCAAATATGTTTTTATTTTTATCTTAAATGTTAATTGAATATGATAACTGGTACTTCTGCTGTCAGCCTCAAGTGGACACTCAAGGAACAGCAGTTTTCACCTCTGCAACAGCTTCTGTTTTCAACACTGACAGCTGCTGCTTAGCTTTTGTTGGTGAAACGAGCACATCAGCAGAGTGTGTGCAGGTATGTTGGTATAAGATCTATCCAACCAAATCATTTGGTCGAAATAAAAACTTAAATCAATTTCTTTTGTATTCTGTCAGTCAAAGGCTCTGAAACTAACTGATGATAAAAGTTCAAAGGAAGCACAATGAATTATTTCATTTTGGCAAAGAAAATGTTTTCATACTCCAAAACAACTAACTATGAAATGATGATGGTGATAAGTCTGTTATCACTCACAAAGCCCTTTAGTTCCGCTTCAGTTATCACTCCATCAGGTGGCATGGCTTCTCTGTTCAATGAGATAAAGACATGCTAATCAACATGTTAAAACCTGTTTTAAAGAAAGGTCACAGAGTCTAATATTTTGGCTTAAAGCAGCATAAGTGTGATTCAGAAATGCTCCTCTGTGTCAGGCTCATAATGTCAGCACTCACTGTGATTTTCCTTTCATGGTATAACTTGGCTCAACTCCATCTAGTCCTGGTACTACAGTTTCATTCTTCGTCGCAGTATGTGCTTCGATTGAAACTGTTGGTGGAGTTGTCATAGCTCAGCTTCAATTAAATTCTTATACATAAAAACAACCACTAAAGATAAAAGAGAGGAGATAGTGTAGCTGGCTCTCAGTTTCTTTGAGAGGACCTGTTGGTTTCAGGTATGCTCCACGTTGGATGTACTCATATTGTTATTCTGACCATTCAGCGTCCAGCAGCGTCTCCATGTCACATTTCAGCATCAGCTCTGCCTGATTAGAACCTTGCCAGATATGAGATGTAAAAATATTCTGGATACAATCCCTAATAGAAAACCAAAGTCAGTAAGTAAAGCCAAGGTGTGTGGAGCTAATATGCACTATTAGAGCTGTTGTGCCACGTTCAGCTAAGAAAGGATGGATGGCGTCTCAGTCCTTTAGAAGGGCTTCGACAGGGGCACTCACACAATACTTCATGCAATTTCTGTTTCCTCCTAAAGCCCAGATCATTTGTATAAAATGAGTGCCCCATACTGTGCTTAAGCCCAGTTTAACCCCCTTGCCCTGGCAAGTTCAGAAGTGGTGGGCATCTGCATGGCACACTTGTACGTGAAAGTCTGCTCCTCACAGTAACAGTTCCTTATCTGTGGGCCTCTGATGCAGAGTTTTTTTTTCTTCTGTGAATTGACATCAGACATATAGGATAAAACAAAATCAGGGCAAAAAACATTTATTTGACTTACAAAGAGGTCATCCAATAAAATTAACTCGGTCAAAAAGACAACCTGATTATTCAGGTTGGTGGATTTCTTTTTCTTTTGTTTATGGTTCACCTTTTTGCTAAAAAAAACTGTGGGTGCGTTTGAGTCTGTGATAAAACAGACCTTTTCCCACATACAGCATTTTAAGGTGTGTTTTTCTCTGGCCTCAGAACACATTGTGACATATTTGTGCCTGAAGCATTTTTTTTGTTCTTTTGTTGTACTTGGTCTGGCTGTGTTTCTGCACTTGCAGGTGTTCTCCGGGTTTGCATGGTTTTGGCTTAAGTTTTGTTTCTAACTTGCTGTTTCTAACTTATTTGTTGTGTTTTTCCATCATTGGATTTGTTCTGAAGCTTGGTTGTGTTTTCATACTTGGATCTTTTCTGTTCTTGAAGCTGTTGTCCTCATTAAACTGCGTTGACTGCCTGCCCTTGTCCACTGTAAGTTTTTGTGCACAGCACAGTAATTGACCCTAGATTGAAAGCTTCTAACTCAACTTTACCTTTTTCTAATAATGATCAATACATATCTGTTTGAACGAAATACCTGAGAAACATTGTCTTTTTTGTTTCTGCAGTCATCCTCAAGAGGACAGTTGGGGAACTGCTGCTTTTCGCTTGTCTGCCTTGACTGCTTTTTCTGACCCTCAAGGTTGCCAGATGAAATTATTTCATAACTATTTACTTTCAAATTAGATTTTTTAAAATTTGTTTTCATACCAATTTTGATTAATACATGTTGTTTCTGTGATATAGAGTTTTACCTACTATTTTCTCTGCTGGTGCTCAAACTTAAAACAGAGTCATTGTAATTTCATAATACTAGAAAAGCATGCTGAGTCTCCACTCATGTCTGTCCATGTGGAGAAGTCCTCCGCTGGAATAGGAAAGGTAGCTGGGTAATATATTCACAGGCTAGAAAAACACTGATGTGAGTTTGTCAGTAAACAAAATTTTCCATAACGTCAGTCTGAATCTGATCTGGATGAAACTGACCATGATGCTAGCGTTATATTAAATAAATTATTGTGTACGTTTTGAAGCAAATCCATCAAGTAATGTCAGAGATTAGGTTTTATAAAATACAGCCTAATGTTAAGTTATGAGATTTTCTCAAATTTGGGGATTTTTTTCTGCATCCACAAAAATGTGCAGATCAACCACCAAAATGCAATAGGTTCTTCCTTGGACCAAACCTTCCCTCTGGTCAGATTTTCATGTAAATCCAGCCAATTTTTGCCTAATCTTGCGAACAGACATACAAGCAAACAAACACACAGACAGACCCTGGCTAAAACGTAGCCTCATAGGTGGAGGTAATGATTGTCTTGCATATGTAACTCAGTAACAATGAAATTAAATGCATTTTGACTGTTTTATAACTCCTCTTATCAATAAGAAGTGAGACATCAACAGTCCTGGATCAGTGGAAAGTTAAGACTATATTTTTCTGCTGAAAAACAACAATGTCACACTATCACACATTCCTCTTTTGAATATAGATAAACATTCAGATACACGCAACACTACCATCTGCACACACAACAGTGCAAATGGATCAGTTGTTTGCAAAGTTCTGTTTTGCATGCCAGAGTTTATCTGGATAACTGTGAAGTTTTCAGTATAACAGGCATCCAGTCTAAATAGACACACACACCATGGGAAGGTTAAGCACGTACAGTCAAAAAGGTTCCTCATGAAAATGTTGCTTTAAATGGAAAATTCTGTAGTACTTTCCAAACTTTTACATTTGATTTAATCTGAATGTGTTTTTATCCTTGCTTTTCAATACAGACTTAAATACATCCTCAGTATCTCAAGTGCTGAACCTAGTTAACAATAATGTCCTAATTGTATGTTTGAATATTTAAGAGCCCAAAACAAAAGGTCTTCCAAAATGACCCACTAACATTAAACCCTTACAAGAGCACATTTAAGATGAGTGAAGAAAAGTGAAAGCAAGATCAGCTCTAGTATTTTTCTATTTGTTTTATCCTATGCTGTTTTACTTTTTACAACAGCAAAGTCATCAACATTTAAACTGATGCACCATACTAATAAATAGTTTGTTGTTTGTTCACTGGCACAAAAAAACACACTTTGAGCATGTGACTCAGGTGAAACGATTGAATCTGGCAAAATGAAAATGAAGGGATGTCATGAAAGTTTTAACATTTTAGAACAACTACTTATTTTTCGGCTTATAAACTAACGCATGATTTACTTCAGAGAATCTCAACAATCTGGATATGGAGTTCTTGTTCTGCAGGCATGATGAGCATGGAGGTTCATGCTGCGAGGACAGGTAGAGGAGAATGATCATTTCAGGACGTGTTGGAGGAGCAAGCGTGAGGTTTTCTGGCTTAAATCCTGAGCTCCTCCCAGATCGTTTCTATGAAAGTGTGTACCACTGCTTAAGAAAGAAAAATCAAGTGCACTTTGTGTTTGCAAGAGCTACAGTCAAGTTTTCTTTTCTCTAACATGACTGACAACTGACTCAGATCATGTCAAGAGCAATGCTCCTCACTTCATGTAGTCTCTGCACATATTTAAACATTTAAATGACTGATAGATGAGCTGATGTCCTGGTGATTGTGTCCTTTCACAGACCTATACGCTGAGGCTCCTGACTTGTGCTGACAGCCAGGATATGACGCGCTTTTTTTCAGCAAGGAAATCAGTATATTCCTTTAATTTGTGGAAGTTATCTGTAAAGTATTGTACTTTATCACAGTTTTTCCACTGTTTTTAAAAAAGATTTTAAATGCACACCGAACCCACCAAACCCCTTCACCTCTTTTGAACACCTTGGTTTTATTATAGACTCGAGTGCACCCGTTGTAGTTTTAATCATCTATAGACCTCCCAAGACAAAGAGCGTTTTAATTCAGGAATTTGCTGATATATTATCATATTTTATGTCAAAATTTGACAAAATGCTCGTATTAGGTGATTTTAACATTCAAGTATGCCGTCCCTCTCAGGCTTTTACCACATATTTTATCAACACCTTAGAATTTTTAATCTCGCACAGTCTATTCAAGTCTCCACCCATTTGAAAGGTAACTTCTTAGATTACGTTTTACACCATGATCTCAGCCCCTACAACTCTGAAACTAAGTATATCTGTGTGTCAGACCATAAGCTGGTTTTATTAAGTGTTGTTTTATCATTTCTACCTTTTTTAACAGTGATTCTAACTCTTGTTGTGTTTTTACTCCTTCTTCTGCCAGCTGGTTTTCTGGGCTTTTTACCACTGCTTCTTTATTTACAATAAAAGCCTCAATAAAACTCTTCTGCAGTTAAACGTCAGATTAACTGCAGGAAATTTTTACCTTTATCTCGACCTCACAACCATTTTCTTCATCGAACATGGCCCCCATACTCTTCCGTACTTCTGAATTCAAAGTCATAAGTCATAGTGTTCAATTACACTAACCCAGATGACCAGCACCTTCAGTCCACGCTGTGCCAGCATCACACCATCTGCAAGAAATGTAGGCTTAATTTTTGACCCCAACCTCACCTTTGAACATCACATCATATATTCTTGTTTAAATATACTCCCCTTATCATTTTTATTATTTTGCCTATTTTATTTATGTAATTATTTTTTTTCTCTTTTACCTGTCCTCTATCTGCCCTCCTCTTTTCCATCTTCCTGATGTGATGTTATCAACTTTTAACAATCATAAATGTAGCAATGTATCTATAAATCTATTAATTGTCTTGTCATTACACATGAAACAAAATACCGCCTTCACCAATGTTCTTTACGTGTGGACATGGTGAGCTGTACGGATTTGGTGCATTCCTAAATTACTTCAGATGTTTCCCTCCCACCAGTTTACTATTTTCTTTCCTTTTGTTGTTTTAAAAAACATGACCCTCTGTGCCTTTTCCTTTGACTCTCTTAGTGTCTGATTGGTGAATTTATTGTACCCAGAATTCTGATTTTTTTCTGTCTTTGTTTTTTTCTGTTAAAGCACTTTGTAAACATCAATTTTTGCTACATAAATTTAGATATTACTATTATTATTATTATTAACAACTGGAGATGATACAGCATAAACCTGTCATTAATAGCACCATCAGTTATCCCTGTCAAACAAGTATGCATGACAAGAAACGAAACAGACTCTCAGGAAAAGCTGATGCAACTGTGTGAAGTGAACAGTGTCAAAAAGGTGTGTCTCCAGTGAGCACCTGCTAAAATAAAACAAGACCAAAACAAGTGTGAGAAGTTCATTGCAGGAGTTACGTGGTTTCATAAAATGAAACTGCATCCCCTTTTGTTTTCTGTAACCCTTTAACATGCAGTTATAAGTGAGTTTTGTTTGTTTTGTTGTTAATTGATTTCTACATTAATCAGGCTTTTTATTTATTATTTTTTATGTTTAAATGACACCTTTATTTTTTAATGCTATTTTTGCAGAAAATGTGACATGTGCATGACCAACAGGCCTTGATGTTGACTTGCGATCATTTTTAATTTTCTTTTACTCTTTCTATATAAGAGGAGCAACCTAAGGTTGGTCCACATCTCGCAAAACTGTCGTATCTACTTAATACCTATGGGAAATCAAAAAAATTAAACAGCATAAATAATTACCCAGATACATGATACTCACTTCTGATACATTCTTAACAGTCTTAAAGTCTGTCAAAACACAGAGTGTGGCCAGAGAAGAACATTACTGTGTATGTTTTTTTAAATGCCAGCATGTCAAGCACTGCTTTACAACATACTTGTAGTGTCTTATCCAGGGGTGGGCAACTTTAATTACCAAGAGGGCCACATAAAACCATTTTTCCCAGCCTGAGGGTCACATTGTTACAAATTTTCGGAAACTCTCGATGAGGAAAAAGAACGTTGGATAAACAGCAAATGAGAATATAAATTTGTCATAAAATTAGAAATCCAATATTCATATATTACAATATAAATACAAGTTATTATGCATAATCAAATGAACTTGATACGGAATTCAAGCAAATTTACATGGACACATACATTAAAGCTAATGAAGCTTTTTTCAAATCAATAAAATGAGGAGTGTTATTCAAATTTTTAAAGCTCAAATATTTTGCTGCTGCCATTCTTTACATATAGTATTGAGTAATACTTGATATAACGTAAAAGGCTTAATGAAAGAGATTAGACACTATAAGAGCAAAGTAAGGTTGTAAATAACTTACATAAGATTATATAGAATTATTTCTATTGGATATCTGAGTTTTCCTCATATTTACAGCTGCTGGTTTTTGGGAATGAATGGAGGGCCACATTTTGTGATGTGGAGGGCCGCATTTGGCCCCCCAGGCCGCCACTTGCCCATGCCTGGTCTTATCCTAAATTCAGAAGGGTTATGCTAATGGATACATAGCCCCTACATCACCTCACACAAAAGTTCTAAACACTGGGGCTTTATTGAGGAAAATTAAAAAGTTGTGAAGGTCCCTATACAGCATCTTGTTAAGCCAGCAATGTTTTTTTTTTGTTTTTTTGTATATCTTCCTGCTAAAAATGGGATAATTATGAGGCTTCAGTGGCAGCATTTACTCTTGTATACTGCCTAGCTCCCATACTTGGCTCTCCTCTCCCCACAGGGGCAACAAATCTTTTACAAGAAAGGGTGTGAACATAAAGCCTGGTGACAATTTCTGACCTTGGACCTGTTCATCCTTTAGTCAGAGTGGACATTTGTGTCACATCCAATACAAACCCCTCAAAGAGTTTTAAGATATACCCAGAGGCAAAGAATGAACATCAGCCTCAATCTGACCGGTACTCTGTGATCTCAAAATGTGTTTAAACCATCCTTAATTTCTCCCTCTCTGACTGTGGAGTGGAGGAAAAACAGGCAGGACCATAAGTTCAATATAAACCTTAACAATTCATCAAATGGCACACCTATCATGTCACTCATACAGCTGATTCTTACAATCTGTCCATGGATTAAAGTACATTCAGTGGTGGACATGTGCTGTAATTTTCTCAATGAGTAATTTCTGACACAAACAACAAACGTGTTACTCACACCGCCAAGAGGCAGGGCCCCTTATCACGCTTTATTTCTCAAGTAGACAGAATGGCCTGAGTGGACGTGTGATTTAAACTTATTAAACATACACATTACACAAATGTAGAAACCTGCATAAAATAAGAGCCATCAAATCATCACAACTTTGTTCACAGGCGGCAGAGCAAACTCCGACTTCACCTTGCTGCACAGAGAGTGTTCAAGAGAGGACTGCACTGACAGATGTCTTTCTCTGTGTTTGTGTCCCACCCTTCTTTTACAAGCAGTGGGCAGGACATCCAAATTCTGTCTATGCCTGTAGAAACAGAGAACACCAGTAGTGATGTATGTGGCTGAAGCAAAAAGGCAGTGTCATTTAAAAAACAAACAAACTGTAATGTGAAAAACAAAGCTGCATTCGCACACTCACATGAAAACTTACATACACTCTCAGGTAAGGGAACATTTTCCAAATTAGTGGACTGATGTTAGACAGCACCACTAAGATCATATATCAGTAACACTTTGAATTATTTTAACAGACCATTAGAGGTTTTTAGTTGTGCAAATACAGCATACTGTAATTTTTTGTCTTTATTCTGTTACTTTTATCTCTCTGTCACTGAGGCCAAGTGTATAAATCAACCCCATTTTTGAAACATGATAAATGACAGTCAATACAGTGAGTTTTTTTGATTTCAACTGGGGAAGAGGCTAGCAAAAATAGATTTTGCCTAATCTAGCAGCAGGGTGGGTGAGGGTGACAAGGAGCACATCCATATCAAATACACTCTTCTCTTGTTACCTCAACAAACTATAACCAAAACAGATTTTTTCAGTGAGTCGTGGTGATCTTTCTTTTGTCGCTTAAATTTTGTTTCCTGGTGTGTTTGGCATAGACTGCAGTGGACAAAATTTTACTCCCACCTCCATTCCATGGTTGTGCTCCCTGCCACGTCCCTTCCCTTATGTACGACCAAGCCACTCTGTTTGTGTGCCTTTGGCTGTCATGAACATCATACCAATTCAAAGCATTTGCAGCCACAAAAGAGCCACAAACCACTTGTCCATTTCCAAAATTTACATAACCTGTCCAATCTAAGTAACAGCTAAAGCTCATTTAGATATAACAAGCACAAATACCTTGGTAGAGGATCCAATAAGAAAACTGCTCCTGAACTGAACTCTGATTGGTTGAAAAGTGGATGTCTGTTACTGGATTTTCTAAAAGCTCAATACAGAGCAAAAGGTGGCACATATGTGTAATAATCTCTTAGGTGCCTTCAGTAATAAGATGTTGACAATTATATTTTTTGGGGGCCAGTCACACAAAAATTAACAAAAAAGTGCAGCTTTAACTAGGTTAATATGTCATTTTTGATCACTGCTAGTATGTTCACAGTCACTGATGTTAAAAAAAAATCCTCTAGTTTTCTTCCTCTTGTCTCCTCGTGTATATTCAATGGTCCCTTGAACCATTGTGAGCCAAGCTGGCCCTGACTGGTTTACCACTCTCGTCTTTGTTAGTTGTTCAGTTCAGCGCCATTTGGCCTCTTGTTTGCAGCAACGCTGCTACCTGCTCTGCTCAGCACTGGGCTTGCCACTGTGAGTCGATGGGCTTAAATTAATGATGAAACAAATACACAACACTGGTATGTCTATTCAGGAGGATACTGGCACTGTAAAGACAGGTAGAGTTAGAAGTCCAGACTCTTTTTCTTGTGAACTAGTAAATACTCTAAAACATGGAGGAGACATATAAAACACACTAAAGGCAACATAAAACTTGAAAAGCATTATATTGATTCTTGAACATTTCCACATTGTAACTGTAGTGTAGTTTTTACCCTGTTTCCTAAACTGAAAGTTAATGATGAAAATGTCCTCTTTGGATTTAAATCTGTGGATGATCAGACTGACAATCAACTTCTTAGACGTGTTGACGGAGGACAGCTTGGCATCATAGCATCAGACAACATTTGACACAATTTCAGCAAGTTGTCAGAGGTTTTGAGTAATCCTTACACATTGTAGTGCATCTTTATCTCAATCATCTCAGACTAATAAACAATTAAATACCATGAAGCATAGAAAAGCTGCACCATTTTAACCCTTTAAGGCCCAAGACTATAGATTATAGCCTGACAATTCTAATTTTTTGGAGTTGAAATGTTTGTTACACTTTCTGCTACAATCCATAAAAATCAAAATGTCCATAAAATTCAACATATAGATTTTTTGTATCTCATTTGATACATTTGATGTTTTTGGCAACTGATATTCCATTTGAGGACATTTTTGTCATTTATCTGATTGTATTCAGATGTTTGTTTGTTTTTGTAATTTGTTGATCATATTGAGTAGAAAGAGGTATTTTAAAAGTATGTATCAAATATGATACAATTGGCTTTATAGGGTCAAATAAGCTCATCACTGAAAGCCTTTAAAGTTGTGACATTTTGAATGAATAGGGATAATGGTTTCATTATCGATTATTACCTCTGACAATAACCTGGTTATAAAAAGAGCAATGACCCTAAGTTGTTTGTGATCCAAAATGTTCACATTTTTATCTCAATACAGTGTGCTCCCCTGTGTTGTTCTCCAGCTCACTGACAGTAGGAGTGCTTTGTTGCACCTATATTTACTGAGGCATGTTGCCAAAGATAGAGAAGGAAGTGCTGACTGTAATTACTAAGAAGCGTCCTGATGACAGATTGTAATGGACACCTGCCAGAGGATTATCCAACAAGTTTTAACTGAGACCACAGAATACAACTGAATTTTGCACTCAAACAAGCTAGAAGTTAAATGGAAATAAACAACTGACAGCTTCAGGGAGAGATTTGGCAAACTTTGTCATCTTAAACCTGCAGCTATACTGAAATTGGTTTCACTTTGTATTTAGTCGTATTTTGAGTCTGTGTTTCAAAGCAAAGTTTTAAATCACATTAATCTGTACCTGCTTGGCTGCACTGAGGACCAGACAAAATGATGGTGCCTAAAAATATGCAATTTCATTCTGAGCTCTAGCATATTAGATCTCTTAAGTTGTGTTTTTCTGCCTAGTGTGAATTCTTCATACCTTTCTCAAGCATGGTTATCATTTCTATTATCAGGCACATTTGTAGGAGGTTGACATTGGTGTGTATGTTTTCTCATGCAAGGGCACAAAAGCATATGTGTGCAATATTGTCTAGACATACTGCATGACTGATGACAACATATTTGCTTGCTTGTAAGTCAAGAAATTAGAGTGTAAGGCTGGCTACTCAGTGGATCATTTTATGCCAGACGTTAAGCCCAATTTGCCCCTCCAATGACTGGGAGAGCAGGACACCATTACAGGCTCGCAGCAAATGATAGTTTGTGGAACATATTGTCTAGAGTGTGGCACCAATGGTGGTGCCAGTATGTAACTGTAAGTGTTTTAACGGTATCACTGTGTTTTAATTAATAGCACTATTACTGCATTTCAATAACAGTTTAGCCACTGTATTTTAACTCACAGTTTCACTGATGCACAACATAATAACTGTTTTCTAAACAACTTTCCCTCTGTTTTTCTACATTATAAGAACTGTATTCATGTTTCATTACTGTACTTCAAATGACAGTAAAGTTACTGTTCTCTTATCTATATTATTGTATGTTTAACTATTGTTCTCAGTTTGCAATAACAATATATTAAAATTTAAAATTTAAAAAGAAATTCTTGTAGTTTTTTCTGGGTTAAATTGAATCACAGTCGTAACAGAGTATTTCCCCTTAGTCTGTTGCCACTTATAGTTATTTACTGTCCTGATGTTAAACAGTTTTGTAACTGTAGATATTATGATAACACTATTAAGTTTACAAAAAACAATACAGTGAAGTATTTATTAACTATTACTGCTTAAGAGTCGTGATATTGAATGTTTGAGTTAAATTTGTTTAAAATTCCATTTTTTATTTTTAACATGTCATTCTGATAACAATTTTGTTTGTTGTGTGTTAAAAACTGATTGTTTTACAGTCCCTCATAGTCTGTTGATAAAATCACAATGTGGTCTAACCTTGGACACAAGAATGATAAATGCTGATTCTCAGTGGCCTCACTAGTTGGAATAGAAGTTTTTCTCAGCATGGAGCCACTTGATTTAGTGTTCCAGCCAAGAATAAGCTATTGTTAGACAAATCTAAAAACAGCACAAATATGTGAGTCCAAAAAGCTCTTCTTATGGCTGAGGGAGGTTAAATTGACCGTGTATCTGTGTAAACTGTGTTTTGAAGTGTCCTGAAAATATTATACTTTGTCTCTGAGTTAGACAGAAGAAACATATTTCAGTGGTGACTGACAAATGTTGTACTTAAAGAAGTACAATATCTGTTTGTTTTACCCGTTGCTCTTAAAGACACTGCCTCTTGCTCTCCTCTATCAGATAGAGTTCCTTGTGGGAAAAAAGAAAACTTCTTCCTTGTCACGCCCTTGTTCGTCTAAACACGCTCAGAAAAAGAGAGTGAGAGCTGTCTTACGTCAGTGAAAATGATGCTCTGCCTTCAGATATGTAGGCCTATGATTAATTGACATTTCAATAAAATGTTGATAAATTTCTGTCTGATCTCCCAAGATGTGAAAACTCAAGCCTAAGCACAGAACAACATTAAACTTATTTTTCCTCGTGAACTGGACTTTTAATTATAGGACAATTTAAATAAATTCTAACTAGACAACGTTGCAAAGCAAGTTACAGTCACAGGCAATCTCCAATATTTCAGTCATTAAGTCTTTTCCATTGATTATGATCAAGTGTTAGCATCTGTGACTCAAAAGTTCCGATATTCATTCATTCAACCTTTAACCCCATGGAATTATTGAGAGCAAACTCTCGTTTTTTAATTATGTCAAGTGTTCAACAAATGGCGTAAATTAGCATTTTGCAGAACAGTTCAAAGACTGGTATAAATTTAAAGACTATCACATTCAAGACAGAATAGCTTGTTATCATTGTTTTTTACCGACCCACAGGTACAAGTGTTTAAAGACTGAATGTTTTTGTGAAGTGAGCCACATGAGAGCTCCAAATAAATTAACAGCTGAGGGTTAATGTACAGCAGTTGCTAGAAAGGGTTACATAGCGATCAGAATTATTGAACAGAGACTGAATATACTGAGATATTTTACACATCAAAGCTTTGTCAGAATATGAAAAACAATATTTGTCACGTCCTACACACAGAGGTGCGAATGGCGTAGCTGTCATCAGTGAAAATCTGAAGGCTGAGTGATAAATAGAGTCCAGAAGTTTTAGAGTGGAGGGAGAGGCATCTATGTAAAAATGGCATTGAGACCCAAAACAGATAAAAATACAGAGTCACTAAGATGTGTTCTGCAGCACATCGGGAGGTTTGTTTTGTTCCAGTTAAGGAAACCAAATTGGGCCGTAATTTTCCAGCAAGAGTACTGATGTGATATTAAAATGTGACTTTTGATCATGCCAGATATGAAGAAATTTGAATTTGGGGACTTTGAGTGACGCATCATCCTGTTGAAGTTGTGATATATAAGGTAGTGTTGGTGATGTCTTTGCATCTGGGGAATACTAATGTGTTCAGTATTGAAACTTTTGGTACTCCCTTTGACAAAGGTAAAATTACATAGGGTTGATGACCTAAAATCAAAATGATCACTTGTTTAAACTATTCTAATCCTATTTCTTTTATCATTGTTCTGTACACAGCAAATTCAGAAGAGTTAAAACTATTGGTGTTGGCAAAATGTCATAATGGGCAAAGTTAATTAAACTCTAGCTGGAGTCAAAACCTGAAGATGTACTCTCAGCGGAAAAAGTCAAAAGTGTAAAAAAGTATGTTGCGAGAGTCATTTAAATCCAATGTAGGATCTTAAACTCTGAACCTCTTAGTTTGAATTCTAAACCTGTAAGTGACAATTGCAAAGTCAATCATCCCACCATAACCCATAATTGGACAACAGATGCCACAAGCTCACGTCACAAAAATTGCAGTGCAAATGCTCTTTTTTTGTATATATGATCTAACCAAACACTGGTCTTTACTTTCTACTTTCTATTTTTTCCAAGCAATATACAATAAACACAGCAATGTTTTCACTTTGCAGCGTTCATATAGAGTAAATTAAGTACTTAGAAATGTCTTCTCAGAGAGCAGCTACATCTCTAACACCACATAAAAGTGTTAAGTTAAGGTCACACTGTTAAGTGTGACAAAGTTAGCAAAAGCGTCAGCAATTACACTTGATGAGATTTAAAGTGTGGACTTCCAAAAAAGTGAAAAGAACACTCTATGGTGTGGACCAATTTAGACACTTTAGAAGTGTTAAAGTTAACTCTGAAGGTCATTTTCTCTAAGCAGATTTTGCTGTGTAGATGCATGATTACAGGTGTACACATGGAAAAAGGTTTCTGATGATAAATGTCATCCTGTAAAATTAAAATGTGTAAGGCACTGGAGGTATAAGAACTATTATTGCGCAATTGGATGTAAATCCCCATGTTAAAATCAGAAATAGTCCGTAGAAATGTAATTAACAGCAAAACTCAGTCACGCCTAATTTCCCACTTGGCCTACTGTCTACCCACCCTATAAGAGTTATCGGTCTTCATTTAAGCCTGTTTCATGACTAAATGAACTCTTTTCCCCCATTTTACCACCATACCACCCTGCTGGTGTGTGCCTGGACATTTTTCATTAAAACCCCAAATAGCAGGCTTAATAAACACGCCATAAACCACCCATTAACATTTGTAAAATGATGCTTATAAGACCGCGATTGTTCTGGCTCAAAGTCAGCCATGTTGTTGTCACTGTAAGAGTTGAGAGGAAATTTACAACACACGTGCAAACTAACACACAGAGACGCTCGAGCTCCCGGCCCATCCCGCCCGGCCCCGCCTCTCCGCCCGACCCCACCGCGAGCAGACAGACCGAGGATCATGTGACAGAAACAGACTCTGAACGACAAAACCAGAGAGAGGGACGTTCACACAGACACACACACACACACACAGGGGGAGAGTTTCGTAACTTGGGGAAGTTTTTGGTCTCCATCGATCACTGGACGTAGTCTCGTTGTTTTCTCGCGTCGGTGACAGCGGAGCGTCGCCTGCGTCACCTTTTCAGACTCGGACTTTTGACTTTTGGTGCTGTCCAGCAAGGCGACTGTGAAACCACCGACCCTCCTCAAGGAATAGACCTTGTCCTTCAGTCTGAGAGGTAAGTCTGAGAGCCTCATCTCCCTCCTAATGCTCCCTGTGGGGGGTTTTTACAGCGTGACCCCCTGGTAGCTCCTCTGCTCTTATTTCCTCTGTGATGAACTCTGGTCAAACTTTCGGAGCTGCGCGGTCTTTAAAAACTGAAGCTGCTGTTTTAGAGCCACTGTGAGGAAGTTCAGTAAGTCAGACCAGAGGGACTTTTAATTGACATAAAGCTGCTTGGGTGTAATTAATTAGCACAGTTAATGAAATATACCACAGCTCAGTGTGTTGGTAAATTCAGAGACTCATGTAGATCAGTGTTACATTTTATAGCCTGGTGATTAATGATCTTAACTTTGGCTCATAACTGCTGTAAAGTCAGAAAAGAGTCACGGCTATTTTTAGCCTTCGGAGCCTTTTTTAGAGCAGGGTGCTGTTTCATTAATTCAGATTTACACAGGGTCAAATGCAGGCTGTCTGTGTTGAAGTAAGACATTGTGTGTTTGGGTTTTAATGTCACTTTTGAACGACACCTGTGATTTTCTTCAGGTGTTGGATGAGTTTTGGGACACATAAAAACACAGATGAATGTGCCTCTGTGAAGTTGTAGAAATGTTTTTTTTATTGTTGTGTACTCAACAAAGTAAGGCTGCCAGTTCCCCCCATATAAATCAAGGGGGCAACTAGTGGCCCGGGGACCACATGCGGCCCTCCTCTTCACTTACTGCGGCCCGCCAGTTAAAATAGATGCAACCATGAAAAAAGGAAAAAAGAAAATCTGCCATGGAGTATTTTAGTCTAATTTACCAAACCATGCACACAGACAGAATACAGTACAACATTAAGTTGTAAATATATCTACAAGGATAATTAATACTTGGCTTTTGTTAATTCCTTGTAAAAAAAATATTGGATATAATTCTCCATAACAGTTTCTGTAAATGTCTTGTTTTTATTTTTATGGGACTTACTGGAAAGAAAAGGTCAAAATAATTATTCAACAGAAAACAGTAAGAGTTTATTGTCTTGTAAAAGTACCTGAAATTGCCTGATGTTTAACTCTTTAAATTTAGTTTCACAGTTTGGTTTGGAGCTTAAAATGTAACTATAGATGCTTATAAATCTCAGATATTTGTTGTTTGTTAATTGCAGATAAATGTATTATGTTACGGAGAGTACCCTAAATTTGCAATAACGATGCCCTGTGGAAGTGAGAATAGCATTAATGTAGCCCTCCTGTACATCCCTGATATGAACATAAACTTTTTAAAGTTATATTCAAACTTTTTTATTATTTATGAACCCAGATAAACTTGAAGACATCAAAAAGCAAACAAGATCATCAGCATAAATATCGAGTTATTTTTCTAAAGTATCTTTAATTCCTGCTTTTGGTGCTGCAGGGCCGGTGTCACTTAAAGCATGTTATGACCCACTGCTAGGGATGGGAATTGATAAGATTTTATCAATACCAATGCTGTTAACGATCCTGCTAATCGATCCAATTCTTTAACGATTCACTTTTCGATTCCAGCAAATTTAGCATGCGGGCAAATGGTCTGATTTTCAGTGGCAACAATGCCAAACACACAGCAAAGTATAGATAACTGCTTCTGCAAGTTGTTGTTGTTTCCACTCACTTAAGGTTGTGCAGTAGGTGTAATTAAAATTAAGCCACAATTCTGACACTTCTGAACCCTGTTAATTGAAAAGAATTGATAAGGGAATTGATTAGCAAAAAGATTAATGATATCGATTCTTTGATGGAGCTGTTAACGATTCTCAACTGGAATTGGTTTTCGATTCCCATCCCTACCCACTACAGATACAGCTTGTGTTTACATTTTCTATGAAAAAGTTTCTTGATAATTATTTTTTTTTCCTTTTAACCCTTTAATCCCTTAACCAATAAAATGGCTTTGAAAAAAACAGACATAAACTCAGCATTGAAGTTTGCCACTCTGCATTATTATTTTTCAGACATTGACATTATGAAATGAAACTTTGTGCATCACTGTGACATTTCGGACAATTTATAGCATGACTTTTGTAACAGCTTTTTTACTTTGTAATTATTGTGCTATGTACATTATCCTGTTAAGTAAGGTCTCTGGTATTGTAGCATGTTTAATATTCTCTTCACCTCTGCATTTAAAGGGGGATTTTTATTTTTCTGCTTTCATGGCCTGAATGAGCCTCAAATCCACTTTTGTTTTAAAGACATTGACAATTAGTGTTTTTTCAGCATTACACACCATAGTCATGTTAAAGAATCAGGTTTATATAAATACAGCATATTTATCTTCAGGATACAGTGACTAGAGGATCCAACAAAATGTTGAGCTCTAAGTTAAAGGGTTGAGCGAGTTAGGATGATTTTTTAAGACGTACACATGGTCGGATTGTATAGATCGTGGATCAATGGTAGAGTTGGTTGCCTTTCAGCTGCAGGACAGGGATTTTACCCCAGCTTCTGCAGTCTCATGTTAATACTTCCCTCTCTTGACAAGATTCTTTACTCCAAATTGCTCCCAGTGCCTGGTTGGGGAAGTATAGCTTATCATCAAGCTGTTTGAAGTAAGATTAATTTCAAAAATGAGTGAACATAATTAAGGATGCAGTGGCCAACTAGTGTACAATTTAAACAATTGTCGGGAAATGTGCCGTAATGATCACACCGGATAACAGCATCAGGAGTAAACAATGTTAAGTTGTTTTTCAGAATAACCTGTGGCTAATATTAGCGATATTGGTTACAAGTGGTGAGAGGCCCAATTTTGTTTGGATAGAGTATTTGACCTGGATTGCAGGCCTGAATTGATTTAAAGAAAAACAATAACAATTTGTTTAAGCTGTTTGTAGATTTGGTTCTGCCTTTTAGGTTTTACTGTTTAGCTGACCAACTGCCTACCAGCTAACTCCCTAGTATGCCGTGATATGCTAACACTGACTGACTCTTAGCTTAGCATCCTTAATTATCAGTTTGTTAATGGGTCTGAATAATAAAATGCTCTCCTGAGTCTTGAGCTAGAAAAAGTGCCATGAGAATCTAGGTTAATCAAGTGCAGCAAGTATATCTTTGTCCACAGAGGGCGCCCAAATCAACACAAATAAAAGTTCCCCGCAGGAGCTTTAAAACACACGAGAGGTAGTTTGATGCCATTTCAAAGCAAATCATATCTGCTCAGTGAAACAACTGACATGCTCATATCAGCATTTATGACTTTTTATTGATTGATCAATTTGTTTACTGAGTCATTGTTCCAGCAATAATGAATTATTTTAATAGGCTGCATCTCCCAGAATAAAGAGATGTGTTGTGGATGACAATACATGTATTAAAAATGGATGACGGGTATCAGAGCTGGGTGCTGCGACAGGTGGGTGGGTGTTCAGTTCATACCTGAGCCTTTGTCCTTCACTACATCCCTAACAATACATCTCTCTTGCTCTCTTTCTGTTTCTGTGTCTCTGTCTCTCCCTGTTTCCTGTGCTTTGTTTCAAGGCTGAGGCTTGCGTCACACATTCCACTTGGCATATGAAGCCCTTATCCTGTTTAGAGCCCAGAGAGAGAGAGCGAGAGAGAGAGAGCGAAGGAGGAGAGGGATGTGTATGTGGGGGGTGGAATGAGGGTGACCTCCCTCTCCCCCTGTTTTTGTCTTACATTTCACTCCTCTCGCACTGTAAAGAAGTTCTGTAAAGAACAACACGATTGAACCTCCAACTTTATTTGTATTTATTTATGTCATTAATCTGCCTCTCAGTGGGGTTGACACACTTTACCACACACACCCCGAACACCTCACCCTCCCCTACGCCTTTTTTCCCTGAATCAACATGCTGATGTTATCTGCTGGAACAAAATGCGCTGGAGTGTGAACACACACACACCACACACACACAAACAGAGCTCAAAGGGCACGTCCCAGGGAACATTAGGGCTAAACATTAAACTGGTGGATGCTGAAAAGTTGTTGATTCTCTGTTAGAAGTTAAGGAAATTAGGACACTCTGCTCGACAGACAGCCGTAAACGTAAAAAGCTGTAACCAGTTACACAATGTTGCGAGCGTGCCAGCACATGCACACACATACGCAGTCATGTTTAAGGACACACACATTTTTGTCTTTTTTTCTTAAACCACTGGATTGAGCCACTGTGACTCTTTTCTCACCGCTGGCCCCCCTCCCCATGTTTGAGGTTCATTGAAGTTTTGTCATACTTTGGTTGAAACCCACTTCGTTTTCTGTCTCCTGCTTGTTCTTTCCACTTCCATTTTGACATAGTTTGGTTGGAGAGGCTGTTTTCTTTGCCCTATCTCTCTGTCTTTTCCCCCCTCTCATTCTTTGAGTAGAGAGGTGAAGTGTATGTGTGTGTGTCAAGGGGGAGTGAGTAGACAGGAAACCACAGGCCCCCTGCAGCAGCACCCCCCATTTGGCTTCACTCTCCTCCTCCTCTTCTTTTTCTTCTTTACACCCCCCGACCCATCACGCAGTGTGGAAATAATAACAGTCAGACTAAACTCTGAGGGCTTCCGCTTCTCTCTCTCTCCCTCCTCTGGCAGCCTCGCTCGCTCACTCTTTCCCGTTGTCCTCGGTCTTCTGGAAAGACTCAAATCCTCGCTCTCTCTGACAAGCACAGCTCGACATGTACATGTGTGTGTCAGTGTTTGAGCCTCATGTCAACTCCAGTGTGTCTTCAGATTATGTGCACCCATGATGTGTTTGCGCATGATGATGGATCTTGTTTCCTCTCCCCCCACTGATGGCCCCCTCTGGCTTCCCCCTGAGGTCTGCAGGCCCGCAGCCCCACAGTCTGCTGGAGAGGAGCGGAGAGGGGCTACGTGATTCTGAGTCTGTGTGTTTGTGGGAGTATGAGAAGCGGAGGAAACTCAGATGGGGAAATAGGGAGCCAGAATTTAGAGGATAGGGGCTTCAGAAGGGGACTTAAAGAGAGAGGAGTCCAATTCAGAGCACAAGGGGCATCTTTTAATGGTTAGGGTAACAATATGAGGGAAGGGGTCAGATTTAGGAAACACAGAGATCCGGGGGAGGAGGAAGCTTTAAAGTAAGGACTGAACTAGATTCAGCACTATTACTTTTCTGGTAACAATTACTCCCTTTAAAGATTGATCTAAGAAGGGATGACTAGACGTTTGTCAGTGGTTCTACAGAATATTTCTCTCTTTCTTCATGCAGGGCAGCGCCACTTTCCATAGCCGCTTGCCCGCTAAAATTAACATGTAAACGCAGGTTTTATACATGGGTAAACCCGCTTACAGTCGGCAACTAATTTCCTTCCCATTGCCAGCAGACCTGGTCTAATCGCCAGCAGATGAACTGCATGGCTGGTTTTCTTTTCCTCTGGTGCGTCAAGCTGATGTCATCACATTGATGACATCAGCTTGACGCCAAAACATGGCCAGGTTAACAATGGAAAAGAGCAGAATGCAATGGACACGGTGGTGAACTGTTTTCTATACTTCATACTTTTGTCCGTCTTTCAAACGATACAAACTCAGCACAGACGGCATACGCATGCCGATGATACAAAGGTGGATAGAATTTGTTGTTGGGATAGCAAAGAGACGCAGAAGTTACAGACTGAGGAGACGGGCACAAAATTGTGCCAACATCATCCCGTAAAGCAGCATGTTCACCTGGGTGTGATGCCCCACTGTGAGCCGAGCGAGGCGAGCCAATAAAAACCCTTGTTGCTTACAGGGTCAGTCGATGCAGGTCTGAATACTGATTAGAGACTTTCCCACTGTCGACAGGAGCTGATTGTTAGCATGTTTAGACTGTTTTTTCGGCCAGTGATAAAGGGGTATATGCCATGTGTCTGTGAAGACCATGACACAGGTGCTGTGATTAGGATTATTTTAATTAGCTAATGTAAAGTCACTTTGTTACAGTTACCTTTGGATCATTTCATGGTCACACTGCAGTATTGTAAAGCAGACTGAAGCACAAACCAAGGACACCTCATCTTCATGTCATTACATCACAGTCTGACTGAGTGAAAGGAGCTGACAATGAAACTGTTGTGTCCCTCGTGGAGAGAAATAGAGTTTGGTATCCTTTGATTTTTAATTTCTAGAGGTGCTGAATTGATTCTTTTAAAAATGGTGCTGGTTTTAAATCAGTCTCTTTATTTTTAAGAGAAAATCAGACCATTTAAAGTGTCTGTTTCTTTTGCTGCATGTAGAGTCAGCCTCTCTAACCAGAGGGAAACTGTGAAGGCTTGCTGAGGAGAGAAGGCAGGTAGCATATTTGGCTCTAAAACTTCAGTAAATTTCTGGAACACCAATTTCTGTGTTTGTTCAGTATTGGTCAGATGAGTTGGTACCACTACATCAATAATTGATTTTGGCACCCATCCTTTGAGGGGTAGAGTGATGGGGTTTTCCTGCAACTGTAGAAATTAGAACAAACCAACAGCATTTCCAAAATAATAAACGCTTTGGTCTGCAGTGGAGCTCACCAGTGAATGCCCAGCTTGTTGTTGCATTTCAGAAAATCCTAATACCGGCATATTGGTATCTCCATATCTCCATCCCCATCTCCATATTAAGCAAATACTAGCCTCTCAAAAATGTCCATGACATGTTTTACTCCTGCCAGGGAGGGATGGGTTTTGTTTTGGTTTGTTAGGTTGTTTGTTTGTGAGCAAGATGACTTAAAAAAGATTCTGAGTAGATTTAAATGAAACTCTCAGGAAATGTTTATCATTGCACAAGAAGGAAGTGATCAGATTTTGGTGTTGATTCAGGAATATTTTTAAAGGATTAGTTAACATTCTGGACAGTGCACTTTTCCTACGTATTTAATAACAATGTCAAAAATGCTGTGGTGGAGAATTGAGTTCTTTGAGTGCTTCTTGTTGTTTATTATTTTGTTTATGTTGTTTATGATATATACATGATGAAGATGTCAAAAGTGGGCAGGTTGTGCAGTTTGTGGCCTCAAAGAAAGAAAGAAGTTTGATGGTATTCCACAGTTATGAGTGGGCTTATCTCAGGATGCTCCACAAAAGTTAGTTGATGAGTTGCCTGTCAGTGTCAGTATGAGTTTGCCTGGCTTTTTTTCTCATTTTCTCATCATTTCTCATTTTGTTAGCCCAGCTGGGATATGCATCATGGTGGAAGTGGACTGTGCTTCCATCTTTCAATCTTCTCAGTGATGCACTTCTCCCTGCAATGATACTGCAGAGAGATTCACATGTATGTTTAACTGCAAAACAGAGCTACCTTTGGCCAAGGTGGGGCCCTGCTCAGAAGTTTTGATAAAACTCAAGATGTTATTTCACCTTAAAATAGGTGTACATAAGTTGATGTTTTTTTGCCATATAAGGTGAAGGTGTTAAACACTGGCATGTATTTGTTAGGCGCTGGAAAGATTATTCATTTTGTCTTGCTAATGACTCAAATGGAGGCATCTTAATCTGTGTCGAGTTGCAAAAGATCGGTTGTGGTTGTTCAACTGTAGAGTCGATAAACTCTTACTGAGAGGTTAAGGGTTCAATGCATCCTATGACAAGCCACCAAACCCCAAAACCCTCCCAGTGCTGCATCAGTTGCATTTAAATGTATATGAATGGGATCGGCTTATACTGATGGACACGTGGGAGGCATGGCTGCACAAGTTTTTAATTGTACACACAGAAGCAGTGTTTTGGGTGCCTGAAAACGCACGTGTTTGGAAACAGGTCCCAGAGTGGATAATCCAATAACACTGGTTGAGCGTTTCCATGTGAACAACGATTACAGTTAGCTTCAGAAACGATGACGTCACAGGTCAACCTCTCCCTTAAACCGCATGTGCAAACCCTAACAATTTAATTGATTAATTTGTTTATTGTTTATTTGATGTGCACATTACAATTACGTTAGACAAACCAGATGTATTGTTTTAGTGTTTTAGCACATGCTAATTCCCAACACTTATCCACAGCGGGCGTTTGAAATGACAGAATAATAAAAGCAATAAGAGAAGAAAGAGAAAAATGCAGTGAACAATTATATTACAACAGTAAAAGAGAAGCAGTTTTTTAGAATAAATAAATACACAAGCTACAAAGGAAAAGCAACATGGTCAAGCAATCAGACAGTTAAAAATGCTCAAACAGAACATTGGTGGACTTCGGTAGTGTCAGGTTCATGCTGCAGAAACAACAGAGCTTTTTGCTAACGTTACAGCAAAATCCACTGCTCCTCTACAACTGCCATAAGCATCAAAAAGACATACGCAGACATAAGCATACAACAGTGTTTTGTTCACTTTTGTCATGATCTATGTGTGTGCTCTATGTCTTCTCTGGTTTTGGTATATGTCTGCAGCAGTGTTGCAGCACCACTTAAAGGTCTGCTATATGTATTACAAAGTTTTCAGTGTTTCTTGTGAACAGACACATTTCTAGAAATGATATTGTCTCCATGGAAACTTATTGACAAACAAAATGTTTTTATTTTTGGTGGGCCTTAATGCAGCCTCCATTCATGTATGAACCTGGTGTGCGTGAGTAGATGCAACCCGTGGCGTAAAAAGCACTTGGAGTCATCGTGAAGCACTGTAAATGCCTTTGTGCATTTAGGGTTTGCCATGTTTGGCAGCAAAACATTCCTGATGACTGGTGTGCATGTGAGCAAAATTAAACCACAGCTTAGCAAAAGGAAAAGTTAAATGCTGGAGCACAAACCTGCCACCTTGGTGAGTCACTAAATTTGAGAATAAATGAAGAATTATCTGATTGTCTCCCCCTGAGGGGTGTAAAAAGGGGACATGTAGGGTTGAACAAGCCGAGCTATGAACCTGTTGATGGAGTGTTGTTTGAGCAATTTGTTATCTTAAACTAAAGTTGACTGTGCAATTGACGGGAAAATCAAAGGGTCAGCATAAGAGTTGGAAACAGAGGACTGTGGCCTGTAAGTGTGTGTGCGCCCGTGTGTGCGTGTTCTTGGACGAAGCTGTCGTCTGGAGACCTCAGCTCTCTCTGGTGATCTCATCATCTCCAGCCTGTTGCCATTACAGGGTCTGTGTGTGTTTGTGTGTGTGAGTGCAGATCTGCATGAGTCTGTGTGTGTTTGAGCATATGTGCGTGTCTGTAATAATTTTTTTTTTTCTGATTTTTTGTGTGTATTCTGTTGAGCTAGCAGAAACTTGGTGTGCGGCTTCAAGTGTGTTTAAGTATGTGTGTTTTTGTCTGTGTGTGTGTGTGTGGTTGAGTCAGTAGCCAGGGACTCCACAAGCCACAATATTTTCCCCTTCAGTCATGGTGTTTTATATCATTCACAGAGAGAGTAGAAAAAGGAGTGTGGGGCAGTGTGAGGTTTCGATAAAAACAGTAGTGAGGAATGAACGAATGATGAGTGAGAGAGGGAGGTGAAAGAGAGAGAGAGATGGGTGTAGGACGTGTTTGTTGAGTGGGCTGGGGTTGAGTACATAGTAGCTCTACTGACCTAGAAGGACAATATTTGCAGACCACACTTGACATGCACAAACACACACCCACATGTAGAACGCACAGGGAGAAAATACTTCTGAAAGGCTTAAGTAGAGACAATCACTTTTTATAAAAGAGCAGAACAATTTTCTTGTTTTATTTATTTTTTGAATTTGTATATTTAAAGAGCAGTGCTGTCTGATCTCCATGTGGTCTTTGTTACCCTTAATAGAAAATACAGTTTTAACGAAAGCTGAAAATGTGTGTGTTTACCTTTCTCCTTGTGTTGTGTGTTTTTGTTGGCAAAAATGTAGAAAACTAACCTGTCTTGCAAAGTGAAGACACCCTTAAAAACGTCCTTGAAATGTAATAAAAATGTGTTTACTAATTTTAAGCGATCCTGCTCACAAACAAACAAACTAGCAAACTCTGGCAAGAGCAGGACTTTCTTGGAGTGATAGTTACTTATCTTGAACTATCAAAATAATTAAAAATGCATTTTCTCTTTAGAAGTTCCCAGCTTAATGAAAACAACTGAATTTTTAGTTCACGTGGCATATGATTAAGACAAGCAAATAATCCTGGGGGAGGAAGTAAGCTGAAAAGAGTGTTTTCTTTTCTTAAAGGTGTTTAGAAAAGTTTTTAGCTGTTAATAAACAGACTGAAATAAACACCCATCAATCTGTGTGGCACACAAATCAAACCAGATTATGAAGTCCAACATTTATACCGACATTCTTGTTTTATGTTTATCTGTCAGTCAGGTAGAGGAAAGGTGTCAGGGAGATTAACAGCACACAGCAGAAACAGCCTTTTTAAAGATGTGCTTGAGATTTTTGGTCAATTCAGGCTAGCTATGAGAAATAGTGGATAGATCATATTATAGGCAAGATATTGATGTGCACAGTTAATAGTTTAAGACACTGACTGTCAATAGCAATATCAAATATACAGAAATCTTCTACAAATACCAAGGATAATGCCTGTATTTTTTGTTTGAATTACTTGTCTTGCACTGTATGAACATCAGTGTATGTAGGTTTTTTTTACAACTCTAAACTCTGTATTGAGATAGTTAATCCCAATCTAAAAAAACATTCACTTTGTGCAGTTTCCTCATATTTTTGTGTCTTCATGCTTCCTCTTTTTAATCCCATAACCCAGGGTAAAGTTAGTCTTTTTCACAACACTGATCTCCAAACAATGGCCACCCTAGCTCCACAAATCTCCCCTCCAGCTCAAGCCTACGTAAACCCCATCCACCTTGTATAAACCCGCAGACAATCTCACTCCCACGACATAAACAACCTGTTGCTTCATCGTTACTCAGATCTCTGACATTACCTAAACTCCCCGGTCAAGCAGATGTAGCTCACTAATCTACTGTATGTGTAACACTGTGTTCATGATTCAGCTCCACCCTCATGTGCCTACCTGACAGGTGAACTTTAGGGGGAATGGTATGTTCCAGGGATGTGCTCTTTAAATGAGGATGTACACAAAGTGCTGTGGGGGTTTGTTGCAACTTGAACTCCTAACAACTGGGCTAATCATGGCATTTTCTGAGCATGTGTACATTAAGTTGAGGTACATGTATGGAACACTGATTATGCCTCCAGCCACACCTCGCGGGACAAGTGCATTTCATCGAATGTGCTTCAGTTCAAAGAAGACGCGCGTATGTTTGGGTTTGATGGATGGCTAAACTCTCTGAACTGCCTGTCACTGAGCGGTATGCAGATGGAGACATTTCTGTTTATAAGGCTTCAAGGGGAATGATCTCACAGTAAAGACAATGTCGACTTTTGAGGGCTTCTGACACCTTTAGAGTAGAGCAGTTAAATAGGTTCAAGTGTTCAAGCGAAGAAAGGAAGAACTGAAGCATCTGGTGAATTGAATTGAGGCCACTCCCATCTACTTTTAGACATCACTATCTCTTGCCTTTATGCTTAACTCTCTTAACAGTACCCTCTAGCTCTGTGTGCCTTATGAAACAATGACGTCACACTCTCACAAGAGGCAGAGAGAAAGAATGACAGTGATGGAGATGAGGACATAATTATGGCTGACAGGAGAAAGAAGCAGTCTGAAGTGCAGCTTTAGTTTGACACAACAATGCCAAAAGCGTAATGTGTGATTTCAAGCAAGGATTAGAGCACTTGATGTTGAAGCATTCGACGACACAGCAGAGCATGTGGACATTTTGAATATAGTGTGTAGTTCTATGTTTTGCTATCAGAAATATCCACAGGAATAGATGAGTTAAACCGGTAGGAAGAATAATAGGTAATGGATTGCTGTGCTGCAGAAGGTTTTCTGTATGTTGAATGAGATTAATGTAAAACGAAGTGATAACTGATCTTTAGCAGCTTCTTTTCACAATCAGTCAGTCTATATCAAGTTTATTGTAGGTAAGTTGTTACTTTATGTTTTTTAATGCATAAAGCTTCTTCAATTAAAAGGATTTGTTTAGCTTTAGTCTTAGTTTGTATTGCTGTAAACCTTGAATTACTTGAAGTAGACTAAAATGATATCAATGCATTTCATGAGCTACACAAGCAAACACAACGGTTAAGTGTCTGTCAAGGTATAAAGGTGTTCAATGTGATGTTTGACATTTGACAGTAATTGCCAATTCCCTGCATCCTTAACCATGTCCTAAAATACATTTCATAAAGCTTAACATATGAATTTCTGGTCACCAATCATATTTTATCTTTGTGTAAGAAACAGCATTGTCTTTCATGTAAATGATCAGTGGGTTTGTTTGCATGACTTTATTGTACGTCATCCTTTTTAACAACATATTCCCTTATTCATCATAAGTACTGCATAATATTTCAGTAACTTCCATGTTTGGAATTATCCACCACAGATAGTCTTTTAATAGATTCCCCAGAAATGACAGTAAAATGTCTCAGCTCTGACATTTTACTGTCATTTCAACTCAACTTGTTGCTTTCTGTTTTTCTCACCTCATCACCACTTCACCAATATTTATCTGTCATCATATTTCAACAGAGGGTTAAATACATCAGTAATGGCTGGCTTTGAAAAGAGTCTGAATTTGTCTGGTAAAAATTAATGTGAAAATAATTATTTGAAACAATAATTCACCTAGAATACTGTGACTCTATAGGCATTATAAACTTTGGTAACAATTTCAAAATGCAAGGTGGAAAACTGTACTTTTTTTTGTTTAATTTTACACTTGTTTCTTTTCTTTAAAATATTTTCACAGATCTCATTAGGTTTACATGCAATCTAAAATCAACATAATGCAGAAAACAAGTGTTACAAGTGCATTTTGAAATGTTTGAAAGAGTCAATAGGTCAGTTTAAGTTTTTTTTATTTACATTCATTGGACTAAAAGTCACCTAAAAGTCTTGTTGAGCTCAAAAGCTAAGAAAAACCTGGCAATGTTCTCTGTACCACAGAGGAATATGATATGGCCTGTTAAAATGTTGTCTGTTAAAGCTGTTCTAACTTTGTGTCGAATAAACTCCTTTTGGACTTTAGGCCTTTTTTCGTTAGCCAACAGATTTGGTGTCTTTCCGTAAGGCGTTGTGAAGGTACAACTCCAGCAGTATTAGCTCTGCTGCGTTGATGTGCTGGTGGCAGATAAAAAAACTTTCCATATTAAAGGTCAGACTGACAGTGTGGGGACTTCCACAGATGAACCAGTCTCTTTTATTGTGAATTTTGTGTGTCTTTGGGGGGAAAACCCCCGACTGTGTGTTTACACTGTAAACTGACTGACAGAGGAGCTGTTTTCTTTTGTCCTTTTTCTGATCCGTGATAGTTCTGTTTGTGTTTCTTTCCTGCTCCTATTGTCACCTTTGTTCGTAATTCATGACCACAATTGAGCAACTGCTTGACCTCAATTTGAACTACAATATAATACAAACCCGGATTAGAAAACACACCCTTAAAGACATATGTACACACGAATAACCACACGCGCAAAAAACACACACACCAAGTCACCACCTGACCACACTTTCTTTGTTTCTTGGGAGCCAGGCAAAGGGCGAGGCATCAGTCGTCATGTTCACACCCTTCCTGACCCAGCGAGCCAACATCCTGCTTTGTTACTGGACCATCTGTACTGTGTGTCCGTGTGTGTATGTTTGCCAGAGTGTGACGCCCTGTGTTCTTGCCCGTTTGTTAATAATTAAAGGCTAAGATGTCTCAGGCTGTGGACTTTAATCAGGTCAAACACTCACAGACCGCCTAGGGGGGGACATTCTTTGACAGTTCATGTTGCCTAAATAGTCATCATATACACACTCGCAGGCTCACACCCACAACCAGGCCTGAAAACACACTTATCTGGACAAAAACAGTCAGCACAGCTACACCTGGACAAGCAAAGGTTAGTGAACTACCTCTGGATCGCTGCTTGCTTTTGATCCAGATTCTCTATAGGCCTCAGTATGTGTTTTGTGTTATCAGTCTGTACATTTATATGCACAGTGAAGTTGAGTAAGAGTTAAAGCTCAGCCAGGCGATTTAACTGGACCACTGTCCTTGTCTCAGTTCACATGTGCTGGGGGAGAATCTCAATCACAGTTATTGGTTCACAATATTATCCGTACAGTGTCTGTACCCTTGTGGCCTAATAAGTTGAATATCTGTATCAGAAACTTTTGACAGTATTTAAGCAGATATATAGACCATACATTATGTCCATAGATATCCTGTATATTGACTGTAATAATGACAAAATTAACAAATGAACCTTGATGCTTAACCTTATCATCACTGCAGGGGTAAATTAAAAATCAGAAGTTAAATGTTAAATATTTGTTTCACATTTGTTAATTTCACAAATAGACTGTCACATTGAAAACAAATACATTTACATAAAGACAAAAATCCTCAGTATCAGTGATGATGAGTTTGGAAATACAGCATAGTCGATATCGGCAAACATCCATTATAGTCCATCCCTCACAACAGGTGAGGATATGTTCCCTCTCTACCTTTGAATGTCTCTTCTTTTATAAACTCCCAAAACTTTTTAACAAACCAAAAAACAAAAGAGATGGAAATAATTTGTATCAGGAATGACCTGATTTTTATCTGTTTAGCGTAGCTGCACGTCAGTCCATATTAGCTGATGTTCTGTTGGGATAGTCTAAATATCTGCTGTTGGCTCAATGTGGCTGACAGTGGTATGGGTTATAGAGACAGATCTTTACTTGTGTTGTTTTAATTCATTAAATACAACAGGCCCTCCTGCTGTCTGTCAAGAAAAACAAATGGCTCCTGCACAAGTGTATCTTCATTATACTTGTTCATCATATACATGATGACAAATTATGAAATGTATGCCCTATACTGATACCAATGACTGAAATAATGTTTTTGTTTGCTCTTTTAATATAAATCCTACACAATGTTCATCTTTCCTCTCATGTTTAATCATGTAAGCACATCAGAGTCTAGCATTCAATTCCGCTGTTCAATTAAAGTTGCTTCTATGAATTACAGGCTACATGTGCTGTATGCCAGCATTCAGGTTATCGCTTTCAGGCGTGACCACGCACTAATGCATCCCCACTCCCCCAACCCCCTACTCCCCAGACGGGCAAGAATTCTTCCCTCTGCTGCACACTATGAGAGACAGACTTGGTTGCAAAGTGTGCGTTTTAAAGGGGCTAATTCCCTGTGTTAAGTTAGAGCTATTTTTTGATTGGGTGCATCGATCAGTGAGGGTACAAGCTTGAATTATACTTCTGTGAACCCAAAGAGGGGCAAAGGCAGACTAGTGCTGTCAGATGCTCCTCTGTGCCTGTAAATTAAAAAGAAAACTGTGATGAATGTTCTCCCCATGTGTGGACTGTGCTTGATGGGTTAACTGGTGACTCTTAAATGCCGGTCGGTGTGTGTGAGTGTATGTGTGAGTGTCTTGTCTTTACATGCCGGCCCTGTGATCGACTGACCCTATGTCCAGTGTGTACCCTGCCTCTTGCCTTGAAACAGTTACGATTTGCTCCACACCTGTGATTGCCTCACAGCCTTGTAAAAAAGTAATCGTAAAGATGTCTGTGGTCCTGTCTGAGCAGCAGGTTTTTTCAGGCGACACCCAGGCCGATAATTGTTTTTTGTGTGTCCCACATAAGCTGGCAAATTGTCAGACAGAAAAGATTGGTGGTGTGAGAAAAGAGGAGTTTCTGGTGGCCATTGTAAAATAAGCAGGGGGGAGGAGAAAAAGTGTAAAATTTGACAGAAAAAAAAATGTGCTTCATGCTGTCTGACCTGATTTAGTGAGCTGAAGGTCGGTGAGGGAGGCTGACGAACACTGAAAAAAAAAACTGGCACTTAAACTGAACAACAGACTTCTGTCACTTCTTTTACTGCTGTGTGATTTAGCTTTTATTGCCTCCCTTAATATGTGTGTGTGTGTAAGTGGTGTGTTGAAAGGTGTGTGCATCATTGGTGTTTATTTTTGACAATGTTATATAATTGGCCATATTTTTACAGTAAAGATGAACCAAATCAAATGAGGTCAGAGCAGGGGGTGGGATATGAGTGTAATTAGATATGTGCTGTAGTTTATGGCACTGGTAGTGTCTTGGACTTTCTTTATTGGCTTTGTAGAGCTATTCGAGAATCATGTTACCTTGATGAAGCTGAACAGGATTGACTGAATCAGATGTTCCACCAAATCAACATTTTTCCTTCACGCTTCACATGACTCTGTTTGAAAAAGACATTGAGAAGTCAAAATACTCCCCAAACCCTTTTGCAGAGGTTAGACAACACATTCTTGGTCTGTTTCAGTGGCTAATGTTTAGATTACAGATACATAAAATTGTGTTATGACTTGAGCTACAGACATGATGTACTACACAATGTATTTGACTACATATTATGACCAATGTGAGGATGCTTGGAAAGGGAGGGACATCAGAAAGGAGAATATATTTACAAAATGCAAAGGACAAACCTCTGCAGCAGCCTTTTCAACACTGTCAGATGAGCTGCTGTCCAAAATTTGGAAAATTCTCTGATTACACTCTTTAAACAAATCCTGGATCCACAGCCAGATTTGGATCACTACCAAAATCTTATCACGTCTTGGGTTGTGATGACCAACATGCCCTGAAAAGTTCATCAAAATCCATTATTTATGACTTTTTGAGTTATCTTAACAACAGACAAATGGTAGCAAAGTCGGACTGAAAATTATCCTCTTGTGATGTCAATGAGGGGTAAACCAATTACTCCAGATTGGAGACACTCCATCATTCAGGTGTTTATGTGGCCCAAAGTAAACATTAGTGCACAAAACCAAAAGATAGTCATATTCTCTTCTTTGGAGGGGCATGACCATGGAGCTCATGTGGACTTGCACCTTAGCTGCTTGCCCTGATCACATATGAAACAGACGGGTTGATATGTGTTCAATCATCGGTTATCGAAGTGGAGCATGTTTTGGGGACATCAGGGTCCAGTGACATGTTGAAAAGAATAGAGTATGTGACAACTAAATCACAACAAACATAGATGAAGTGGGTAAATGTGATGACCTCTATATATGAGTAAACATGTGGTCTACATTTATGGCTGTCATGTGTTTTGTTGTAGGAGCCTGGCCTGAGCAGCCATGCTGATGTATGACTACCCTCTGAAGACAGACATGGAGACGGTAAGACACGTGTTTGTATCATTTGGCTGTGCATGCTTTTGTGTGTTTGTGAGCTTCCATCATGCCTGAACATGTTTTTGCCACCATACAATAACTTTGACCTAAACCCACGCACACTTCAACAAACACACACTCCTGCTACGTGTCTAGACATACTGGTCCCCACATTCCTGCTTTTCCTGGACAAACAGGCTGCCGTACAGGGGACATTTGCATACAATGAGTAGAAACACTGCCAGGCAGCAGGCTAATGACCTCACACATACACAGAAACACACTGAGGCACAACAGTTATCCGCCCCCCAGTGCTTTCAGGGTTAGAGTTTTTGGCTAGCTCGGGCTGTTTGTGTCACAGAAACATGTTTCCCTGTTATTCATCGCTGAGCGGATATTTTTAACGGACTCTCTGCTCTTTTGTACCCCCCCTCACTGCTTCCTCCTCCTGCATCCTCTCCTCTTCCTCTCTCACAGTCCTTCTACTCATCATTAGTGAAAACCCCGGAGCCGTACGGAGTCATCTTCTCCCATCCCGCCCACCTCTACCACCCCTCACACATGCACGCCTTTGCCCAGTCCCACTCACACACCCAGTTGGAGCCCGTTGACCTGTCAGTCAGCAAGCGCTCCTCGTCCTCCTCCACCTCCTCTTCCTCCTCCCTACCCTGCTCCTCCGCCTCCTCCCCGGCCTCCTCCTCACGCAGCTCACCATCGTCCCCCTACAGTACGGCGAGCCATGCCTCCCCCCGCTGCTCCCCACCACACTCTCAGCTGCGGTCCTCGCCCTCTTCCCACAGTCTCTCTCCGCCCACTCCCTCGCTTCCTTACCCCACCATGGTGGCTCCTCTGATGGGCTCGGGATCCGGGGTCATCCAGGGCTCAGGAGTGATGGTTTCACCGGTGATGGTGCCTCTGTCCGTCCTCTACCCCTCCCCTCTCCATTTGCACCAGCCTATTATGGTGAGCCCACCGGTCACCAGCGAGGACGAGCATCACAGAAGTAGAGAACACAAGACAGGTGAAGACTCATTATTTTTTTATTTTATCCATTGCAGTATTTTTTAAGTTTTTTAAACAAAATATTCTGAGGGTGGCAAAATCTCTTGTAAAACTCAAATCAGTCCTTTAAAAAGTACTGGGACCCAAACAATTTAGGATCAACAGGGAAAAGGAAATGATGATAAAACCATCAGTCCTCTTTAGATAATGAAAAACTAGTTTTTTCTTTTGTTGAAATATAAAGTATTTTCATTTCCTCCATTAAAGAAAGATGGATTGCAGCACATTCTTTAGTCAGGGTAGCCATGTGTTTCTGTTTCTGATGAAACATCCATACAGAGATAATGGGGGAATCAAAACACTATGAAGGTCACAAATTCTACAAATATCCTGTTTTAAAATGAATACACAATTATTATTTGTCTGCATTTTTATTACAATCTATTTCAGGTTAGGTTAACTCATGGCAGTGTTATCAGGTAATCCAAGCCTTGTCTACACAAAGAGCAAAAAGTGTTCACATTGAAATGTTCTCTGTTAAGACAGCATCATTTTAAGAAATGTGTCCATACAAAAACACTGAAAACACTGTAGTACATGGAGTCTGTGCATCCATGATGAGAAATGTGAACAAACAAGGATATCTGTTGTTCTATGTCCACAAGGCTGACGTTTTCAGATTTATCCACTGTGGGACCCATATTCCAAAGCTTGTGTGCATTCACCTGAATTTGACTCTGTTTGGATGACCCCTCAGTGGAAGGTTGAATAGCATTCAGTTACAGTAAAAGCACTAACAGGCTGATGTAAAACAGAATTTATTGTCTACCATGCTGACGGGCTGCTGTACTCTCTCCCAGCTGACATAAGCCGAGAGGCAGAGCAGGTTAACCCTGGACTGGTTGCCAGCTGCTCACAGGGCCATGTAGAGATGATCATTTACATGCTCAGCCACTCCACACTAACCAGTTAAGCTGACCAGCATGGTTTTGGTCTGTGGAAGGACGCTTGAGAACTCACACTGGAAGCCAGAGAAGTCATGCATGCACAGGGAGAACATGAAAGTCCACACAGAATGGACCTGATCAACTTGGGGTCTTAACCAACAACCTTAGCATACTTAGATTTGCTTATTCCCTGAATATATATGTCTCTATGAATGTTGTAGAACGATGTAAAGGTATTAGGTCATAAAGCCGTTGATAAATTAAATTATTTTAAGGTAATATTTTTGTTAAAACTAATAAAAATACTGAAAACGAAAGTTCCAAAAAGTTTTCTGTTTAGAGAACAAAACTAAAAGAAGCTTGTTCACAAAAGGGGGGGGGGGCTACTCAAAATTAAATTTTAGGTTAAAAACACACTTTGGTTGGCCTTTGTTAAATGTAGAAATTGCAATTATTTTCCTTTTTCAATGTATCTGTAAATAAGATAACAATGGTGTTAGCGTGTGAAAGGAAGTCCTCAGCATTGAACATGCTGACCAGTCCACATCTGTTGACTTTTCAAATGTTTAATTCTTTATAGTTCACTCTACAAACCCCTTGGAGCTACGAGGTGACGCCCATGACCTTCACAAGCCAATCAAAACAGAGCCTCGCCCTGAGCTCACTCATGACCTCCACAGCAGCCATGAGATTAAGTCATCAGTCATCAGGATACCACAGGAATACGGGTGAGCGACACAAAAACACACATTCAGTCAAACTTTTCATGAGTTTTATTGTCTGCTGCTGCACTCCCCCTGTTTTCTCAGATGGAAGTGTTTTTGCAAGCATAGTTGTATTGGGTGGGGAAATTAGGTATTGTCCCCAGTGACAGATGGTGAACCATTTTATACCCTATTAACTCCAGATCTGATATCATGTTAAAACCCAAATATGTCAATATTTGGAAAGGTTAACAGAGTTGTAGGACTGACGCTACTGTGCAAAGTTGTGGCTTCTGTTTATGCATGCTAGGACCCCTTTGAGCCGCTTCACCAGCCATTGTCAAGTGCCTCATGTAACCCAATTTCAAAAACACATTAATGTTCCTCTAAAACAGTTGATGCACGTGTGCGGGATAAATATGAAATCTAACATTCCAGAGGAATGGTGAGACATTTTTTGCACGTCAGGGTCATCTTTGCATGTTAATTGCAGCCTCTAACATTGCATTTATGTGTTTGTTTTTTCATGTAGATCGATTTTTGAAATCATTTGCATATAGACAGAATCATTCTTTAAAATGGAAACCTCTGATTTTGTAGAAATTTGTTTCTGTTTTCCTTTGGTGCAGTGTCATTTGGATGAGCTGAGTTTTGATAAAAAAGCAGCACAAAGATACTAATAGATAAATTAATAACTTGATTGAGTGAATAGAGAGCCAGTAGCACAACAATAAGTCATATGCGATCCTACTGCCCGCTCGCTGTGTGTGTGAGGTGTGTCAGATTCCTTCATTCCACTGTGGCGTCTTTTTTAGTCTCTCATTTCCCGTCTCTATCAGACACACCTCTTATTACAGCCCTTTTTTGTATCTGCTTATCTTATCACCTTCCAGTTAGCTCTAACCTGCTTCTTCTTCCTCCTCCTGTGCTCTGCACATCTGGTTCTTTTTATCACTCATTGTTCAGCATTTTCCCTGCTCCTTCTTTCCCTCGCTCATGAACCTCATTTCCCCTCATCTCTTCCTGTTCCTCCTCCACCCTCTATTTCCCCTTCCTCTCCCTCACCTCAGCTGTTGTGTGGCTCAGAGGTTCTTCCTCCACAAAGTAACAGCTTTTCCATGGAGATGTTTTTGGGGCAGTTATACAAGTAACTGTGAGGGAGCGCTGCCAGGTAGTTCATTCATGTGTATGTGTGTGTGTGTGTGTGTGTGTGTGTGTGTGTGTGTCCCACTCTCCTGAAGTGACAGTTATCAGGGCTGCTGCCAGCCTCAAAGACGGGCGTGTCTTCAACCATCATCACCTCTCATAACACACTCCAACTGCACCAAGGCAAACATGCCGTGTGTGTATGGTAAATAGGTCAAGTTTACTCAGTGAGGTGGAGGGGTGACCAAATTTTGTGTGTGTGCATGTGTGTGTTTGTGCCTGTTCTTGTGCACATGTGTGTGTGTGTGACACAGAGTTTTCAGCACATTCCTTTTGCAGAACTGATGTGAGAGGGATTCATATTTCAACACTCGACACCTGCTCTCAACTGCCACTTACACACACACATGCACGTAATACACACATTGCAACACACACATGCGCTCCCTAATCATAGTGCGGAAAGACAGCTTTTTCTTTCGGGTCAAAACATTTGATAGCATCTAATTTTTCCTCTTAATTTCTATTCTGTTGATTGTTTTACTGACTAAAAAGTGACATGACGAGGCACAAGACGAACACACAAAAAGTAAAAAAAATGTATGTAGTTGTAGACTTTCAGATCTGTAGCAAATTTCGTCTATTGCTTTATAATTTTCTAACTTTTCAGAGCACATTGCTGCTGTACTGAAGATTCATATCAAATTCCAGAGTAATGAAATGTCACTGATTCTATCATTACAGAAACACAATACAATAACAGGGTTGGGCTGAAAAATGGCAGGCGGGCGATGTTTTTTTTTTTTTACTTCCTGAGTATGACAAGCTGGAATTGTATTGGAGCAGTGCCACAACTGAATTAAACTCGTGATTAGATATCAACATTATCAGTAGAGGTGGCCTCTTACAGTCATAAAGAATGGTGCTTTACATTTTTTGTAGTGCGCCCATCTTAGAGGGTGAAAAATTCACGTCATACATGCTTACGTGATATGAGAAAAAGCATGAGATGTGTGATAACATTGTTCATTAAAACATAAAGATGTGGAGGGTGATAATTTACCAAAAAATAAATTGTGCTCATAAACTATTTTCCCTGTTTCATTTATCACTTGGAATTGCAGCATGTTTTTTAATCCAGAGTTAATCAAAGTTTTTTGTCTCCAATAAGCTGAAAAAAGTGCATTTAATGGTAGCTTGCTGCCAGCTTTGGCTTCATCTGACTGCTCAAATATGTGTGAAAGTACAACCGTTATAGTTGTTGTCATTTTATTGCTTTAAATTCATACTGTTCAGTGCAAAGGCTTATGGTGCAATAACAATAAAATTGTGACTAATCACGCAGCAGTACATCCTATCCAAACAAATAAATCCTGTAAAGGAGCATTGTCATACATATGAAGCGTAAAGCGTGTTACCAAAATGACCTTTGAACAGTTCTGAGCCTGAGGAGACTTGAGGGTGCCTTTAGGTGCCATATTTATCCTTAAAATTGCTAAAATCACAATTTTGACTTCTCACTCCTGCTAAAGAATGCTTGGAACTTTTTAAGTGTAGTTACAAGGAACATAACAGTATTGGTATCAGGCACAGTGATGGTGATCACGTCTGCTCCTGTACAGAAAAACTGACATGGTGTTAGGCAGAACAGTGCAGGGATTAAGACCAAAAGCTCAGTGTAGTCTAAAGAATTTTAGGTGAAAACAAGCCACAAATGCAGTCAAAAAAAAGGTTCCATATTGTATACAAAGACAGAGACTAGCAGCGTGTTGCAACACAGCCTGATCAAATTTGAAGCGGGTCTGAGCCATGCTGTTGGCCCTGCCCCTGCTCAGGTCACCAGGACTGTCAGAAGACCTGGACAAAGCCATGTCACATCAGTCGTGTGATTGTCAAAGGAGCCTTTGGAACCTGGTTGAGGCCAGTCTGTGGATGCAGCCACACAGTCAGTGACCCTTGCAACTGAACTTTAGATCAACCTACCTACAGACAAAGAAGACAAGTTCAGGGAGAGCTAAAGGCAGTCTGACCAGTAGCAACTCAGTGCAGACTTGTAACTGTGTCAGTTATGTCCTTAATCTTCCAATAGTAGAAATCCTGATTAAAATAAATAGAGCGTCTTAAAGTAAAATTCACTTCATGTGCAGCGAGAGGGTTGGAAATAAAGAATTCAAATATTTTGCAACAAGCTCTAACAAGTGTGTTTTTCTTTCTCTATTTCTTTCAGAGGTAATAATCCATCTGTAATAGTCCACTCAGGATCGCAGCATCCCCTCCCCTCTGACTCCCCCGACTCACTGAAAAAGCGACGGATTCACCGCTGTGACTTCTCTGGCTGCAACAAAGTGTACACCAAGAGCTCTCACCTCAAAGCACATCGCAGGACACACACAGGTAAGGGTCCCATTTCACATAGAGAACCTGTTTCACTTCATTGTGGCTGAACTCAAAATAAAAATCAGTCACATGTGACACAGGAACTTTCAGTGTTGATTGTCATTAGCGTGGAAAGCTAAAAACTGTCATTGAAATTAATATTCAATTAATGACCCTCAAAATATGAAAATGTTGATTTTTAAATAAAGTTCATGAAAGGCTTTTTGCTCAACATCATCTTATTTTTGTCCCTGTGCAGGTGAGAAACCGTACAAGTGCATGTGGGAGGGCTGCACATGGAAGTTTGCACGTTCAGACGAGCTGACAAGACACTTCCGCAAGCACACGGGAGTCAAACCCTTCCAGTGCCCGGACTGTGAACGCAGCTTCTCCCGCTCAGACCACCTGGCACTGCACAAGAAACGACACCTCCTGGTGTGAAACACCTCTGCGGGGAAACTTGAGAGGAACTTGAGCTGGTTTCAGCATTAGGACTGTACCACTTCAACTGGAGGGGGAGATTTAACAGAGCTGACCTTAGACATTGGATGGCATTCCTCAGGGTGCAAGTTTAAGACCCTTCCACTTCATTGGCCTGAGTGTGAGCTGGTGTCAGTTTATAAAGTGTCACACCATTCACTGGGCTCTGATCCTATCACCAGCTCTATCATCGTAGTAGAAACTAGTTGTCTAACCGGACCTCTCTGTTCAGCTGTGGAAGATCCAGACACTTTGTCGAGAGAGGCTGCAGACTCTCAGCAGGCCTGAGAGCAGCACCCTCTTCTGGCTGCAAAACCAAACTGCATGTACACCTGCACAGGGCATGCTCAAGGTTCCTCCTCTTTGCAAAATCACCTCTTATTTTCTGCACGCATGCAAATAAAGATTGTGGACATAAACACACAGTTTATTGCCAGCTAGGCCAATATAATGTGAAACTTTGCAGAATGTATTGTATCACACATACTGTGCATCACGTCATTCATACAATAACTGAGCTTTCATTCATCAGCTGCCAGTGATATAACGCTAATGCTACCCCCCACCCCCACCCCCCCAGCACCACAGCACCACACACCTCATCTGCCTCTACAAGCTTATTTCATGAAGATACATTTAAAAACAGGTAGCCAATGCTCGCTTTGTCTTGTACATAATTGCACATGTTAAAAGGCACACTTAGAAAAAAAACATGCACTTACTAAAGGCAGGTCAGCCTCAGCCTGGTGTGCTTTGGTATTTAGGATTAAAAAAGGTGTGGGAGGGGAAAACTCTGGGTCTTTTCCATTGTCAGAGTGAAGTGTTCATTTTGTGTATTCATTCAGAAATGTGAAGGTTGCTGCACAGGGGCATTATATAACTTTAGTGAGGAAAGACACCACTCAGTTGGTATAAGGGTAGAAGCAATGAAATATCTTTCGTCTTATATCAAGTAAATATACCTATTTGAGTTTTTGTTTGGTTTGTGGCGTGACACCGTGGTAGCCTTTTTGTATGTATGACACTTTAATATAGGAGACTTAAAGTGTGAAGCAGGGAAATTTGCTCTTATGTCCTTCTGTCTGGGGCAGATGAGTTTTATTTGATTGTTCTGTAAAGATATGCAATATGACACAGAAATCATGATTAAATCAATGTTTTTCCATCAAGGTCACAAGAAAGAAAGGCATTTTCATACTTTTTTCATTTTTACAAAGCCATCACAAATCTGAAGCACAACTTTCTGCTTTTGTAGCATCTGGAGAACAAAAACAATGTGCTTGCAGCATCTTTGTACATGTCTATAATGTGCACTTTATGTAAAAAACATTCCCAAAGCCAAACTTTTTTATCACACAAGTTTTACTTACGGATCTGCTGGTCAGTTTGAATACAAACCCTTACAGGGGTCTTGGCTTTAATTATTCAGTTAAAACAAGGATTTTTTAAAAAACTTTTACACATACCTACTTGTACACAGTCACAAAACTACACATCGAATGTAGCAGCTCAACTGATCTGCATTTACCCCGGGTATTCTTTGCAGCTTTTACTTGTAAATGTTTTTATATCTCAGAAATATAAGTGGTTTATATATACATATATGTGTGTATATATATGTATATATATATATATATATATATATATATATATATATATATATATATATATATATATATATATATATATATATATATATATATATATATATATATATATATATATATATATATATATATATATATATATGTATATATATGTATATATATATATATATGTATATATATATATATATACATATATATATTATATATAAATGTGTTTGTTTATATATGTTTATATGTATGTATGTATGTAAATGATTATTAGACTGAAAGGGCAATTAAAGGTTTTATTAAGCATGATTTTGATACTCTTATAATAATGGATGCTATACATTTCTCCTTTTTTTAATCTATTGTTGGCAATTCAAAGGGAACAAGTTAAACTGTGAACATATATAACTGTACAGGTCTATCAGCAATGTTGCATTTATTTTAAAACAGAATATTCATACCACTTAATAAACTTATTGATAATATTTGGAGGATGGAGTCCTGTCTCTTAAATTATTTGTGTGAATGGCTTGTGTATGAGTGACATTGTGTTTATATTAGGTACAGCTCTAAAAACAATGACATTATTGCTATAATATGGTTTTATTTAACGTAAACATTTTTTAGTGTGTCTCAATATTGTCTCCTTCAATATTTCTCTCCTGCTTCAAGCAGAATGTATTCACGCCATCTACTGAAGTTCAGTAGGTTTTCTTCAGACAGTTGTCTCAGAACTTCTATTGTTCTTTTCTTAACTTCTGACAAAGACTCAAAACCTGTTTCTCTGGGCACAGATTTAATCTTGGGGACAAAAAAACAGTTCCCAAGGTACCAGATCAGGTGAAAAGGTGATCAGACACTGTGATTTGTATTTGGGCCGGAAACTGCTTTACTGAAAGCGCAGTGTATGCTGCTGCGTGGCCTTGATGAGCAGTGAAGGATTTTTTCCAGGGTCTTGGTCTCTTTCTTCTGACATTTTTAGCAGTTTTCTAGAGCCTGTTCTGGATAGTGCTGATTCATCACCCAGCTACTGACCCCTCTGGAACCCACTCCTCCAAAGTTATACCTTTAATGTCAAATAAAATATAAACATGACTTAGATTTGGATCTGCTCTGTCATGCTTCCTTCATCCTTGATGATGACAGTATGTTCTGGTGCATTGAAAAATGTTGTCCCAGGATTGTATTAAAGGAAACAAGTTTCATTGCAGGTAATCAGTCCTTCTAAAAAGTTAGTTTCCTTCTATTTGTTCCAACATGTCTCCACAAATTTGCTTGTTTTTTATTTTGATCAAATTTGAGACAGCTTGGCACACACTTTTATCATGATGTGTTTCCATCATATTGCTTGTTGTGGAGACCATTTCTGCTATCAGTCTTACACTGTTTTAATCCATTTCACCAAGAATTTCAAGTCAATATGTTGCTCAACTTTATCCTTGTCTGATGTCTAAGCAGAAACAGGTGCACTTCAGTCAGTAGCCAGCAGTAAACAAAATGTTACTTGTTGACAACTTTCAGAATTTGTGCATGAACCTTTAGTACATAACACTGTGTGAATGTGGACCACGTGATTTTATCCTCATAAGTTTTTAGCACACAGAAATCTCCATAAGCTCACTGCATCTGGCTAATTACATGATCAAATATGGATATACATTAAAAAAATTTCAACAATAGATACTAAATTACTGAAATATGATTGTATGATGAAATTGAATTTCATTAATAAGTTGTCCATAACTAGTTTGACCAGCTCTGAGTGTATCCTGTTTCTGGCCTGGGTATGTCACGTATTAAAACCAGAACATTTCAGTTTTAAAGGATGTTTTAGTAGGTGGCACAACGGTGCAAGAAGGTCACCGGTTTGATCCCCAGGTCAGGCAGGGCCTTTCCGTGTAATAGTTGCATGTCTTTCCTGTGCATGCATGGGTTCTTTCCAGGCACTCTGGAATTTTAACATTTCCTAATTGAGATGCAGTGGCCTCATTTCGATACCTTCCCTGAAAACATCTCAGAAGAATTAAAAGCACTGATTTAAACAAAAAATCTACGTAAGAGATCAGTTAGCTAACAGCATTTATCATGAAACTTGAAAACTTGTTCTGTTTCTTCACACCACTTGCCATTTGTAGTCACTATGCTGGTGACAGGTCTGTTGAGATTTCAACAACAAATCAAGTAAGAAAGACAGGGCTCGTCCGGGATTTGAACCCGGGACCTCTCGCACCCTAAGCGAGAATCATACCCCTAGACCAACGAGCCGCGATGCTGTCGGGAGACGATATGTGAAAAAATAAAGACTTGTATCATGCCATTGACATTTCTTTCCTTGGTGCGTTCCACATGAACACGTCCAGACACTTGATGGAGTGTTTTCTGGGCAAAGTCGTTCGGTGACTTGACCTGTGGACTGAATTTACCAAATGAACACGAGTATCGAGCTGCAGTGAGATAGTTCACTGCTGCACACTTCCGCCTTGGTGAACAGCAGCGAATTTGTGGCTGCATCACCATCACTATTACTCTTGACATGTACTAAAGGCAGAAAATTAAAAAAATTATATTTCCGAAAACTGTAGTAATCTACATTCAATTGGACATGTAAAAACACATATTATCAAAATATTGCAAAAAATTATCAGTGTGATATTAGTATCTACAGATGCTTAAAGAGTCAAATAAACTTAGAGTTTTGCAGATGTTGACAGACAATATTGGCCATACATATTGGCCATATGTATTCAATCAGCTGTTTTATCGCAAAATAAACATACACAGATTTACCATTATTACCACTGCATGGGAACATTTAAATCATTTAAAAATCAAGGATTTAATTTTTCCAAGAGAAATGTTGTTTAGGTTGTTTATGTTTGTTCCTTACATTAATAAAGTGTCACAAGGAAAGCAACATCATTTTCTTTAACAGAGTCTTTGAGCCCTTGATGATAAATACGTGTATCACTGATGATGTGTTCGGAAATATCGACATAACAGACATCAGCAAAAAGAGAATCAGCCCTCACAACAACAACAATGCTAAAAGACATTCAGTGTCTATGAATTAGTTTACAATTATTTTTTAGGTTGTGATTAATGACTGAAAAGTATTAGTCGATAAAATGAAACATTTCTTTAAAAGAGGTGTGCTACGCAATACACAAGTTTATATATACCTCAGTAATTTGTATAATTTTATAGGTAAATAATTTGTAGATTAAAGGCACTTTTCACTGCACAGAGCTGCCAGTCCATGTCAGACAAGTATAAACAATCTTGTTAATCACACCATATGTGTCACTAAAGAAAACAATTCTCATAATTATCCAATCCAATCCAATCCACTTTATTTATATAGCACATTTTAAAATCAATAAAGTTTACCAAAGTGCTGCACAGTTAAAATAACACGTAAGAACATTAAAAAAAGAAATAAAACCAATTAAAATAACACATAGAAACAAATAAGACTCGTAAAAAACAAAGGGGTTAATACCAAGAAAGACACAAAAGGACAGGATCACACAACTCTCATGCTGAATTAAAAGCCAAAGAATAAAAATGAGTTGAGACTTAAAGTCGTTAGGGTGGGGAATGTTTTTATTTTGAGCGGCAGATCGTTCCTCAATTTGGGAGCCACCACCGAAAGGCTCGATCACCTCGGGTCTTTAGACGGGTTTTTGGGACCACGAGGTGAAAGTGATCAGCAGACCTCAGGGACCGGGGGGGAGTGTACTGAGGTGCTGATCCTTGAAAAGATTTAAAAACAAATAATAAAATTTTAAAATGAATTCTAAAATGAACGGGAGGCCAATGGAGGGACTCCAGGATAGGGGTGATGTGTTCATACTTTCGTGCTCCTGTTAAAAGACAAGCAGCTGCAATTATACTAGAATCTAAACAAAAGGGGATACTGCTGAACAAATGAGTTATGGTAGAGGTTCACTACAACCACGCTGAACACTATCAGAGTTCAGGATATCGTGGCCTGTATAAGCTCGGATGGCTGCAGGGACTCATCTTGTCTGCAGTCACTCTTCGTTTGAGTCACCTCCCGGTCGGCCTGCCGACGTGGCGGGGCGGAAGAGGAGCCGCTGGCACCGAACGGGTGAGCTGCTGCCACTTTCATACAAACAAACATCTGTTTTTATCTTTTTAACTCTTCTTATATGAAAACAGCTGAAGCGGACCTCTAAAAGTCAGGATTTACTCAGAAGATATTGCCGCAGAGTCAGGAATGAGTTTGTGTGACTCGCTGCGAGGATAATGATCCTGCAGGAATAATAGATTAATTGTCATTTAGGCTCTCAAATACAACAGAGGTCTTATTGAACGGATGTTTGTATCGTGTGTGTGCTGTCACTGAGAAATTCTGCCAGGAAAGGTTCAGACGGACAGAAAAGCTTTGGTGAAAGAGCTCATGATGCTGTGCTATCACTTTATTTGATAAGTTTATGTGACCGGGTGAAACACACAGCGTAAAAACAGCTCACGGATTAGGTCTGGCAATCAAACTGCTGAAACTTCATGTTAAACACAAAATGAGAAGCGACGCGTTATTCCCAACGCACTTCACTCATAGTGCTGTAATAGTTTTTTTTTGCCTGATCGTCACTTTGTTGTGATGTTTTTGTTTTTGTTTTTTTTGGAAAAATGTGACTTAGTTAAAGCAAATTCACTAAATGCCTTTTACTAACAGGATTTTCAGAGTTGACTATGTGATGAAAGGTGATTTGTTATCAGGAAACAGCCTTAAACAAACTTACTGACAGAAAACATTGAAATGACAGCTGTGATGTGGGTGCATGTGTCAGAACTGAACACTAGATGGCGATATTCCCACTCTTAAGAAGAGCAGTAACATTCACAGAGGACGTGCAAATAAGAAGATAACCGTCTCCAAAGTCACTTGTCAGAAACTTTTGATAATTATTTGAGATGGATAAACACTCTGAAATATTCTCTGGGAAGTGGATATGACTGTGTTTAAGTGCACTCTTGTAGAATTTGTGAAACATCAGCATTTAAAACAAATACCTTTCAGGCGTTCATTATTGAATGGCATCTATAAAAACAATTGGAAATGTCAAAATAGAATATTTTTATCAGGAAATACTTCAGACAACACCACAATTTTTACTTATGTATAGCCAAAGCATTACTGTAGAGTTATGGTTTAAGTTAGGCTGAGTAATATGGTGAACTTTTCAACAAAGTATGCTTAACGTTAACAAATAAGATTATAAATAACCATCTATTATTGTTGTCAGTCATCACCAAGGTGAAGTAATGTTTTACTAATTTATCAGTTCAGCCATTATAGATGTGTTTACAAATAGCATTGAATAAAATCAATATTGCCACATTAGTGATTAGCTAAGTTTTAATATATCTTTTCTAATGTCTGATAAAGCTTTTATGCAGCTGTGTCAGGGCTGGGTGATACGGCCTTATAATAAAAATCCTGTTCTTCTGAAAAAAGCCAGATTTCCAATTTTAAAGATTTGTGTTCCTCTCCAAAAAATCTGAGAAAACATCCCCTAAATGACCCAGAAACTTCATACAAGTTTAGCCTCAATTTTATGGCAATGTGTCACAACACTAAACTGAAAAAAGCACCTCTTAAATTAAATGTCATGCAGTATTTTTGTTACCAGAGGTGCACTGGGGAGACATGTCTATAGTTATACTGAAAGCAATAACATGATATGGAACTGTTTCATAATTTTAATGTCATTTAAAGAAGGCTTAAAATATGCTGGTGAAAAAAATAACAGGGCCTTTCTTTTGAAAACAGGCATTCTTTTTTAGAATTTCTGACTTCAAACGGAGTCACAGCTTACAGTTTTTTGTCACTGATGTAACGAAACATGGGGTTGGGGGTAAGCGACAGAGTAAGTCAGACAAAACATCTAGAGGCTTCAAAATGTCCTGCGACAAGAATCTACAGGAATCAATTTCAATGATTAAGGTCAGACCTAAAATGTGCGTATGGATGATTACCCAACAACCAATAATTTAATCACCAAAATGTGTGAACAAACTCCTGCAAATTAAAATTTCCCTTTTTTCAACTCTATTCAAAATTTAATAGATACATTTTGCGCTCATGTATTTGTCTTGTTATGAAATAGATCTTTCAAACATTTGTCTTCAAAATAATAGAGTTTGTGTTGTTTTTAACCATGTGATATTGAAAATACTTGTAGAGATCTTGAAAATGTTACAAGGCGTCAAACAAAAAAATGGGCTAAATATTTTTCACAAACAAACAATCAATCAAGGTTGACTGCATGGCGATACAGGTAGTTCTTGTTCCTCACAGCAATTGCTGCTGTTTAGACTTCCTCGTGGGTCCGGACCTTCTGTGTGGACTTTGCATGTTCTCTTGTGCATGCACAGGTTTTCTCCAGATACTTCCGTTACCTACCACAAACCAAAATCCTGAGTGCTGGGATAATACGTGTCCCTTAGTTCCCCATATGATTAAGTGACTGGTGTCTATCTCTTTATGTAGGGTGTACCCCACATCTTGTCTTATGCTAGCCAAAGGATGGATGTGAACTTAGATTCAAAAGGATGTCAAACAATATCAGGTTGTAATGTGATACTATGACCTTGTTACTATAATCGTTAGAAAGATAATAATACTTTTATTTGATTAATAACCACATGAGACAACAAAAGAGATCACAATTGACATTGACAGGTATTTCTAATATTCACTGACACTTAAAACACATATCATAAACAACTAAAAATATAGCAATGTTAATGACATTCATTAAGCAGAATATAAAAATAATAACCATATCTGACATTAAAACATCGGGATTATTAATTTAATAAGATAGCAACATTGTTTATGTCCTTAGTTTTAATTTAAGTTACTTTGGTTCTGTGTAATAATGGCAGCTCAGATCATGACTCAGAATCAAACATTTCCCCTCCTTCAGATCATCTCAGGCCTCCTGCTCCGACATGGACCCCCCCGCTGACACCATGCCCCCACCTGCCCCGCCCCCTCTTACTGACCCTGACTCAGATACTCAGGATATTGCAGCGACCCACACTCCACCCTTGGATCCTGTGAACCCTGAGGGTCCTGCCCAGTCTGCAGAGGAGACAAATACAGTGGACACCACCGCTGAGACTAAAGACACAGAGGGTCCAACCGACCCATCAGAGGCTGCAACCGAGGGTCCGGTGATCGAATGTGAACAAGTGAGCCTGGAGGCTGACGCAGGGACAGCAGAGGAAAATGAAGAGGTCGGTGGCTTCTTTATTTGCTGGTGATGAAGTGATTAAAAACTCCTGCTCAGTTCTGTGTATTAAGATTGTTGGAGTTTAAGGAAACTGAACTTGAGATGAGCTTGTTCTGGTATAAGCTGAATGAAGTGGAAGTAAAATTAACAGCCAGTTCAAGTTGAAATAACTATGATGATTATAATAAAGTGCTAAAAAACACTATTACATGTTTTATGTTTAGAGGTCACTTCAGGAGAAAGACAAGAGTTGGGGAGGCTGGGGCTCATGGGGGAAATCTCTCCTGAGCAGTGCCACCTCCTCAGTGGGTGAGTCCTCTGTTTATATTTTCGTCTTACATCTAATGTTTACTTATCCATCGATTCTTCTGCCTCGCACCGTCCATCCTGATCTCTTAATTCCTTTCTCTACATGTGCAGGTCACAGTTTGTCTTCAGTGAAGGTGAAGGCAGGCGAGGCTCTTCGCCTCCACAGGACCTCAGTGGGAGAGGAGGCTCGAGAGGAAGAGGAGGAGGAGGGAGCAGAGGAGAGGACAGAGGGAGGAAGAGGAGGAGAGACTGGAGACACTGACACGTCCAGCTCAGCAGAGTCACCTGGCAGTGCCACAGCTCCTGGCAGGGGCGTCTTCTCCACCATCACACACGCCGTGCAGAACACAGTGAGTCAGCACACAAACACACCCGAATCACAAAATCAACACACAAACTCACAAACTGTCAATCTCACAAAGGCTATGACACTATGTGGCTAAAACCTGCCAGCAAGTGCTAACTTAGATGGTAAATTTACCTGCTTGGTTAGAGCATGATTAGTTTTGAGTATTTATTAGAAAATAACTGTGTGCAATAGACCATGTCTTTCTTTGTACACTGTGGTGACAGTGGGCAGAACCTAACTGGTGACATTAGGGCTGTGCGTCTTCACAGGTCTCACATTTAAATTTTATAACAATTATTAAGTTTACTCTAGTCTACTTTACTCTACTCTGTCCAATATAACTCTGCATCAAGATGCAACACAGAGATCCTTTGTTTTGTACATTACTGCACCAGGGTGCTTTTTTAAAATGAAAAATACAAGAAGTCAGATCATAATGAAATAATTGTGTTAATAGATAAAATTGCTTTAGAAATCAATGAAAAAGTTCCATGTCCTGGTGTGTTTAATTGTTTACACAATTTCTTCGATGTCGATTAAGCAAGGATTTGATTTTAGTTAAATAATAAAAAAAGAAATATATTTCTGCAGAGAATCAGATGAAGCTCCTTTACCCTCCCCTTTGGAAATGCTCAGATCTCAGGGGGTGGGGAGGCTACAGGAGGCTGGGATAATGAACTCTGCACTTATTGGCTGCCCAGGTGATGCCTGATAGGAGTGGATAGGAGAGGTTACAGGCCACTGAGTGGACGTTCAAAACAGTTTATGGCATCTATCTGAGAATCAGCAAACACACATGTGGGTGAAGGCTGTGCAACGATGACATAATGAACACCAGGAAGTAAACAGTGTTTTCTTTGACTGAAATATTTGTTAAAGGTGTCATATTCTTCTGCTCCTCAATCCCCTTCAAACAATATTGAAAGCAAAGATGCAAGAATCTTTTTTATTGTAATCCAAAATAAGTAGATTTCATAGGTCTCATCTTCCTATATTTATTTCTCCTCTACAGAAACAAAACAAAAACTGCAGTCGAGCAGCAGGCTCTGCAAGATTATTTCCTTTCTCTGCATCAATGCTTCATTATTAGCGTCCACATCATGATACAACAATTCAAGTATTATTTTTGACAGCCCCTTGGTGGGATAAAGTTTTGTAGATATAGTTTACAATTTAAGGAAATCATAGAAGTCTGGACCTACTGGACACTTTCTCTTGTAATTTAAATAGTTTGTTAGTCGGCTCAGAGGATCAACCTTCAGCTTAATCTGCAAAGTCAGAGTGAACGGACATTTTCAGAAATAAAGATACTATCATATTATTAATTTTTTTTTGATAAACTAAACAGAGTCACTTTTTTAGGAAAATGTTCATCTTCAGTATTTGCTGCTTTAACAGTTAAGACGATCTCTCTACTGTACATTAACACTTAGCTAATGGCAAGAACATATTTTTTTTTATTCCAACTTCACATTATTCATCCTTCTCCTGTCATTTTCCAAGTCACCCTGCTAACGTGCCGCCTTTACTTTCAAAGGGTAAATCTGTGATCAGCGGAGGTTTGGATGCGTTGGAGTTCATTGGGAAGAAAACCATGAATGTTCTTGCTGAGAGTGACCCTGGCTTTAAGAGGACCAAAACCCTGATGCAGAAAACTGCATCGCTGAGTCAGGCAGGCAGTCACACACAAACACACACTCAGAAAACCAATACATCATATCAGTTTTTAAATATAAAACCAGGTTATGATGAATCTTTGCAGATAAAATGATTTGGTAGTTTCAATGATATTTGACATTCTGACATTTGTTAACATACAAACATTGTAATAATGTATCTTAATGATTTCTTTAGATGCTAAAGGAGGCCAAAGAGAAGGAGCGTGCTCGTCTGAGCAACCAGCAAATGAGTGAGCCCACAGCTCACTATGGCATACTGTTTGACGATTACCAGGGTCTGTCACACCTCGAGGCCCTGGAAATCCTGTCCAATGAGAGTGAGGGCAAGGTGAGCAAAAAGTATCAGGGGAAACTTGATCTTCTTATTTCTCTTAACCAGGAAAGGATGATAATAAATTCTCTTTTTGTCTCAGGTCCAGGCTTTCCTCTCCTCCCTGACTGAAGAGGAGCAGGACGAGGTGAAGAAGGAGCTGATTTTTATCAAAGATATCTTTATTAAGCAAGAGGAAGAGACAGAGGGAAAAGAAGAGGAAACAGAACAGACAAAGGATAATGGTGACCTTATTTGCCATTTACACTGTTCTACCCCCCTATGTGAGTGACCAAAGCCCACAGACCTGCTGGAGGTAGAGGAGGTTCCTGAGCACTGACACAGGATCGGTCTTCTTTATTTCCAGATTTTAGTTTTAATTTTGTGTGATAGATATAGATCCTGGTCTCAGTTGATAACAAACATAACTCGTATTTGACTTTGGTTTAACTTCAGGAGTATTAGTGTTTTGTTTTTGTTTTTTTTTTCAAATTAAGTAGTCTATTACACCTAATTACCATTTACAGTTTTAAGGTAGATTGAAGGACCATAGCCGAAGTTTTGGTATGTTGCTCACTTGATACATTGCTAATATCAATACCTAACAGAATGATTTAGTCAACAATTTAGCTATCAGTATAAATATTAGGTAGTTCTTTAAAAGGTGTCAGGGAAATAGTTTTAGTCAGGTAGCTTGAAGAAAACTTATTTAAACAAACTGATCCTGTAATAGGCTACACCACGTTTTAGCAAGCCATCCAGCCTCAACTCTTGTTAGTGGAAATGCTTGGCAGATAAAAGCATTTGCCGCTAGCTAGCTTGCAAGTAACTTCATTAGCTATTATGATCCTAACAATTGCTTACTTTTCAGCTAGACAACAAACAGCTAAAATAGTAATAATATGGCTAAATAAGTTGACAGATTTGCTGAAAACTTTACCAGCTAATGCTCCTTACTTCATCTTTGCTAGTTTACTGTCTTAGCACACTGACAGCTTAAGTACTAGATGGATAGATTTAGCTGTTACGTAGCTTGCAGTTAACCTCACATCCTTACACTGGCTTCTCTGCAACCAGTTGGCTAAACTTGCTGGAAAAATGACTTCTCCAGCTTACATGATAGTAAACTCACTGAAGACAATTTAGTGTCAGAATGCCCATGGAGTTAACAAAGGGCTAGAAACTGGACAATACCTCCTCTTTCAGCTGGACCACAAAACAACAAAGGTATTGGTAGACTTGATTTGATGCTGTCCAGCATAAATCTGCAATCCCAAAAATTATACTTTTCTGATAATTACAAAAGATTCTCCACCACTAAATGAATAGATATTATATTGTCCTGAAAACAAGTGTTTTGTGCTTAAATATGGTTAAGCATTTATAAAACTCACTCACTCACATAGATGACCAAAAGCACAGTTTTATGAGAAAGGGGAGGTTTTGCCAGTCAAAAAATAAATACTTTTTTTTGTAAAAAGAGAAACATTATAGGCATGAATGGGCATTTCCATGTTTTTTTATCCTGTACATGATGTTGTTATATATTCTTACAAGGTTAAAATGTTATACCAAAGTGAAATTCAGAGTTATGGGGATGATGCCTTGTTTTGGTTTAATAATCTTACCACCAGTTATTTTTTTCAAAATTCAAAATGTATAAAATACAAAATTTTAATTATTGGTGCTCAGGGGTCACCAAAATCTTCATGTTCACAAAAACAATAAAACAAATCATTCGATCAAGCTCTTCAATCTGCATACTTGCTTCAAACAAAATGCTCTAATTTTGAGACGTGCTGGAGTACCAATTAATTTGGCATGAAAATAAGAATGAAAAATGCAGCACATCTCCGCTTTGCTGCTGCTGAAGGCACACAAGAATGTGATAATTACAATCTCAGCATGGGGGGGAATAATGCATGTGGAATGAATCTGCTCTTGTTAGTTTATGCATGTTTGGCTAAAAATTACACTGCTATAAGAAATGACATTTCATATCAGGTATGGTGTTTCTTTGTCTGTCTGTGAACCAACATTTTCCAAGCAGCAGGCAGCGAGGAGTTTGTGAGCATTCTTACTGAGCTGCTGTTTGAGCTCCATGTTGCAGCAACTCCTGACAAACTCAACAAGGTGAGTACATTGGTCTCGTTAAAAGTTTTTTTCACTCAAGCACCCTTCAAACAAGTCACAAAGTAAATATTTGCACTTGTAAGGCTTTTTCTCATTTTCCACCATTATTAACAAACTTGTTTTCCCATTCCCACTTCCTGTAAGTTACATAGAAGTTACCACCTCTGAAGTCCTTCTGAATTTGTAATTTCACATAGAGAACCAACATTAGCATATGATTGTGTGCATGCATCTGATTAGCATACATCAGGATGGGGATGTCTCACTGAGCAGAGCTGATGGGTGGAAATTATGCTTCTCCAGGCTCGCAGGAGGGCCCATGATTGGGTGAGCAAGGTGGAACAGCCTGTCACCACTGAGACAGCTGGCACGGAAACGCAGGACCTGCCAGAAACAGAGGTCTCACCTGGAGAGAGCGAAAAGGAGAAACAGAAGAATGATGAAGAAGAGCAAGAGGGGGAGACCAATAAGGTAGAGAAGACAAAAGACGAAGAGGACAAGAGGCCAGAGAAAGAGGACCCCAGATCTGTGGAAGTGAGTTCAAGACAGTTTTAGTAGAAATGCTATTTATTCCTGTATTGGTTTTACTTCTTCAAAAGGAAATGTTTCCTTTTAAAGAAGTAAGACTGTAAAGTTGTTGTGGACCCCAGAAAAGATCATCTATAAAAATGCTGCTGCTAATGAGGATCTAATTAACTAAACTAAAGTATATAATCCTTTTTCATTTTTTCATGTCTCCATGATATAAATTTGCACAGATGAAGGGGTCTTAAAGAGGCAGAAACAGAGTTGTCTGAGGCAGACTGAGAATACAGCTGGATCAGGGTTACTCAGTATAGAAAAAGTAAAAGTTTTTTTTACTGAAGTTGCTGAGTATATATGATAAGTATACATGTGATAAATACTGTATATAAATATGTGTAATGATACTACCAGCTAACAGGGTGTAAAGGACTTTGTATGTACACAAGAAACTGTTCAAATGAAGAGAAATTATTGCAAAGATAAAAATTAGCAGTTCGGTTTCTTTTGTTTTGTCTTTCTTTAGATTAAGCTTTCTTCATGTTGTCTAACATTTTGTAAAGAGGGTGGTAGCCGCTGTCCATGATGGTCACTACTTTTGTTACTTCACTGGCCTCAACTGTCTTTGTAGTTTTGACTCTTTTCAGTTTTATAACTTACATACTGTGTGTGTGTGTGTGTGTGTGTGTGTGTGTGTGTGTGTGTGTGTGTGTGTGTGTGTGTGTGTGTGTGTTCATCTCTCTCTGCAGGCCATCTATCTGTCCTCGGTAGGTAGTCTGGCAGAAGTGACAGCTCGCAGTATCGAGCAGCTCCACAAGGTGGCAGAGCTCATCCTTCACGGTCAGGAGCTGGAGAAACCAGCCAGAGATCAGGCTCACATCCTATCCAGGTTTGTTTGTGTTCGTTTTTAGGTGATGAGATGGAATCATATGTGATGGAGAACGAATGGTCTAAAATGTACCCTTTACCTCCAGGTTAACGTGTGCCATGTGTAAGGAGGTGAAGAGCTTGGCCAAAAAGTTCTCAGACACACTACTTCTTGTCGGGGTAGGTGAGAGGGATTGTGTTGTTTGTGTGAACACTCAGGGTGTTAAAGGATAAGGCTGGTGTATTTTTTCTGCTGTCAGCAAATCCCATAAAAGGTATTATAGCATGGATGTATTAATCTGCTTCAATGCTCTGTGACTTTCCCACCCTGAATCTGAGATCATCCCTAAACATTTCCGGCTCCTGAATGCAAGTAAATATTTCAGAATGAAAGAATATATAAATCTAATAAGAAATAAGGCTGTATAATTGTTTGATTGAAGCCATTATTCTTGTTGGGCATTGCACATATCTACCACTATTTTGGTGTGGGGAATAAACCACTTAAGTTCCTGCACAACTGCATCTCTGTTTAACTGCACTATAAAAGTGTTCACATTGTAATTGTTACATTCATTCATTCATTCATTCATTTTTTAGATAGTTTTAATAATTTGTTTTTAGTTACAAAGGAGCCTTGTTGGTCAGGGAGCAAAATAATAGTCTTCAACCATGATAAGGGTATACTATTCTTCAGGAAAACTGGGAATCTTATTGATGTGTTTTGATCATTCTTGGCATTAAATATTGTGTTGAGGAGTGGAAGTGCATAGGCAGTGAACTTTTTGTTTTCTTTCCTTTCTTATTGATCTCAAATCAGTCACTTTGTCACTTTTCATTCACTGTTTGCTCTATTTGTCAGGCTCAGAGGAAAGCAGAGGACCTTACTCCACTGGTGGACAGCGTGCTGCTAGAGGTAAGAATATAACTACCCAACATTTAATGGACTGTAATCAACATCTTGTTCCACAACTTTTTCTCCCCCCAGTTATTAAACTGCTCAATGTCCTGTCTCTACATTTAAGGCATAAAAACCCCAAAAGGGTCTTGACTAAAGCCTACGATCTGACATACAGTATCTGGGCATCTGTTTCAGTTTCAAGTATAAAAAAGCAGGCCCTAGAACTTCATTCTTCAGGATTTTGTTCTTGTCCCTTTCTTCCAACAATTAACAACAGTTGGATATTTCCACAGTGTAAATGCTGTCCAGCCATCTGTCAGATGACTTATACCAAACAAAGTTTTGTCAATCATTTAGACAAATAACTACATAAACATTTAACTGATCGGTGGAATTAAAGTTTCAGCTCTATTAATTAAACTAAAAGTATGGGAAATACATCAATCAATAAGGCAGGAAATACACATCTCCCCAACAATATTGCAAAGAAGAAAACTTAAGGTTTCCTTGCAAAAATCTACAGAAATAAAATATTACTCAAGCAATGCATTAATTGAAGTATTTACCAGAGGAGTAATTTACTACCATTTACTAAAGTGGTAAACAAATAAATAAGTCAGTGAACAAAAGGAGTGGTGTCAGGATTAAAGTAGTGAAGGAATGAATTAATTATATGAAGCTTGTGAATGACACACAGTAGTTGACAGAGAAGTTATTTAAGGGGAGTATGTGTAAAGACTTAAATGTATAAAATGCATATGTGGACTAAAATAGTGTATCATTTAACAGAAATTGACTAAATTGGCACAGAAATGAACATTTTTTTGTGTATGGATCAGAGTAACGTTAATTAAACAGAAGTGTATGTGAACAAACTAAAGGAATGTATGGATGAAAAGAAGTATGTTTGGATGAAATACAGTGTACAAGAATATATTAATGAATGAGCTTGAGTGTGTGCATGAGTGGAATATTTTTTAAATGAACATAAGCATAAAATGTGCCTGAATAAGTTAGTTAAAAAATAATTTGTTTACATAGACAAAAGTTATGTTTAAATTAACAGAGTTTATGGGAAAAAATAAAGCATTAAAATAATAATAATCAAGTGGGAGTATGTGTGCATAGACTAAGGTAATGTATAAAACCCCAAGATGACATTTACCTGGAAAAATAGTAGTCTTTAGCAAACATAATGTGTTTTATTCACTAAAGTAGTGACTGAATAAATGAACATATGCATGTGTACCTTGACTAATGCTGCTTATAAATAAAAATGATGCATATAATAATACTCTTTTTCTAGAGCAACAAAGTTCAGACACATACTCTCTTTACTTTTTCCTGCCTCTATGTTTTAGTGTGCTGGGTGAAACTGTTTTCTTTGTCTATGATTCATTATCATTTCTGTCTCTGTTCTGAAATGCTCCTCTGGAGCAAAGCACGAGGATGAGATGTGTTTGTCTAAAAGGAACAGAACAATTCTGATGGTAATATACACAACAGTAATCATAGTAATGATGATGATGATTTTCTGGTTTTCTGCCTGCAGGGCTCCAACAGCACAAACTACATCCAGAATGCATTTCAGCTGCTGCTTCCTGTCCTGCAGATCTCCCACATACAGAGCCAACAGATCCGGCCAGATACAGAACCCACGGCACAGATACAGCAATAACACACACACACCACACACACACCACACACACACACACACACACACGCTACCTGCTCACCTGCTTGTCTTAATGTATTTAGTATTGTACAGTAAAGAGATGATTTCAGATTAAAAGTGAAGTCTATGCTAAGTGCCATCGCATCAGGAGTGGGATGTGTATGTGTCACAATACGACTCAAACAGAAACATGAAGAAGTCATGACATGCAGAGTGTATTTTGTCTTTAGATCCTGTTTGGTTGGGGTGAAACAAACAGAGCTGATATGAGTCCTGCTGTGACCTGCTCTGCTTTAAACAATGGTGTGTCTATAATCCATTAAGATAAACCAAAAAAAATACACTTACGGATTTACTGAATGTGTTGTAGAGATTTGACATTAATGTATATTACGGTTTCTTTGCACTCCTCATGGTCCATTGTTATTTCAACAGAAGGAGCATTGACTTAACAGTAGTGAGCTTTTGTCTCTCTAAAATATTTTTAAACCAGACTGATAAAATATACTAGTATTAGAGATTATGACTCTTTGCTTGTTTATTGTTTGTTCAACATTATATAATGCGACACAACCATATTCTGTATCTTAACTTTGACTAGTTTGGTTTGAAGTATAATCTGATATTCACTCTTGAAGTGAATAAAGTGCATTTAATATTTAATGTAGATATATTCATTTCTAATTATCTTTTGGTGTGCTGCTACAGTGAACAAGTATGGATTGGATTTGTGGAAAACTGGCTTTATCTATTTGCTGAAAATCTTCAGTTTAAATAACACTACTTTTCTTTCGAGATTTTAAGTTAAATATTTACTCTGGTTGGACTTGGTTTCGGTCCTTTATCTTGGAAAATATCAAATCATTTGACATCACATCACTTAATTTTGTGATGTTAAGTACCAAGTGGGTGGCATACACAACTGGCAAGGGTTTCACTACTATTATCTGATTTATAATACTAATCAAAAAGAATTCATCCTGAAAATTTAACTGGAAGACTTGAAAAGTGCCATATATTGAGTGGTGTTTTGCTTAGCTACACATTTACCAAACAAATTTGAACGGTGATTTACTCCAAAATCTCCTGATGTTCTGGAAAAACAATATTGACCCATATCTCTTCTTTTCTTATTGCTGTCCTCTGTCAGAGTCAAAACACCTAAAATAAATGCCTTAACCAAAAGATGAGCGTGATTTGTGTTTGATTGTGTGAGGCTTTGTTTGAGGCGTATAACAGTTTACAGTCCAGTTGCCTCGATTTTGAATCTTCAAGATTACCATAAACATTGAATTTGACTGTTTGCTGCTGAAATGTTGAACAGGATATACACATAAACTCAACAGGACTTTTGTCACAGGTTTATTTTTTACCAGCATATAAGGCAGATAAATACAGCAATAACAGAAATTCTTTTCAGTACTCCTTCGTAAGGGAGATGGCTGATGGATGACCTCGATGATGAAGATTTACTAAAAAGAAACATTATGAAGAAAGAAAGATAGACTGTTATTCATGATGGAAAATACTGAGGTTGAGATATTCTTCACTTTGTGTAGTCAAAGTAAAGAAATGCATTGATTTTACTTATGACAGGATGTACCAATTTTCTGTTGTTACATTCATGAATTATAATGATCTCTGTGTAAAAGAATTACCTGTGTATATGTGGTCAACATTTCCATCCAGCAGAGTTTCTACGTCATCTGATAAATGTTTAAAATTAACTTAAAAAGTCAAGAATATGTCTGAGTATGAATTTCAATGTTTGTGAGTCCTTACCTTGGATGTCAACCTCTTGAATGGGTGAAAGTCCTATAAACATGAAAAAAGAATTAAAGCATTAAAACAGTTTGATCGGATAATTTTGATGGAACAGTTTGTGAATATATAATTTATAATAACATATATAATATATAATATAAATATATATTGAAGAACGGACCTGACCAAGACTGGGCTTCAGACAGGTCCAGCATTGTCCCTTTTGGACAAGAGGGCATTATTATTCGCCTTAAACGTCATGCATTAAAATCCATGCTGGTGTTCATGGAAAGAAATGTGCAGCTTAAAAAAACTTGAGTTACCTTTGGGATAGATATCCTCTGTATTTGTGTCACCTCCTGGTTCCAAGATAATAGAAAATATATATTATACCAGGCGATAAAAATCAGTCTGATTATAAGTCTGTTAATAAGACAATAAGACAGTTTGGCCAAAATTTCGTAAATAAATGTTGTTTTACCCTTTAACTGAAGACCAGTGAAGTCAACACCAACATGATGCGTTTTTGTCTTTTCTGATAAAAATACAAACATAGTTTTAGGGCATTTATTGTATATACATATATATACACAGTAGGTACGGAAACTATTCAGACCCACTTAAATTGTTCACATTTTGTTGTATTGCAGCCATTTCTTAAAATCATTTAAATTCATTTTTTTCCTCATTAATGTACACAAAGCACCCTATATTGACAAAAACAACATAATTATAGAAATGTTTGAAGATTTATTAAAAAAGAAAAACTGAAATATCACATGGTCATAAGTATTCAGACCCTTTACTGTGACACCTGTTTTTTTAACTGAGGCATTGTCCATTTCTTCTGATCATCCTTGAGATGGGTTGACACCTTCATTGGAGTCAAGCTGTGTTTAATTGTATTGACTGGACTTGATTAGGAAAAGCACACACCTGTCTTGATAAGACCTTTCAGCTCACAGTGCATGTCAGAAGAAATGAGAAGCATGAGGTCGAAGGAACTGCCTGAAGAACTCAGAAACAGAATTGTGGAAAGGCACAGATCTGGCCCAGGCTAGAAAAGAATTTCTGCTGCACTTAAGATTCCTAAGAGTACAGTGGCCTCCATGATCCTTAAATGGAAGCAGTTTGGGACAACAGGATCTCTTTCTAGAGCTGGCCGTCTGGCCAAACTGAGCTATCAGGGGAGAAGAGCCTTGGTGAGAGAGGTAAAGAAGAACCCAAAGATCACTGTAGCTGAACTCCAGAGATCCAGTGGGGAGTTGGGAGAAAGTTCATGTAGGTCAACCATCACTGCAGCCCTCCACCAGTCAGGACTTTATGGCAGAGTGGCCTGACGGAAGCCTCTCCTCAGTGCAAGACACATGAAAGCCCACGTAGAGTTTGCCAAAAAACACATTAAAGACCCCCAGACTATGAGAAATAAAATTCTCTGGTCTGATGAGACCAAGATCAAACTTTTTGGCCTAAATTCTAAGAGGAATGTGTGGAAGAAACCAGGCACTGCTCATCACCTGCCTAATGTAACCCCCACAGTGAAGCATGGTGGTGCAGCATCATGCTGTGGGGGTTCACATTCCAATAAGACAATGACCCGAAGCACACAGCTAAAATAACAAAGGAGTGGCTTCAGAGAAACTCTGTAACTGTTCTCGAATGGCCCAGCCAGAGCCCTGACTTAAACCCAATTGAGCATCTCTGGACGTCCAGAAAATGGCTGTCCACCAACGTTCACCATCCAACCTGACAGAACTAGAGAGGATCTGCAGGAGGAATGGCAGAGGATCCCCAAATCCAGGTGTGAGAAACTTGTTGCATCACTCCCAAGAAGCCTCATGGCTGTATTAGCTCAAAAGGGTCTGAATACTTACTGTATGACCATGTGATATTTCAGTTTTTCTTTTTTAATAAATCTTCAAAAAAATTCTACAATTCTGTTGTTTTTTTGTCAATATGGGGTGCTTTGTGTACATGAATGAGGAAAAAAATGAATTTAAATGATTTTAGGTAATGGCTGCAATATTACAAAATGTGAAAAATTTAAGGGGATCTGAATACTTTCTGTACTTACTGTACATATGTGTATATATATATCTATATATCTATATCTATATCTATATCTATATCTATATCTATATATATATATATATATATATATATATATATATATATATATATATATATATACAGTCATGGAAAAAATTATTAGACCACCCTTGTTTTCTTCAATTTCTTGTTAATTTTAATGCCTGGCTCAACTAAAGGTACATTTGTTTGGACAATTATAATGATAACAACAAAAATAGCTCATGAGAGTTTAATTTAAGAACTAAGAACTATTCATTTTCCATGGTTTTCTTGATAATAATCAAAATTACTTAAATTCTTACATCAATAGCTATGGCATTGTACCGCCAAAAACACTACTTTTAAGCATTCCACGTTTTCTTTTCTGTTTGCTTTAAACACATGATACACACAAGAGTTAATACTTGATTGCATAACCATTGTTTTTGATGACTGCAGCCATGCGTCTTGGCATGCTCTCCACCAGCTTCTGACATTGTTCTGCTGTCACAGCAGCCCATTCCTGTTGGACAAATTCAAACAAATTTTCTTTGTTTTTGGGCTTGTGGTTCTCCATTTTGAGTTTGATGATTTTCCACAGGTTTTCAATTGGATTAAGATCTGGTGATTGAGCAGGCCAAGGCATGGTGCTAATGTTGTGGTCCTCCATCCAGGTTTTAACTGACCTTGCCGTGTGGCAAGGGGCATTGTCTTGTTGGAAAATCCAGTCATTCGAGGCAGGAAAGAGTTTTCCAGCTGATGGAAGAAGACTGTTTTCAAGGGTAGTCCTGTACATGACCTGGTTCATTCGGCCTTCACACAATTGCATTTGCCCTGTTCCACTCAGACTGAAACAACCCCAGATCATGACTGATCCACCCCCATGTTTTACTGTAGGGGCAAGACAGTCTGGGTTGTAAGCTTCTCCAGGCTTCCTCCTAACCAGTAAGTTGGCTGGAGTGGGCATCAATTCAAAATTGGATTCATCACTGAAGAGAACCTTAGCCCAATCATCAACAGTCCAATCCTTGTGGTCTCGAGCAAAGAGTAACCGGGCCTTCCTCTGCCTTTCATTGATGAAGGGCTTCTTGCGTGCTCTGTGTGACTTCAAACCAGCTTCAACAAGTGGGTTTCGAACTATCCTTGCTGAACAAGTCACATTTCTCGACAGTGCCCACTCATTTTTAAGGTCCCTGGAGGTCTGACGACGATTCCTGACACAGGAACGGATGAGTGCACGGTCATCTCGTGGGGTAGAAAGACGTTTCTTGCCACGGCCAGGTAGCAATTTGGTAGTGCCATGTTCAGCTTGTTTTTTTTTGTTGTAATGAACGGCTGTCTTGGAGATCTTCAGTTTTTTCGCTACCTGTCTCTCACTCATGCCAATTTCCAGCAGTGCCAAGATGGCTGCCTTTGTGGCTTCACATAATTCTTTTGTTTTAGGCATTATGTGAGAGCTGACAACTTCTGAGTTGTGCTACGGCTTGAATGTAAGCAGGAAACCATTCTAGGCCTTTGCATGTGCAGTGCTGCTTGTGACATGAAATGGCCTCTTATATACCCTGGGAATCAATTAAGCTTAAGAATGTCAAATAGGACATAAAGTATTATGTGACCAGCTGCATTTTTTGTTGTGTTCATTGTATTATACGTTTAGTGGTACCAGATATTAGAATGAACAAGAAATTGAAGAAAACAAGGGTGGTCTAATAATTTTTTCCATGACTGTAGATATATATATATATATATAGATATATATATATATATATATATATATATATATATATATATATATATATATATATATATATATATATATATATATATATATATATATATATATATATATATATATATATATATATATATATATATATATATATATATATATATATATATATATGTATATATATATATATGTATATATATATATATATATATATATATATATATATATATATATATATATATATATATATATATGTTTGTGTGTGTGTGTGTGTGTGTATATGCATGCATTTTTATGACTTACTGTAAATACGTCTCTCCCGGTAGATTTGTCCAAGCACAGCCAAGATTACAGCGAGCACCACAACGCACAACAGAGTTAGCCACAGCACCCTGAACACACAGCGCCACTCATCTGGAAGAAGGAGAGGAAAACAGCAAGACAAGTTTAAGAAAAGAATCATCACGACATCCTGGATAGAAAATAAAATGTTTTCTCTACTGCCTGTGTGGTCAACCATAATAATTACTTTTAAACTGATACCGATAATCTATTGTTTAATATCTCAAATAGAGGGGGCTTTATATTAAACTTTATCCAGAAGTTTATTATTGGGGGAAATTTTTTGAGAAATAAAGCTATGATAACTAAAAAATGCAGCCAAAATGTAGCCTCATTTGCATCAGGTGTGAGAGCCATTGCATATCAAGCCTGAGTTGGTACATGCCTCAGCCACAAGCATCCAGAACTAAACTACCCTCACACCTGGGACCGTTCTCCTTGTTGAAATAGCTGTACCCAACAATTCCATTTCAGACTAATTTAATGTAGAAAATGTTGCTTGTAGGTTAAAAAGTACAGCACAGATAAACCTACTTTAATTTAAGATGGACAACCAATGAAATAAATCTCTTTAAAGGCAAAGATTTAGAGATTTGGAGGAACAAAGAGAAAGACTTGCAAAAGTAGAACATGAAGCAATAATCAAATGAGGAAAAGCACATTTTTAACAGGGATAAAAGTAACAAGCTTCATGAAAATTGACATACTCAAAAATGTTTAGAAATGTAATTTAGGTCACTTAGTTCTCCCCTTTAATAATACCAACTGGTATTGTATTTTTAATCTTTGAAAAGCCTAATTAGTCACCCTTGCGATAAAGTACAACACACATTCCTGGAACGAGGCACACAACTGAACATGTGGGCAGTAACCCCCCAAAAAAGATATGCTTCAAAATCCCCTCTTAGCCTAGAAATAAGCTTACAGTTCCTCAGTAAAGGTAGAGTGAAGAACCAGACTAGACACTATGGAGTGTGGACCCTATGCAATCTGCCTTTGGCTTTGACACCAGTCTCTTGGAATTTGGGCCAAAGTTTGAAAATGGTACCAGGCCTGAAACCAAATAATGTTGCCACTCTGCGCACTGGAACACCAACTTCAAGTTGAAAGGGAATATCACAAATTTTGGGGGGATACTACCCACATGTTTAGCAATGTTGCTCATTTCACTAAATGTAGGATCAATATGGCCTAGACTGGCTGCCTAAACCTGGCCCGCCAGTAATAGTTTCTGATGTAGAAAATAACTTTCACATATGTATTCTGTCATTTTTCTAACAAACAAATCTAGAAGATCAGAAACAGATGAACGTGAACGCCTCAGGCACAGAATTGCTGCAGATGGCTGGCACCTCATCTTGCTGCAGATATTCAGTACCTTCACACCAGAGTAATTTCACCAAGCGAGACAGAGACTTGTATTTCTGCAGATTAAGGATGATTTTTTTAAAAGCTATGAGTCCAATTAGTGCAAATCTGATTAACGCAAGTGTTTCTGTTGTGGGAGAGTTTTAAAGTAGGTGTGATGGGTTGTATTTGTAAAACACGCAGAAACCAAACATGTGCTGCGCAATGCTGGAGAAGTTTGCACACAGACAGGACTTTGCTTAAACATCAACTATGACGTCCCCTCTGACCTTGGGCTTATACAGCTCAACGCTGCTCTAGTTCTGCTTTCTGAACTCCCTCCTCTTCACAGGTCCATGACACAGAGCCTGATGCCACAGCAGCTCACCTTGAGTGAGCCCTTATTAAAGGTGCTATGAGGAGAATTTATTTCCAGCGACATATAGACTATGCTACCCATGAGCACGAGTGGCGCCTATCGTAAAGATGTGACCCAAGCCAAAGCGTGCGTTTGTTGTGATGCAAATAAATGCAGCTCGGACCTTCCTCAGAACTCTGCATTGCTTTACAACTTCTTTTTTCAACAACTTACAGGATGCAAAGCGACCAGGTAATATATCTCTTTCCAGTTACGTAGCAGTAGTTTTTGATGTGTGACAGCAAGCAATTTTTGGAAAACTTAGTATTGTAGTTGTAGCCGGCTATATATCGCTACTTACAGCCCAGTGCCCTAAGACGTTTCCGAATTATATAAATTTGCTCTAGTTTTAATTGTCTTGTTCCCGAAGTTGAATATCCAGGCCAGTCCAGCCCTGTCCGACCCGACCGCGAAGCTAAGGAATAGCATTTATAGATAACCTATTTTGATGCTATAAAACTCATCTTAAAGTGTGAATTTCAATCAGGCATATATCTAAAAATGAGACTTTTTTGTAATTACTTAGAAACTCCTTATAGCGTCTTTAAAGTAATTATGGGTATATTTTATTTCTTATGAACCTAAAGGCGGACGCTCTTTCCTGCAGATGAGAGATTGCTGCAGAAGAGAAACACAACAGCACAGCTCTGGCCATAATGATGGAATGAGACATAGTGTGATGAACAGATGGAAAAAGATATAAAAGTTTGCTTTATCATCTGTTATGTTTCTTAATTTATTAGAGAGCAGACCAGACGGGAGCAGACTGTTCACTGATCGACGCTGTCCCACAGAAACATATGGTACTGTGCAAATGTGCACAGATGAGATGGCAACGGATCATCAGTGATCTGCTAATCATAAAAGCTCAGGAACACATCTGTATGAACCTTTGCTGTGAATTTTTTATCTTTTTTGTGGACAGCTGTGAAAAGCCACTTTCAGCATAAATTTTCCTCAATATTCCAACAAATTAAAAATATCATGACTTCCTGTGTCCTGAAAACTGTTATTTACACCTGTTAAATCCCATTAAAGGTTGTGGTGCAATGTTAACACACTAAACCCATTGGATATTATAATAAAACAGCTGAAGACATGATTCATGTTATTTTGTCGCTTATTCTGTTTGAGAATCCAAGGGCCTGTTCTACTAAGATCCCAAATATCAAGCACTAATTTGCATGTCCAAATAAAAAAACTGCACATGCCTTTAAGTGGACGTGGGTGATCTATCATGAATGTGTGCGCAACTGATAACAAGTGCAATAGTGGTGCAGATCGCCTTATTAAAGGAGGATTTTACATGTGCTGCCAGCTGTCACCAGAGAGTTTGGGGGAGCGGAGTGACTGTAAACAAAAAATGAAGTTTAAAGCCATGGAGTTAGAGGCAAATGAAAACACTGGTGAACTCCAGCAGAGACATCTCAGCGTTGCCAGAATAATTGAAATTTGGGAGGCCATCTGTAAAAAAGCACACAGCTAATAGTCGGATAAGTCGAATAAGTCGGTACTATTTTTATTTCTAACCAGAGGTTGCGGTAACCGTTTTTCGCTGTGATTTTGACTGAAAAGGTTGTCACTTTTGCCTTGTGCCATGCTTGTATATGTCATTTTAATTTTTCTTTTTTAATTTCAATGAAATATAATTTAAATGACAGCATTCATATAGTTACACAGCTTCATCACCAATAACTCCTGATGTGAAGAGAAGTCGTAAACATTTCTGTCATTTGTCAAACAATTTTGTTAATGATGGAAAATATTTAGTTTATGACAGTTCAAACATGTTGTCACGCACATGGAAGACTGTCTCTCTGTCGTTAGCCTGTGTCAACTCTACCTGCCTTTCAAATGTGCTAAATAAACATGCAAAAACACTGTGCACAGTCAATTGCATGTTTGATAAATCACATTGTGGGTCTGAATGATTACATTTACATGTCCTCCTCCCAGTATATTGCATGTTTTGATAATCTGCATGTATTTTGCATATTCATAAAGGCAAACTCATTAAATTGACCGTGTATGCTATTTTGCTCCTTTGACAGACACAATTCGCAGTGTACCCATTTAGTAGATTAGCTTTGCTCACACTATTAGTTTTTATATATGCAAAACCTTTAGTCGATCAGGCCCCAGGTGTTGATCACCCCAGCGCTCTCTCACACTCTCTCATCACTATCTCTCTTTTATACATTATTTAAAGCTTGTAGAGGCAAAATCAACTAAAACTCTTGACTTCAGGAAAACAATGTAGCGATTCATAATAATCAACTCCAAATGTTAACCCCCGAATATATTCTGGCCCATCATAGAGTGACTGGAAAGTTTGGCCCAAGGCCAAGTTTAATCTATTGCTTGAAAGTTGTAGCCTGTTGACTAGTCAGGCTTTCCAGTGATATACAGTACTAATTTGTATTATCAAAGGGAGACTCTTAAATAATGTTTCCAACTTTTCGGAGGAGTATAGATTTTTGAAGCAGTACACCAGCAGGACAAAGTAGCTCCTTCACAGCTGTAAATTTAGAGTGTTAGGGTGTCTGAAAAAGGAAAAACTGCCCAAATCAATGAAAGCTTAAAGAAATATTAGAGTATGATGAACTCTGACACACAGCACACTGAGAGGAGTAGAAACAAAATAGTACAGTTGTGAGGTCAGAGCAAAGAGAAGGAGAACTGGCATCAAGTTGTTCAACTAAAATAAATGAGTCCATTTTGGATGGAGAGAGAGGAAAGCTTTGAATAAGATTGAATCAATTACTTCACAGATGGGGAATGATTGGCCAATTTCCTCGACTCCTCTTGTCTTCAGTCCTAGAGTGAAACCACACTGACCAGACACAGGACAAAAACTTCACACTCACCTTTCTCTGCTTGTTTCCTTGGAAGCTCCTCTTTTGCTGTCACACCTGTGACTGTGTGATTGGAGAGCCACAGGAGACAGTGACTTTGATTGGCATGTAATTTAGGTGAGGCAGGAGGACAACAGTAATATACTGTATGTTGCTCTTTATCACCATTAACCTTCTCCTTCTCATTGTCCTTGTCCTCCTCAAATGGGTCAAGGTATAGAGAGCTGTGGTTACTGTAGCCATACAAGGTGAGATTAATGCTCTTTTCATGTCTTAACTGCAGATTCACTGACACTTCCAAATGTACACTCTGACCTGTGTTGATAGACAGACAGACAGACAGGTAAAGGTATGTTTGAATTTGACAAGTTATCTACTAAGTATCACAATCATCACTTAAGAAGATGAGAAAAAAAGCTCTGTTAAGCAGAAGGAAACCTTTGCAGAACTAGACTTTGTTGAACAGCCATCCACCAAAGTTGTGCTGGGGTGTGTGTATATTGAGATAGTCCTCATCATATTTTTCTCCATTTCATTGAAATTTACAACAGGCTAGCCCATTTAAATGTGTTTTTTCGTTTTTATGTTTTTAGTTTAAAAATGTGACTGCTTGTTATAAATGTGTTTGTGACAACAATCTTGACATTCATTTCTGGCCGTGATGCTAATGATCAGTCAAAATTCTTGGTTTTAATCCATATTTATGTACTTGCGGTGAATCATCTCCCGTGTTGAGTGTCAGGCTTTTAGCATCGCTATGAATATGAGGTACTCTTGAGAAAAATAAACTTCAGCTGTGAGGTCATTCATAATGTCATCACAAAGGTTTAACTGCCAGAAAGTAGTGTAAGCCTGGGTGTAGAATGCATGGAAAACCACTGAGTTCATCATGACACTGATTACAAGGGTCTCTAACTCATGAAAAAGGATACTACTATGTCACTCCTGTGGACAACGAAAAGGATGAAGAAAACTTTTCTGCCACACTTTCATTTTATCATTTGGGGTTTTCCATATGTCCTTATTTTTTTTGTCAAATTCTATTCCATATTTTCCTACTGTACGGCACTTTGACTCAAACTCTGTATTTAAAGTGCTTTATAAATAAAGTGGAGTTGAGTTGAGAGAAGGACTTAAGGCCAAACTACAATACTACTGTCAGTTAGCTTAATGTGCTTGAAGTAAGCAATTTGTATTATGAGCTGTGAACTTTCCATTTACCCTTCATTTACCTTAGACCTTTATGACCCTCTGCATAACCTGTTAAGTAATTTCTGAGCCAAGCATTAATTTAGGTAACCAGACATGCCAGATGGACCATTCAAAACATTTCACTAGTCCATTTGAGAAACAAAAAACATAGAAAGTGGGATTTGGCAGAATCTTTCAATATTATATCTGGTAATTAGACAATTATCAAAAATATTCACATTCATTATGGGACAGTCTGAAAATGTAGCAGGATGGTGCTAACGCCGTAGTCCAAAATACAAAACATGAGCAAATAAGAACGAACTATAACCAAAACATGTCTGAAATAGAGCATAAATCAATTGTATCGTGAGGTGCCTTCAGTGTTGTTGTTTGTTCTCCACTTAATAAAGAAATCCAGTCCAGATCTGATAAAACAACTACTGAGCTGTTAGCATCTACGCTAATTGCCATACAAAGAGTCACTTCCTGCTGTTGTCTCGCTTGTAGCTTCTGCCTCTTCCTGATATAAAGGACGCAGATTGCTGCTTTTGGCCACTCACATCATAAGTAGGAGCTTGGCAAGATAGATCTGTCTGACTATACACTGAATCAGGTGTCGCTGTGCAGGGTTATGCCAAATGGAACATCTCGCAACTCAGTGCGAATCCTTGTTATGGGATCATGACATTAAATTTGTAGTATTCCAAATATAGGCAGATATATTTATTCCAAACAAATGTGGGAACTGACCAACAGAGTCACATCTTAGGTAGAGGTAACAAAGGTCTTGACTGTGTTATACCTGAAGATGAGATGTTGTGTTTTAACTCTGACATGTCGAAGTCTGTTTCACACATGAACCAGCTGTTTTCTTGGTCTTCACTTTCAGTCCTGGAGTCTGTTGTATTTCTTTGACCCTCATGTTCACAGGCCTGCTCCCACTTTTCGTGTCCTTGAATCTTTGAAGGGTCACACTTATTATCTCTTCTGTTTTTAGAAATCCGGATCTTTCCATCTTCAACCCTTTTCACATTAATCCATTGACAGGGTTGGTAAGGCAGACAGACGAAGCTCACTTTTAAAGCTTGGAGAGAGAAAAAGACGAGGGGAAAAAACAGAAGATTCAGAGATTTCTCAGCGGGAGATACAGAGAGTGGAGAAAACAAAATGCTCCCAAGTCAAGTTATCAGAGAGAGATCTCAAAATGGAAACTGTTGCCTCCAGTTCATATCACACAAAAACACAAAGAACCACACACTGGAGACACCCATGAGAAGAAAATGGAGGTAAACAGGTGCAAAAGGCTAAGGCAACATGCTCACAAAAAGAGCTTTTCAAAGTTGCACATTAGACATGAAGACATTTTTCAAGCTTCTGTCAGTCAGTGTTGAATGGAGCTATGTGGAGTCTGTTTTAGTTCAGAAAAGAGAAACGGGAAAAGGAGGTTTGATTGGAAGACAGAAAAGTAAAAAACAATGAGAGGATAGTCAACATTAAAGAGGTCCTTTCTATTAGGCTGCACAAATCCCAGCTAAAGAGCATGAAACAGTTAAAAGAATCCCTTCTCCAGATGATGCATGCATGTGAAGAGTTACTTCAATAAGAGCAAAATGATTTACCACCACCTAGCTTAATTCGTGCTACAGCCAGCTCTAAAGGAAGTAAAGGAAGTCTTCCCTTAGTTGACCTGTACTCAATCCTTGGTATGTCAGTTTAAAACAGCATACATCAACCTGACAGCACAGTGACAAGTCAAAAAACAAGGGCATTGCAGGTCCCTGCACACTGAGGTTGTTAAATTATTCAACTTTTTTGGACCCTGCATAAAAAACACAATTTTTCACTTGATGCAGTTATTATTTTACACCATGCACTTTTGGGGATGGGCATAGCAACTGCAACGTGCATTGGCCATGTGTGTCAGCTCCGGTTAGTGCTGCCACAGGTTTCACCAGGCGCTTTGCTATGCGTTTCCCTGCTCTTTCTCTTCATGAACTTCAATGAATGTCCCCACAAGAACCTGATGCATCACTTAACCAACCTTAGAAACTTGCAGAATGAAAGCATATTGATAAATAAGGGAAGTTTCTCCACAGAGGAGGAAAACTGAAGCTTTAACTTTGAGAGGCACAGACAGGAAGAGTCATTGGATGGTTTCTGTCTTTTCTGTGACATATTCTACAGCTGTGGACAAACATAGCAGCTGGATTAAGGCAAATATATTTGTCCTGTTCTGTATGTTTGGCATAGAAACACAGGCTTGTGGAAAACTAGGCAAGCCTTCTATCCTCAATATGCTCTACGTGCCTGATATGCATGGCTCGTGCTTCAAGTCTCAAAGCTCTGAACTGACACCATGAGTACCAAAATGAAAACAGGGACACAAAGCTTCTGCCATGCAAGTAAAGGCAGCAAGTGCAAGACGGGTCTTAAATCAATTAAACTCTGGTCTAAAGCCTAAGGACATGGAAAACAAAAACAATCAATCCTCTACTAAAGGGGCCATTTTGTTGTAACTAGCACATGTTTCGGCATAAACGTGTTAAAAACAGAACTAGAAATAGTCATTTTCTTTTATCTCAGGCATGAATATTCTTCACATACCTTCTGCCAAAACATGTCAAGGTACGTGAAGAATATTCATGCCTGAGATAAAAGAAAGTGACTATTTCTATGTAACATAAAGGCATAATGAACACCGTTCAACAACTAAAAACAGAACTGCATACTTTATGTTAAGTTTTTCTTGTTTTCCAGGGCTGTGAGTACAGGTTTTTTTTTTTTTCTTTTATTCTCCATGGTATAAAATAAAGAAAAAGAGCACAGCACAGTGTTTATTGCCATTTCAGGTCAAGGAAAAAGGAGACAAGGCACTGGGGCCACATTCCAGCAGCACTAGCGCCATGAAAATAAAATAAAAAAATCCATCTTAAATGATTTGGACAGATGCTAGAATATGCAAACAGTCAAACCTTGTCAGTAATATTATGCCAAATAAAAGTTTGGGATTTTGTATGCCACCATGGTTGATCCAATGTGGAATTTTTTTTCTTCTTAAATATGTTAGTCAGTTTCAGATAGATTAAACAGCCTCAGTGTGCAAGGCCTTAACTCGGTTCCTCAGCAGTGTCTTGCATCTTGTTCTTCTTGTGTGGTGTCATAATTGTCTATTTCACCATCCCTCTGTAGAACTCCAGTGGCTGTCATTGAGAGCTGAAGAGTCGAACACCAAACTCCGTATGTGTGACTTCAGCACTATAACCCTGATCCCAAAGTTTACAAACCTCACCACTCCTTAAAGACTAACCCTGAGTTAATCTGCTTCTGCATTATCATTATCAAATTCATTCACAACAAGAATAATTGAAAAAGTTCTTTACTTTGCTGGAGTTGCGAAAGAACAGTAAAGTACATCATAATGAAAACACATAGTCACACAGATAATAGATTTATATACATCTGAATGTGTGAGGAAGACCCACCTCTGTACGTTTTGAAGAACTCGGGGAGGCAGATGATGAGGGCGAGGATCACGAGAATGAGGAGTTTGATCAGAGCTGCTTTTGTCATGGTTGCACCATATGATCACGCACACACGGCATGACTTGTTGCTCTGTATCTATTTCCTTCTCTAAAAACAAACCCATCCATTGATGCCCTCCCTCTTGCCCATCAGAGTAGCCTTTGGCAGAGCCTGAAACTCCCTGACAGGATTGTTCATAACTCTCATAGAGCGAGGCGACAATGCAGCGACACACACGTGTGCAGAGTACGAAAGCAGCATCAGCTTCCTTTTACACTTCCTGTGAATTTCTCAGAGCAAGTGAGAAAATGGAGAGTTGCTGAAACAACAAAGAGTTTCTATCAGCAGACTGTAAGTAGAAACACATCTGTCTGTCTGTGTGGGTGAGCGGGTGATGGTGCAGGACTTTTTTCTCTTAAGAGTCGACTGCTCTTTTTTATATTTAGACTGGGGCGAACAACATATTCAGTGTTGTGTGAGGCAGATTATCAATTGTGTGTAATCTGTGTACTCGGAGGGAAGGACAGGTCTTTGATTACTTGGAAATAATTATGACAGAAAAACAAAGATTGTTAGGATCAGGTTAAATATTTGAGAAATGTGGTCGTTGATGTGAGAATATCTGTAATTTGTTTTGGAAACTAATGAGTGTTCAATAATTTCCCCTTTGTCAGAAGATTTTTTTCTTTATTCGTGATCTAAGTATATGATAATCGCATTAATAATTCTAAACAACTCTATCTTTTCCACTACAAGGTTCAACTCAGCTCTGCTTGCCTTTACTTGGTTGTTTTAGTTTAACAATAGAAATTGTGCCTTGTACTTAACACACTTGAAGCAGAATAGTCAAAGAACAGCCATGAGCCATGAAATATCAAGTCTCCCATTGTCATCTCTTCACTGCTGTATGACTTTCCAATCTTTCCTCTACTTAAAAACATATTGTTTTGCTTCTTGCAAGCATCTTTGTAACAAAACCAATCTCCTCACAATGACAAAAAAACTCTGTTTCTACCTTTGTTGTTGTGAGGATACCACTGTAGTTTTATGTAGCCTCATTATAATGACCCTGCCGGCCTTAACGAGGTACCGTCAAAGTTTCTACAGCACAGTGGAAAATAAAGTGTGTTGTATCCTAACTATTAAGGGTTGATCTGAGTTGAGCAGATGCCCAAATTGGGAAAGCACCATAAAGGGGCACACTAGAGACTTCAGGCTGTAAACAGCTACCTCCTGCGTGGCTATTTAAGACAGGATGGTACCTAGAAAGATTCTATTTTGAACAGTAAGATCACAATCCTGACATTTGTTGGAAAATCAGGAGAATTTATGAGACTGATGACCAATGAACAAAGCATATTGTCAGTACACTCCACATCCATGTTGTTGACAGTTTCCCCTGTGTCACACTGCTTGGTTATGGCTAAAGCCTGACTTTCCACACAGTCCACCTGCTGATCATCAAGTCATCAAGTGCTCTGCGGATGGATTGATGAACAGGATGTGGAAACCAACTGATTGATAGCACTGGAAGCAATTTGAGGCGTAATGTGTGACACAAACGCAGTGCAGGCAGAGTATGTCAAAACTGAATGTAAGCTGAAAAAAGCTGCATTGATTATGGTCTGTTTTATTTCTTGTCAGAACGTCTACATGTGCACCCATAACAACATGCCTTCATTTTTACATTTCTAAAAGTAGTGGACAGCTTAGGTGTAGATAACATTATGATGAGAAAATGCTGGGTCATATTTGTAGTAGTGCTGCCAGACGATTAAAAAAATTAATCTAATTAACTACTGGATTTATTATTAATTAATCAAATTAATCGCATTTTAATCTCATATCTGCTTAAAGTACCCAGATAAAGAATTTGAATTCTAGGATATTATAAAATTGTAGTGCATGACTAATCAAATGAATACACTAAGAAGTGAAGATTTGTAAATCCACATTTTTATTGGTGATTAAATAAAACCAAAGTCAGGGCAACTTGTCCAGAAAATTCTAAGCTCAATCAGGCAACTCAAACAACACTTTAAGAGTGTTTCATAAATCAAATTCAAAATAAGAAAAAGGTGGAGGACATCCAGTAAAACAATTAGGCCTGATGCATTATTAAAGAATGTAGTACAAATATAGATAAATAAATTCAAAAATAAAATAAGACTAAGCCTTAAATATGCCATTCCTGTTGTCACCTAAGCTTTGTTTGGTTTGACTAGAGATGCATGTGTGAAGTGACGTGCCACTGCCATGTACGGGTCCTCCAGCTGGCCAATATCAAAATGTTTGTGTGCCATGATTGATCGCGATTAATTTTTTAACGCATTAATTTGCGGTGCAATTAATTAATCCAATTAATGCACAAAAGTGACAGCCCTAATTTGTAGATAAGTTTCTTCATATATACAGTATATTCAGGTTTGAATTTTCTGTTCTCAGCCCTAAGTTTCTTGAATATCAACTTATAAATCCTTTAGGACAAGGTCCTTCACTCACCCAGGTCTGTAAGTCTCTGAATAAATGTAGAAATAATGAGTGTAGTTGTTTCTGTTCTAACAGTAGGGAAATATTGTCCCTCTGTTCATCTCTGTTTTTCTCTCTGCTCTGAAATAAACATGTATTTCCCCTTCCCACTGTTTGACTTGATCTCTGTTGGTTGTTTATTGTTGCTCAGATTTTCCGGTTGGGTTCCTGAGAGCCACTTTATCATGGCAGGCGTCTGACAGGAACACACACAAACACACAAGCAGAGGGTCAGACAAACACACACCTACACACTCAAACACACAAATAGTGGGATGAGCATGGCTGGCAGGTGGAGTCTTATCTCCTCTCCACAGCAGCTTGCCTCTCTCAGGGCTCAGTCAGCAGCTTACAAGCAGATGGAAGAAGCCAAAACTAAACTAAAAAAAATCACCTCCTGTTCTTTTATTTGCTATCACTCCTGCTTGACACTTGACGTTTTTCCAAATATTTGTGTGGGTATCCCTAAAATGTATCTTCAGTCATGCTACCTGTGGTTGTAGACAGAGTTTGCAGTAACATACAAAGTGCTTGAGCCCTCCATGCTGTTTACCTCCAAGGCTATCTTGGGTATTTGTAGAAGACACACAGTCTCAGGACGTTTACAATTAATTAATTAATTAATTTGATCTATGTTTTCAGATCGATTGGGGAATTTGACCATAAGTTTATGTATCTTTCAAATAAATAATCTGTTCTTGTCAAAAAAGTGTTCTTTTCTCTTAAGAATCAGACTGACTGACCACCTATGCAAGACATACAAGGAATTTTGACTTCGGTTAACTTGACCTTCTAAGAAGACTAGAGGATATACAACCAAGATCATAAAAGTAGTAATTCAGTAGTTAGAGGTAAAAATATGACATGTATGAGTTTACATTCACTCTAAGAGGTCAGAGCTGACTAATGTAAGTCTGCATAGACATTAATTCTGTGGTTAGGCGTGCAAACGATGCATTACACATATAATTATAGACAGGAGTTGTTTGCAAGATAGGCAGATGCAACAGCAAATGACTCTGAAGCATCTGCATAGTTCCTGTTTCTCACCATGTAGCCAGCAAGCCAGTGATGGTGGTTGAGTTGTGTCAGTTTGTTAGTATAGCTGGATGATTAACTTGAGAAATGAGATAAAGATTAACCCACTTAAATTATCGCCACATTCATTGACTGAATCTTGACTGCTCCATGAGTGGAGATTGGCTGTAATGAGATCCCTTGCAATAATGTGACAAACACATTGTGACTAGTAAACCCTTAAAGCTGCTCTAGTAAAGGCGAAGCCCACTGGATGTGTTCTTGTGAGGAAAATGCCATCTCATGTGTGTGTGTGGGGGGGTGTCAGACTCCTGGCTGGGGACTGGGAGTTGGCTGGTATTTGGCTGTAACTTCACAGGCATTGTCTGGAAGGTAAAAATTAAAGCAGATCCATCTGGAATGTTTTGTAAATCACAAATAAAATTAGAGTATAATGATTTGCAAATCCCTTTCAACCTTTAACCTTTATTTTTAATGGAATACTACATAAAAATTAAAGACATCTGTTTTTTGAACTGATAAACTTTATTGCCTTTTTGCAAAATTCACTTTGAATTTGATGTTACATTCTAAAAGAGCTGGGACATGGCCTGTTTACCTCTGTCTTACATCACCTGTCCTTTAACAGCATTCAATAAGCATCTGTGACTGTTAGTGACACACCTGAAAGGGGTTAGCATCCCTTGTCTACAAAGCCCCGAAACTTAGTGTTTCAGCCTTGAACTTCATTGCACATAAAGACCGAAGATTCAATAGGGTTAATGTAGCTGGTGGTGCAGACGATTATTCAGGAATGATAAACAGACAACCCAGCATGTGTCCCCCAAACCTGACTTAGATAAGCATGTGAAAACTGTTTATTGTTAAAGGTTAGTAGATGTAATTCTTTGCTTGACTTATGATAAAAGTTACTCAAAAGTCCAGGGTTGATGTTTCATGCAATTGTACACTGAAAAATGTTGTTCTTAAACCATCTATTTGCTCACACAGTTGTTCACAAGACAGTGAGCCTTGTCTCATTCTTGCTTGCGAATGATTGAGCCTTTCTAGGATGCTTATTTTATACCTAGTCATGGCACTCATCTGATTCCAGCTGACCTGTTCACCTGTGGACCGTTCCAAACAGGTGTTTTTGGAGCATTCATCAACTTAACCAGCCTTTTGATGACCCTGTCCCTGTCCCAGTATTTGAATATTTTGTAGGCATCAAATTAAAAAATGAGTGTATGCTTTAAAAAAAAAGTGCAGTTTGAATTTTGAAATCCTGTATTTTTAATGTATTCATCTGAATAAAGGTCGAAAGGATTTGCAAATCATTTATCCGTCTTTGTTGATGTTTTACACAACATCCAAACTGTATTTATGTTGGTAAGTTTTAAGCAGGTGAATTTGAGTTTAAATAAATTATTTGAATATTTACAACTGTATTATCTTTTACTTTTTTACCAGCTGCTAAGAGTGTTAAACACGAAGGTTCGTATTTTAGTGTAGTCTAGCCTAATGCATCAATGTAATGCCTTCTCTCATTTCAAACTTTACTGACCTTCTTCGCCTATCTATCACAATTACTAAGGGATAAATACTAAAATTGCTTTTAGAAAACCTTCAAAAATTATTGTGAACAAGGCCTTCTTCCCAATAAAAGGACAAACTCCAGGGAAATGGAAAAGGTCTGTTGTTGCCAAACCCCAGGGAAATCTGCAGCAGCACTCTGAGAACTTCTTCTTTCTAATGTTTTTCACCTTTTCATCTGAACAAGAAACATGACTTGAGTAAGAAACTCTCCCATGCTATCCCATTTATATTTAAGGAGGCTGAAAATACGCTCCAGAAGATGCCAGCCGTTTGAATTCAAGGACACATTGTTGATATTTTGGAGCCACCTTGTCAGCCCTTAGACTCTGAAAAAATGGGATGGGGATTATCCCACTATGATTTTGAGTAAATTTCTTGTGTCAAAGGATGAATGGCACTGCAAAGGAATAAATCCACTGAATACAATATGAGTAAATTTTTTTTTTTTTACATTGAAACAGAAATGTTTTTGTTCAAAACAGGGGAAATAACACAAGGACTTTGGGTTGGTGTTAAACATTTGAAAAGACAATCTTTTTCTGACTAATGTTACTCACAGAGATAATGTGAGCTGAGAGTCAGAAAACAGCAGAGGGGCTGAAACGCTGATCAGAACAGCTTTTAGTGGCTCTAGTGACTTAGTGAAACTAAGTTTCCAGGACATCAGCTGGAACCTTTTCCACATTTAAAAATCTGGTCAGGAAACCACAGGTATGGACATGTTTTTATAACATTTTAAAGAGCAAACCACTGGGATTTTGCAGTTCCCACTACCCAGCAGCATAAGCATAAAACTCTTCTTGGTCCACATGGTATGAACTTAACTTCTAACCTGAGCATTTGCCTAAATCCTCTTAATCAGCTCTGGGGTTGATTGGAAGCTTGCACAGATGGACAGTGTGAATAAAAGTTTTACAGCCAAGTTAAAAAGTCAACAGAGGTTTTGACCAGGTGCTCAAAAGGTCTCTGTTCATGATGTAATACTTCACATTTTATTTCTTTTCCACCTCCATTGCCAAGGAAGGGTTTAGCTTGCCAGAGACAATGTGTCTGGTAGTCCATTTAGAGTACGTGATTTTAGACCCTCTTTAGGGGGGGTGAAGCTCCTCTAAACTTCATTCCCCCTAAAAAAAATTATAATAATATATGGCTGGTGCCCTTCAAGGTCTTATTTTGAGAACACCACTAATTCGGAATGATAGTATACATCAGGATGTGAAAAAAGACTTCCTTTATCAATGAATGGAAGAAAAACCCAGATGGTGGTCATGCATGAGCTGGGCTGGTTTTGGTGAGAAATGATGTTCCAAGACCCTTTGTCTTAACAGACATGAAAAAAGTTTGAAAAGTGATTTTTGACTCACTTACATGCACATAATTGGTGGTTTGCACATGTAGCCTGTGGTTGAGTTCTGTATGTATTTCTTGTGAAAATTACATATATAATCTTAGTCTGACAATAAATAACGGTACATAACGCGGTAAAAACAACACGTCCAAACAAGCACACAGAACTTCCGAGTTGCTGAAGAGTTTATCTGATGACCGTAGGCAGAGGCAGGCTAATACTACCAATTGACTCACATTGATTGAGCTAAGCTAATTAGCCGTGGGTGAGTTCTGCCCATCTCTTCCTTTATGCTGCACACACAGTCAAGAGACTGGTGTCTGTCTGCTTGTCATGGACTGAGACAAGACACATAAACAGAAAAAAAAAATGTTGGCATATCCCTTTGAATGTCTTTAACAGAACACCCCATTTTGGATTTGTCTGTTTAAATGCAAATTAGCTTTTACTTGTTGTTCTTTTTCTCTAGCTCTCTGTGGTAGCCACAAGCATTTCAGTTGCAGTCCTTACAGAACTAAGCCAACAAAATTTACAGGTTTCCATACTGTTGAGTAAGTTTGGGAGTTAAAAACTGTCAAAGGAACATAACATCCCCCTGATACTTGATTGTTGTCAATGTGAGCTGATATAAACTACATTCATTCCTGTTTGCACTGCACTGCAGTTTTCTGCTGGCTATCTCAAACATTAACCACACATCCTGTCAGTCTCACCGACATTCTGCAGTGTCACCTCACACAGAAAACATTTGAGACCTCCAGCACATGGGTTATTTATGGAGCTCTGAATTTCTGCAGGATATGGGGCTGATGAGATGTAGAGTTTAGGGACTGAATGTAGCAGTGTGATGAGATTAGAGATTTAGTTAGGAGAGGGTATATGACAACAGGCTCAGCAGAGCAGGTTATGATTGTGTTGTCAGCAGATTAGACGTTGAACATTCGATCCCTCTCATCATGTCTGAACTTAATCTCTGGATCTGCTTAAAACGCACACAATGATGTTCTCAGATGGGCAGAGGCATCAATAGCTACAGTGATTTAATATTCTCTTTCATCTCTTACTCCTCTTTCTGTATTTGTGTTGAGACACTGGCAGAGGATAGAGGTCGGGGGTATTTTGTGTAGTAACAAATGTTTCTTATTTAATCCATATCTGAATGAATGAGGTGACCGTGTTGTGATGTGTTTTGCTGTTGGATTTATTTAAGATGTATGGCCTTTATGATTTGGGTCTGCCCTGCCTGGTTTGAAAACAGACAGTAATAATTAATCACTATAACGTTAGTGTCTGTTCAAAGATGGCTTCAGGTTGGAGGTCAGTGGTCTCATCACGCCTGACTTCCACCAGGACCTGTCTGATGACTGTGACCTTCTTTCCATTTGACGCTGAAACAAATCATGTTGCATGATCTCCTCAGTAACTGAGGTCAGTCTTTCAGGGTCCTAGCAATCCAATTTCCCAAGTTTTGTGGCCCCACATCCACCCAACTTCTTTAGCATGTTTAAAGATAAGTCATAAACTGTAAAAAGTTTAAACCTGTCAACACAAAAACATTGTCTCACGCTCTCTTGCCTTCTGTAATGAGGCATATAGTTTTACATTTGAAACCATTACAGCATTGATATTGATCACAGTAGGGGTGTTTATGGGCTTTTGCTGCTGTTCTTATGAGAGGTGCCAAAAGTGCTAAAATGCATTAAACACAATTCAGCTAACTACTGGTTCATAAGACACTGCACCACAGTTTGAGCCAGGAAAATACGTATATGGAAAATATGATTGTTTGTCCAGAAGGATAGAGTTGCTAAAAAATTTTTTAGCAGAGCCTTTTACAGATCAACTTACTAGATATAGAGCAAAATGCAGAGGGACAACAGTACAAGCTGCTCCATTCAATATTCAGTGACAGGAAACTGAATAATTGACATCACTATTCAAAGTGTTCCAAATTTGTGAAACTTGTGTCAAACTTGTGAATTGCAAGTTTCCTTCAGCTTGTTTTTGACAAGAAGGCATCATCTTTGCATAAGTGCAGTCACAAACTCACTGTATCAGAGAATGTGACCTGAAAAAACAGGCTAACATGGGCACACGGGCTGAAATTTTCTTTCTGAATTTTGCCTTAGTGATGACCAAATGGGGACATAGGTCATGACTGATGTGGATAAGTGGGGACAAATGATCAACAAGCAAGGAGGTTAGTCTTAAACCACTTTTCCCCTCCATTTTGCCATAAAAACAGCGATAAGATCCATCCTGTAAGGGATATCAACAAATAAACCTGTGTGCCATTCCAAGAGCCAACTACTTCATAATTTCCTATTTTAAGAATGTGACTGGCTGCATTTACCCTGTGTAACAGCAGGAGTACATGCATGTTTCCATTTTTATGAGCATGTTATTAAGTCAGAGATTTCAGACTGTCAGATTGAGCTGTTCCCTGCACCAAATACCTTGAGAATAGCTAACTCTCCTATTTTTGTGCCACAGTGTATCATGTACTTTTGCATATATGAAAGCTGTTGCATTCTTTGATCTTATTTTGCATCAATCAAATGCTGTGCAGTCAGTGATGTACTTTAAGTCTGAAAAGGGATATAACTAATTGTTTTACTTAAACAATCAGACTTGGTCAGACTCGAGGCTGCCAGTGTAGTCTTTTGTTTGAGCAGACAGCTTTTCATGATAAATATTAAAAACACCCTAACAATAAACCTCCCGTCCAGCATTCAGTATACAGAGTTAGCATTTGCATAAAGAAAAAAAAAACATAGTTTTTAGCATTTGCATTTCTTACAGAAGTAAAGTAACCAAGTTCCAAGCTTAACAAAGGTCATATTTGCTTGCTTTTGCCAAGCAAGTCTCCTAATGAAACATGTATAAAGCAGGGTGTTGGTTAGCATCTGCTTGCTTAGGTGAAATGTCAATAACAGGCTAATAGCACATTACAGTGTAGAAGTGAACAGAGAAAACTATTATCCTCTGTGCTACTGGTCCAACTGAATGCAATGAAGGTAAATGTACTCCCAAAATGGCAAACAAGTTAAGAAGAGATGAATGAGGGTGAAAAACTGGGAAATTAGGTCTGAGTTATGAGCATGTTTTTCCATTAATGTGGAAGCAGAAGGAGGGGGAGAAGGTTATGGAGGGCGGGGAGGGGGGAGAGTATGGTGATTTAGTGCTGTGTCAGCAGAACGTCGTCATCGTGCTCTCCAGAGACAAAGCCTCTGCGAAGCTTTACGACTCTTTATGGGGAAATTACGATCTTTCACAAAGAGATTATCGTTACGAGCAAACCTTTAAAGGTGATGGAGGCTTCCACACTCATCCTCATCCTGACTCTAATGTGTCTGTTTGTATGTCCCTTTATCTGGAGGAAAGAGTTACAGTATGTGTGTTGGATTCTGCGAGCGCTTCTACCTGGACCATTTTTTGGCAAAGTCAAATGGAACATGGTTGCACATGCTATCTCTGTTAAAGTGTCAAAGTTTTAAGTGTCTTAAATTCATCTAATCTATTTCACAGTGGGAGTTTTCATTTGTTAGGTTGTATCAGAAATGTCTGCCCAAAGTGAGCTAAACTGGGCTGACTTTACAGAAGACTTTATAGAGCCACTGAGGTGCTCTTTTGTTTCTTTTTATGGTTCACCTTCTCTCTCCCTCTCTTCTCTCTGTTTTAACCTCCTCTGGTGAGAAAATGCCATGTCAATAAAAGCTTTTTAACATGAGGAAAAATCAATGTCCTCCAATTGCACCTTTCTACAGGCCTGTCTGCTGAACAAATGAGAGGTCCAGACTCTGCACTGAGGGCGGGTTAGAAGAAAAATGCTGGGAGTAAATGTTTGCTATAATCTAATGTATACAACCTACCCTTGACTTGCTTTATTGGTCACAGCATCAACTTTTATTGTCTGGAAATGAAAAACAGGCTTGCAGGCAAGATTGCAATAAACAAATTGTATGAAAATGTATCCTAAAAACAATAAAAACACATTTACATAAAAGCTCAATAAAATGCATGATAACAGATGCATCATGGTCCCATATCAGTCGGAAAGATCGGAAAATCTCATGGCAATGATTGATTCCTATAATGTCTTTTTCCTGCCATCAAGCGCTCTCCAATATTTTCATTTTTATAAATTAAAAGTCTTTCTGTTTTTAGCTGTGAGAACAACTAACCATTTGTTAGCCTACTGATAGGTACAGAGACCCTCCAATCAGAGGGTCTACATGGTTAAAAATGTTTATAAGGTGTCTAGAAGAGTCCCTTAAGATATTGTTTCTAAAAGCATTTAACATTTGTATCCCACTGAAACCAGTTAAATTAAACACATACTAATGTGCTCAAAAGAACAAGAAAATATATTTTTTAAATCAAATTTCTTGCTGTTGAGTAGATAGCTTTGTACTTCATTACAAACTTTATGATTTAATTTGCTGAACTTCTGTTATAAGCCAACAACTATAACTCACAAGGCAAATCAGGAAGTTAAAAGAAATTTCAATTGGCATGTGCATTGAAAGACAGATTAACAGTCATATTACAAGAAGAAACTTGTAAATAGCTGGTAGATTTACAAGTCCTTTAAAGTAATTCTTTATATGTTTCATCCAAATATCCAAATATCACCCTTTTCATAGTGCTCTGCTGACTTCAGTCAGTGAAATTTGATTCTCACTTGAGTTTGCCTGTACTTTAGATTGTATACCTGTGAACATCCCTACTTTCGAGTTATCCACACAGCTACTGTCTTTTCTTCATTCTTACACTAAAGATAATTTCACTAAAGAATCAAATCAGTCAAATAGAAAAACAAGTTTGTCAAATCACAGGATATTTCAGTAACTTCAGATAGGATGGGCCAAGCAACAATACTTTTTTTAAATGTAGCTACAGCAGCTAAGAGGGACAGGGATTAACAAAGACTAATTTAGCTGTATGATATGTTTGTTTGACTATCAACTAGTTCATGTTGCATCCTACTTCCCTCCCAAAGTCTCCAGGCCTCTCGTGACCCCAAACAAGGCAGACAGCATAGTAAATGGATAGATCAATGCTATTTCTGCTTTTTTCGGACTAATGACACATCACATCAAATTTCTGGTTCATACTCACTGCAGCCTCTTACAGACACAAAGAAACAACAAGTTAATCAGGCTATCAGAAACAATCAGTTCATCCCATACTCCTCTTTTTAAAATGTACAATTACTTTTTGATCAGGAAGACCATCTTGATCACAGAAGACCCCTTTGACCTCACAATTTACTGCCATTAGGCAGATGTTACAAGGTCTCACTGGCCTACAAAACAAAACAAAAAAACCTTCATTTCCTTTGCAATATCCACCCTCAGCCATGTAAAACAGACATCGCACAATACTTTATGTCAGATGTTAAATATGTTTTCTTTTTTAGTATAATAGATATATTTTGTGCAACCAACATGGTAAACCAATCAAAAAATCCCATCAGACAGAATAATAGATCCTCAATGATCCTGTGGACTTTGGCCCCTCACCTTTTCTTAGATTGCCCTGCAGTAAGGACACTGTATCACTGCTCTCCTCAGAGCTCTTTTGTCCTGAGTAGATCTGTTGCCAAACCACACAGTGATATTTCTCCTCTCTTCAGGATGCTCTTTATAGCTCCAGAGTAGAAAGCCTTCAGGGTCGTCAGACTGAGCTGCCTGAGGTGTTTAAGGTGTAGCCTTGATACGAGTTTGTGCTGTGAATGTCAGAGCCTTGGGGTTGTTAGCTTTAAAGTATCTAGCAGGTTTTAAAGTGGTCTATGAGTTGGTATTTCATCAAGCAATCAATAGTGCCTTCAGGGAATGTGATGGTGGAGCTGGATGACTTTGGTAGTTGTTGTTAATATAAGATCCAGTGACAAAAATATCATGAACACATAAAATAGGAATGAAGTATGCTGTCAGATAAAAAGCTTGTCAGTACATGTGCCTAATGTGAGCAGATGTGTATTCAGGAACTCTTACGTTGTAGGCTTTAAGCACTTGTTGCAAAATAAATATACTTATCTGATTTGTGATCAGATCGTTTTTTTTTTTCTTTTTCTTTTTTGTGCTCTCAATGTGCTCTCTTGGTTAGCCAAGCAGAATACTTTGACTTTCCAAGGAGTGCAGAAAACCTCATGAGGTAAATCCAAACATGTGATCTGGAGGGGGGAGGCTGGAGTAATAGTGGCGAGGCTTGAAGCAGCTGCATCAGTGGTGTATCAAAGAAAAGACAGGGGGAGGTCATATTTAGATGGACTGAATGCTGTGAGTAGGTTATAGTGGCAGGACACAATGACTGAGTTAGCTAGTGGTCTAGTGATTGCAGCTGGGTTTATGACTTCGGTGTTTTGTTGATAACCAACAAGCAAAACAAGCACGTATGACAAAACACCAAACAATCACAATGAAAATCAAGCTACTGAAAAACCATTTGTGTTTGTAATATTTAACCAGAACCTGATTTGAGCCAACGATAAAGAAGAATCATCTCATATTGCTGTGAAAATAACATTTCTCTTCTCCAGCTTGATAAAAACTACCTGCCAGCTGTAGCTGATGCAGTCTGAGGCAACACAGCTCAAGTCTGAAAACCTCTGCTGCGAGGTACACAACTATCAGATAATGAAAGTGCTGTGGTGTGTGAGTAGTGAAGTCTGCGGCAAGAAGTGAAGAGGAGGTCCGATAATCTGTTTTTTGACCTTTTCCCTCTAAGTCCATTTAGTTCTTTTTTAATTTGAAGCGGACATTAGTCAAATTTTAAAGAAAACCCCTGAGAGAATTCTTAAATTTCATCAATGGTCATAGGTTAACCTATTAACTTTAAAATTGCCAATCTATATTTGAAAGTGAGAAGATTTTTTTTCACTTTTTAATCATCAACAAAGACACAAAAGCAGATATCAGCCTGTATGATGCTTTTTAGTACTATGTATTGCATTATCGAATGATTCAGGCTTAAATTCCAATATATTTTGAGATTAGTCACTATGAATTGTGCTTGTTACAGTGACTTATCTGCCTTGTTGCTAGCTTTGCAAAGGGATTTATAGTTTTGTTTATAGCGTGTGTTCTCTGTTCCGAGCCTCATACAGATGAATTTAGCATTTCTCTCTTGCTCTTTCTCTGCTCCGTTTGTAAACTCATTTTCCAGAGCTGTCTTTTCTGTGCTCATCTTGTTGCTTGCAGCTCGTACAATGAAAATAAAATGAGCTCTCTCAGTGCGCTCAAATATCAGGATAATTTTATTCATGAGGTGTTAGAAAAGGAGGACACAGATGTTCTGAAAAGAAGTTTGCTTGCTGATTCGACATTTTCAGGACTTCCTGTTTTGCATGTTTTTTTGTCAAGGTCATTCTACATTTATAACCAAGTATTCAGATGACCCTTGTTAGATCTGTACTGTTAGCTCTATTAAATTGTGGCATGTATAAATGCTTATCAGTGCATCATTGAGAACATTCAAGCCAACTCGGTTTGATTAAAATTTTATGACCAGTCACTTGACTCTGCTCTGACATTAACACCAAATGCTCCTCAGTCACCTGATTGATTTCATTCATTCTTTTACTCTCCCAATAAACCAGATGAATGGTAAAAACTCCCCTGAGCTGAAAGATAAAGTACTGGTGTGTAGTTATTATGAGTTCATAATCTGCAGCATCAGCCTCTCATAAATTCCTCCCCCAGGTAATTATCCCACCTATCGACAGGCTGCCCCCCATCCTCTCTGCCATTCTTTTGTTTATTACCCACTCCTTTATCCAGTAGTTCTGAACCTTCATCACTCTGCAGTGTCTCTGTTATTCTAAGTCACACTGTCACTTTTTGACCAAGAGAAACAAAATTCATTTAATTTACTACCATTTCATAATAATACAGGCCAAAGTGTGTTTTATTTTGAAAGGAAGACTAAATCCTAACATTCTGATCTACAAACCCCATTTTCAATGAAGCTGGGATGTTGTAAAAAAAAAAAAAAATAGTTCAACAGCTTAAGAACAACATTGACGACAGCATGCAGTTGCAAGGAATTTAGATATTTCATCATCTACAGTTTAGAACATCATGAAATATTCAGAGAATCCAGAGAAATCTCTGCACAAAGCAGCAAGGCCAAAAACCAACACTGAATGTCTGTGACCTTCAATCCCTCAGGCAGCACTACATTAAAACCATCAAAGGATATTATCATGTGGACTCAAAATCACTTTGGAAAACTAAAGTTACACTGAACACAGTTTATTATTACATCTACAAGTGCAAGTTCAAACTCTACCATGCAAAGCAGAGGCAGAATAATCCAAGTGTGAGCTCATCTGATGTGGACTGACTAAAAAGTGGAGAAGTGTGCTTTGGTCTGACAACACTATATTTCAAATTATGAACATGTTGCAGGCATTCAAAATAAACAAATATTTGCAGAAAAAAACAACACATTTCATCAGTTTGAACATTAAATCACTTGTCCTTGTGGTGTATTCAATTTAATAAATTGCAAAAAGGATTTGCATATATATTTTTTTACACCTTGTCCCAACTGCACTGGAATTGGCACAAATTTCTGACACAAAAAAGCGCTTTGTGCTCTCTAAAAGATTTTTCTGTCTCCCATTGGGTAGATGAACCAGATCCGTACAGGCAGACGTCCAACTGTGATGACTCACAGTCGATCTCAGAAGAGTCAGAAAATAACCACTTATTGCACTCTTGTTTTAAATTTCCCTTGTGGAAAGTTTAATCAACAAAATATTTGCCGCTCATTGTCACACACACATCCCAAAGCTACAGGGACCCACAGCCTGGTGCATGTAAACAAACCTAGTATTTCAGACAAATAAAACACTATTTTTTACTTCCTGAGTTTGCAATCATCGGCTATCTGTTGGTTATCAATATACAAATCAAAGCGTATTGGAAAACGTCCTTAGGATTTGTTTTTCTGCTCTCTGTCAATATCAGTGTTTGACTTTCATTTGGCTCCAGTAGTTCTTCTGCCCTTCAGTGTGTTCCTGCTCTCACTTCTGTTAGTGATGATAGATAGATAGATAGATAGATAGATAGATAGATAGATAGATAGATAGATAGATAGATAGATAGATGGATAGATGGATAGATAGATAGATTGATTGATTGATTGATTGATAGATGGTGTTCCAGTATGTAGAGCGACAGCATTACTTGGTGTCTGCCCTGGTACCATTTATTATCTTAGGACCAAGTTCAGTGACACTGGTTAAGTCAAAAACAAGCAGCAAAGTGGGTGTCCCAGGAATACCAATGTGTCTTATTAAAAGTTATAAATTGACAAAAGTGTATATTTGTCATAAAAGAAAATTGTAAAAAGTCTAGACAGTAGCATTATGGATGAAGGAAGTGAACGATCAAATACTGCATATTTGTAAACAAGAGTGTATGTGCATTAATTAAAGTAACAAACACAAAGAAGGTATGTGCATATGAGATACTGAAGTAAAAAAATGAACAGAAGTATGTGTGAATCAACCGATGTAATAAGGAAATAAACAAAGGAATCTATCAGTAGGAAAAAATAGGGAAGAAAAGAAATTAAATTAACAGTCTGTAGTTAAAGTAAAATATGTGTGTACAGAATTTAGTAATGGATTAATTATAAGTGAATAACAGTGTATATTCATGGACCAATGTGATGAGTGACAGAGCAAGAAAGTGCTGTCCAACAGTGAAAATAATTAGATTAAATCAAAAAAGATATTGGATGATAAAACAAAGTAAATAAGTGTTTGTATGTACTAAAGGTATGTACAAAACCACATTTGGAGGCATTAAAGGGACAGTACATCTTTTAATGATAAGGTTTTGGCTTTTGGTTATACAAAAATACAAAAGCAGACAGGAGTAGGATAAGAGTGGGAGTAGGAGTAAAGAGGTGAGACTACCTCCTCATTCATTCACTTTTGATTCTCCTTTCTTTAATCAGACAAAATAAAACCAGACACCATCACTCTGTTACAAATTGATCCAGCACTGATGAAGTGCCAAGTGTCTGATAATTACTAAAAGATTGTTACTTTGGGGCTCTTCTGGTCATAGATTACAGTGGCTTTAAGGCACGGAAGCATCTAGAAATGTACAAGCTTTTGATCTGTATTATAAAATGAATGGATTTCCTTTTAATTCACTTCTTACACTTGATTTCACCCTCAGTCTATTCCTGCTCTCCCCCCCTTGTCCCTGTTGTCTCATTGGTTTATGGATCAATGACCAGAGGGGGACAAGGTGACCTTCCTCTGATAGACCAATCAAAGAGCTTGCTGGATAAGGTGCTGCCTCATCCAAAGGCTAAAAATGCCTGTCAGGCAGTACCATACACTCTCACAGCAGAGGCAGAGTGAACCAGAAAACATGCTGTGAGTGGAGGTACATGTGCATGCATGTGTCTGAGAAAAGACTTGGGCATAAATTATGCTGTTTAAACAGACAAACTCTAAACTGCAAGAAAATGTGTCCTTATTTGTTTCTACTGCAAATTGCCTCAGTGCAAATTGGTTTCTGCCTCCATTGGGGGGTACAATTAAGGAGGTGTTAAGGCTCTATCAGGGATCCATTTTGGTGAATTATAGCTTCCAGTGAATGGAGGTTAATAAATATTCACAAATGTGCTTGTTTAACAAGTTTAAGAAAATAGAGAGTACAAACCTCCACCAAGGCATTTATGACATATTCTTAGGTGACTTGTCAACCAAAAATGTGGACTGCAGCTCTATTGTGCAACGTTAGAACTTTATTTAAAAAAAATTCTGGATCACTTGAATCACTCCTCCCTTGTTTCATGGCCAACATTTCCTGAAAACGTCATTCAAATCTGTGGAGAACTTTTCGAGATGTCTTGCTTATAGACATACAGACAGACAAACAGACTAACAGGCATAAACATAGGCTCCTTCGTCATAAAGATCATTACGTGGAAGTAATGATCTCTCAGAATCTTGGTTTGGTTAGTGAAACAGGCACTTTATGAGCAGAGGTGTGGTTCTGAGTGTGTTAGTCACTGGTTCAACTCTCATCCTGTGACTGTTTAGTGCATGTCACCCCCCACTCACTCTTGTATTTACTGTCCCTAAGCCATGGTGTCTCATAAAGAAAGGGCAGAACATTTAAAACATTTTGATGTTTTTTTAGCGGGGAAAATATGTGTCCATGGCTGGTCTAAAGCCCCCTTCACACCGCCGCGCGGTAACCGCCTCGAAAACAGCTTCTCTGCCGGCGGAGGCCCCTGAAATGCAGAACGTTTTTCAAAGCGGCTCCTACCGCCGTGGCATGAGCATGGGGTAACAGGCGGCAGTGACATAGAGCTGATTCGGCAAACGTCACAGCAGAGCCCGCCCAAAAGTCCTTCACAACACTCCCTTCTCAAAAACACATACTCCCGAGTAGTACCTGTTTACTGTATGCTATGTGGGACACGATTCTGTCAGCAAGAGAATCCCCCCTATTCAGATAATTAGCTCCTCCATTGCTCGTTTTGCCCCGCGAAGCCTGCTATTTCCGGGTTTTCTACTTCCTTCAATGTGATTGGCTGTTCCCACACGGCTGCCGCCCTAAAGTTCAACACGCTGGACTCCGGGCGGCAGGGGAAAATCTGTGCGCGTTCACGTGGGCGGCAACCGCTTCTGGGTCCTACTGCCGCGGCCAAAACCGCTTGCCGTCTGCCGCCCATCCCTCATTAAAATGACTGGAGGCGGCGCGTTGCCTCGCGGCGGTGTGAAGCCCCCTTAAGAACCTCTTATCATCAGAGAAGTCCTTCCTCTCCCTTCACCTCATGTAAATGTTTGAATCATGGTAGTTCAGTGTTTATTATTTTTTCAGTTTCATCGGGGTAGCCTTGCAGAGCAGACAGACCTGCCTGATTCAGAAATCATGCATCTCCGTCTTGCCAGCCTCCATTGTCCAACAGTTTCACTCGGCTAAATGCTTAACAGCCTAATCAGGGAAGAGAGGCGAGAGCAGTAGGAACTGAAGGCGTGACTTGACAGGAAGTGACATGACAGGAAGTGCCATACTTCCTGTTATATAAATAATGGTGGCTAATGTCAATTAGTCTGTGCTCATCATGGTTACTCAGTTATACTAGGCAAAATATGCTCTCCTCATAGGTTTACTTCATAAGGATTGTCTTTGACAAGGTTGGTGTCAAATACAAGTGTTAAATGATACATCTGTGTTGTATAATTTAATATGAAACGATCATCTTAAGGTAGTGTAGCTATTGGCTAACGGCCGTTAGCCGCTATGGCTAACAAGGGCAAACAACAGTTATTGGCCGTTAGCCATGAGCCGTAATGGGTAACAACAGTAAGCCGCTATGGCTAATGGCCATTAACTGTTGTTTGCTCTTGTAAGTCGTTAGCCATAGCTAATGGTTAGCCATTAGCCGCTACATATGCTTCGTCATAGCAGCGCTGCTTGATATGGATTGTTCCGTGATGAGTGTGATGTGCCAAACGATCGTCCAATCAAAAGCTGCTGTTGTTTTTGAAGGTTCTGCCCCTGAAAACATTTTCGCAGGGCTCCCCCCAGATGGATTAGTGCAGTGGTTCCCAAACTTTTCACAGCCTGTACCCCTTCCGACACTTGACCTCCAGCCATGTACCCCCAACTCTCATGCACAAATGTTTAAGCCTGCCGCACTCCGACCTCCCACATTTTACATGCATAGCATACAAATAAAACCTATTAAACTGAATTATTTCTCACTAAATAGATTGATTTACCAGCAATGTCAGTGGGCAACACCAGTCCACTTTTGAAAAAGAAATGTACATTTCTGAAACATTTTCATTAATGAACTTAAAGCTTTAATTAAAAGGCTGTCTGACTGAACTTACTGTATGTTATTTTAAGAATCTTAGATAATTTAGGACGAATTTCCCTCTCCAAGATGCCTCAGCCTCTCTGCCAACTCTTCAGGCCTTTATCAAAGCTCACAATACAAACAATTATCAGTTTGAGCCTGAACTACTGAAACAACTGTTTAGACCTGAAAGTTTTTCACGCACCCCCTACATCACTTCGCGTACCCCTGGGGGTACACGTACCCCAGTTTGGGAACCACTGGATTAGTGAAATATTTCTAATATGGAACTCTTCATCTGGCATGTCAGGTTATCATTGGGGGACATGCCAACCCAATTTATGCAACCACTGAATTGGTAAGGTAGCATACTCCCTAATGATCCAGATGTTTATTAAGCCCACAGATGGCTCCAGTGGAGGTGACATATCCAGGTGTGTCTGTGCAGCCACAGTAAACATTAGAGCGCAGAGCTTTGAAATGAAACCCTACTCTTCTTGAGAGGAGTTCGATAAGACACAGTCTATGTGGATTTACAATTTTAAACCTGAGACACTCCACACATAATGTGAAACATGAACATATTTGTCCTTACGGTGTATGTACGTTATTTTTTTTTTAATTTTACACACCTGTACAAATGCATTACATCAACCTGACAGGGACTGCAAATGTAAATTAGCCTGTGGCTCTGTCAGAATTACATGTCAGTGTTCATCAATGTGCTCTGTCCTCTACTTCAATAAATAAATAAAAATAAATGAAAATAGTGTGAGATGACTGACACAGCAGATCACACACCTCGTTATCGTTAAGTTTGACAAATAAGAAATAGCTGGCACAGCACAGAATTAAAGTTTAATGCTTTGCTCATTTTCCTCCTCAACAGCACTGTGTATATTTTTTATCAAGAGAAGTAAAAGAAGTAAAATTTGCATTTCAGGCACACATTCAAACAGTCCTCATTTTACCATCTCATTTGTCAATCTCTAAGGAAGCTCCACATAAATAGACATGTTCAGTGAGGCAGGAGGCTCTGCATGGTGAGTGTGGCAGACAGTTTCTGTGATCCAAAGAGGCCTTGTGCCATTTAATTTAATGCATCAAAAATATGTTAACTCAAATTACTTTTGATTACACGTTTTTAACACAAAACTAATAATAATCCCAAGGTTATTTACTGTAGTGTGTGAGCTACAACTGGAATATGTTGAGTCACATTATACTGATCAGCTGGGACACGTGCAGAGAGCTACCCTCTCAAATATACCAGCAATCACAACCTCCACTCTTACATGGTCAGACACATTTAAAGAAAACAAACATAGAAGACACTGAAAAGGAACTGATGCGTAATGTCGACAGCAGTACCTGAAATTCTCCAATGCTTTATTACGTATTGTCCTACTTTTGCTAATTTACATCTTTAATGGTTTGAATGTGATAATGTCTTTGGATTAACTCTATAGCACAATGCATTGCTGTTTGTATGAATATAAATAGAGTCTTGCCTTGCTTTACCTTCCTGGGACACACAAAGTAGAGAAAATTAAGGGCCAGGCCCTCATCCTATCAGTAGATTTTGGATGCTAGGGATATATTGGACATTTTGTTGTGGAATACTTAAATATAACAGAGAGCAATATTGATATTCCATTTAGTAATAATATATGGAATTAAGGACATTTGTTTTAGATTTTGCCTCTTCCATCCGTTACTTTTACTGTTAATATTCCTATCATGAGAATACACAAAAAGTAATCCATGTTTAGGACCATATTTTTTTATAAATAGTCCTGATTATAAGCTGTTTTTTATGATTGATTATTAATTATTTTGAAAATTCTAAAACTTGATAATTTACTGAAAAAACTGTGATAAATCATCATGCTTATAACATTGAAATAAATATGCTACATATGGCAGAAGGTGTCACACTCAATCACAGGTTAGGGCCGGATTTAATGTATAGTCCCAAGATAACAGGATTGACATATATGATCAGTCTAAAATCCACCATGTTTCAGTTAGAAATAACAACCTGATTTAGATATTAATAATAATATAAAGTTACTGTAAATACACTGATCAATGGCCTAGTAGAGGACCATTAATGAGAGACATATGAAATTATCTTGTGGGACGTACTGTATTTAAAATTATTTCAGATTTCGCCCACAGTTCTTGAGTTTGACATGTCTGCTATATAATGTTTGTCACCCCTTTATTGGGAAACTTTTTGTATTGCCAGATTCTTTCCAGTACACACTCCTATTTGGTATTGTGTGACAAACTATAAAAATGCTTGTGCTTTTGCCATTAATGAACAAATTGATCCTCTGTTTCTGATGTCCATCAAGCTTCCTGCTCTGTTGTATTTACAAAACAAAGTTTATGTTTGATTACTGTCTTTAAAACTGGATTGAAGATTCTGCTTCTTATAGAGTCACCCTTAATTCCACAATGTAATATTTGCAAGTTCATGTCTCCTTATGAAACAACATCCTGAACTAAATATTCTAGCCTGACCTTCAAACCCAGTTGTCCATCACTTCATAAATGATTCCCTTTATTCTTAGAAATTCCTAATGATAAAATTTGATCTGGTGATCAAAACACTGGTTTGAGCTCTTTTCAGCACCAGTGGAAATAACTGTAGTGATGTAACATATTTTTCACAGATGTCGGAGTTTCTCTATTTTTTGCATTCTGACAGTGAATGTTTTGAGGCTTTTAGAGCAGTGTATCTCTTCAAATTATTTATAACAGCATCAAGGGACTGTCTGCTCCAACATAGCAGCTTCTCTTTTCTCCTCATCACTCTCTCACTGCTAGAGACTCCCTCTAATTTCCATGGGAGCGATGGGATGTGATCGCCTTGTGGCTGCAGGTCAGAGTAAATTATTAAGGCCTGTTCTGTATTTGGCTGTAAATGCTCTCTTTCTTTCTCTCTCCCTCTCTCTCTGTCTCTCTCTCTTTCCATCTCTCCCTGGTGTTTTCCACTTCCTTACCCCCCCCCCCCCCCCCCCCCCAACACTCAACCCATTTAGGAAGAGAGTGAACAGGATGAGAAGGCAGTGTGGCATGGGAGGAAAGAGGCAGAGAGGGAAAATAACACACAGACAAATGAGGATGTAGAGGTGGTCAGGAATGGGGAGAGACTGTCGATGGCGAAATGAAAGGAAAGAGCTGTGGAGCATTAGAGAGAGGGAGGGGAACAGAGGGGTGACAAAGGGAAATTGCTGATGAATTACAAAGCAAGCAGTTTGCACCATCCTCCACCTGCCACCTGCCCTACAAATACACCTGAGAGCCAAGGATGGGGCTGTTTAATACTTCAGGCTAAGTTTGTCGCCTGCATACATAAAGGGATATTTCAGTAATTCTGTAGTGTTTTTAAGGTAAACAGGGAGTAGGTGCATTAGCAACATTAGTACTGATCAGTTCTTCCCCTCAGAGAGCACCAGCATGGACAGAGACAGGATTCATCCATGTCAATCACCCCTTTCTGGGTTGCAAGGGGATTGAACCTTTCCCAGCTGGGATTGGGTGAGAGGCAGGGTACACCCCGAAATCAATCACAGGGCCACACAGAGAGAAAGAAAACCATTCATGCTCATACAGTTGCCAAAGGGCAATTTGGAGTCACTAATCAACTTAATGAGTTTTTGGTCTGTGGAAGAAAGACAGAGTGCCCAGAGGGAATCCATGCATGCTCAGGGAGAAAATGCAAACCCCACACAGAAAGGCCCTGCTCAACCCGGGAATCAAACCTTTCTGTGAGCGGTACCCTACCCGCTGTGCCACCATGACACACAAGAGAAAAGGGGGGTACCCTGTTTTGGTGACTCGACCCGAGCCACAGTATTTACCTGCTGAAATTCAGAGCCAAGGCTGTGTATTGAAACCAGACTTTTTTTCAACATGCTGTCAGTGGTGACATCTTGTGGATGGAGAGGAGAAATACGGTGATTTTGACAATTAGTGCGTTAGATTAGAAGATTAGAAGATCGTTGACTACACCTTTAACGGTAGTATGTAATTAGTAACAACCAAAGATCAACAGAAGATGTGATTGCTAGCTTTGTCCCTATGGTCAAATAACTTTCAATCAAACATTAACTTTGTGTTATCATTATGGTTCAGAGCATTGTTGTACTTGATCATGCTGCATTTTTGTTCTTGCGGGTATTTTCTGGGTTTGGATTGTTTTTGACTTTGTTTTGTTTCCAATTGGCTGCAGGTTTGCTGGCAATGCATCTGTTTTTTTATTCTTGCAGCGTGTTATTTAATTTGCACCATATTTCCATGCTTGTATTTTGCTCTGACCTTATGCTTCCGTACTTAAATGTTTTCTGTTCTCTTTCAGAGTCTGTAAACCCAATCTGCTGATCAGTGCAGTGAAAAAATATGTAACCTATTCATTTCATCCCAACTAAGTGACATGATTAAGTGTTGTGGCCCTGATTGTTTGTTAGCTTATTTTTGCCTTAAATTCGTCCATTTACACAGAGTTCTTGCTCGGGGTACTTGCATCAAAGTAGCGCCTTTAGCTTCCATGCTGATACTGCCCATATAGAGGCAGAGCTGATCAGCATCATTACATATCTTACGGAATGACACCTCAAATGCTCAGATATCCCCTTTACCAAATTTGGACCAAAAAAGCCATATGACTAACAGACAAATAAGTGAGTGCACACGTTAAGTTAAAGAGAAGGGAGGCTTTAAAGAGGGTATAAAGAAAAATTAGAGTTGTTTTCATCTCCATCAATAATTCAGGCTGGTTATTATATCCTGTTATGCAACAGGAAACCTCAGCGATTTTAACAGAGGGAAACAAGCCAACATGAGCATGTGAGCACACACAAACACACTCCACAAGAGGATTAGTGATCATTTGTGTCATTTTGTGCACAGACCTGTAATTTATGTAAATATGAGGCTCTCGCTGTAGGAAAATGACTGCAGAGACTGGGTTGGTTAATAGCGTAGTTTTTGAGCTGCATCTACTCAACAAACTATGCTGCTTTTGTAAATGAGTAACTGTGCCATCTACTCGCCTTTCTCCTCTGTGAGACTTAAAAGTTTTGTTTATTTTTGAAATGATTTTAATCATGGACCTAATAATCATGTGTAGGGAATAGGGATGCACCATATAGATTGTTGCTGATACCTGATGTGCTGATATTTCCAAACTCATTATTGCTAATATCAATATTTTCGTCAGTCTTTACAAAAAAGTACCTGTTGCTTTTAGTGTGATTGTTTGTGTAAAACAAGAAATATAGCCCACCAGATGGTGTTCAAGGTATACTATACAAAAAATGATTTACTTGTCAGATAATGTAGTAGGTGGGCAACACTCTCGCAGTGTAAAGTACAAATTGTGAGTCACTTCATAGAACAACAGAACAAACTCTCCAAACATCCTGGAAGTGGAGTGACCATATATTTTCGATTGAGAAATGTTTTCAGTGTTGTCATTTGGTTAATGAAAAGTTATCAAAAACATTAAAACTGCTATCTCTTCCTGCTTTAAAGTGATATTCCGGGATTGAACAAGTTGGGTCCTATCACAAGGGTTAGGGCAGAAATTACCTCTACAGCAGTGTTTCTGTGGAGAAGAAACCCAGGGCGCTAGGACCTAACTCCCTCTTCCTCCTTCGGCTCTGCTCCTCTGCTGATTTGGCTGGACTCACACGGGGCCATATTTTCCTTGATCAAAAACACAAATAAACGGACTCCCACCGAAAAAGTCTGATATCGGTCTGCATTCACGCTTTATTTAGAGAATTTTCAGCGCGTTACTTTCACACAAAAACACCGCTAAATAAGGGTCTAGTTCTCGTAGTGCCATGAAACGGCCTCCGCGGAAGAGCCAGAGCTGCAGCTCTGTTTTTTTTTTTTCCGAGTTTTTTGTGGTGGCCCTGGTTCTACTAGGGGGCCCCAGACCGGAGTCCACTGTTGAGCGCCGTGAAACGGCCAACGCGGAAGAGACTCAGCTGTGGCTGGAGAGCCAGAGCTGCAGCTCTGGCTCTTCCGCGGAGGCCGTTTCACGGCGCTACGAGAACTAGACCCTTATTTAGCGGTGTTTTTGTGTGAAAGTAACGCGCTGAAAATTCTCCAAATAAAGCGTGAATGCAGACCGATATCAGACTTTTTCGGTGGGAGTCCGTTTATTTGTGTTTTTGATCAAGGAAAATATGGCCCCGTGTGAGTCCAGCCAAATCAGCAGAGGAGCAGAACGGGAGGACGAAGGGGGTGTGTGCTCCCAGCGACATGGGCTTCTGTGACACAGAAACACTGCTGTAGGGGTAATTTCTGCTCTTAACCTTGTGATAGGACCCAATTTGTTCCATCCCGGAATATCACTTTAAAGGACTCTGATTGGACTGTGCCAGCACAGTCATTGTAGATTGGAGTTTGGCAATATGGATATTACTGAATTTAGACATTAAATCAGATGGATCCAGCTGCCTATACAAGGTTACAACAATACAGCCAATATAAGGGATGTATACATATTTGTATATGGCCAATATATTGGCTTAATCATTATCGTTTCAATATTGGCCGGCACCACTTTTGGGCCAATATTGAAATCTGCCAATACTGAAGTAGTGCCAATCATATTGCACATGTCTACTTGTACGTAATGTATATGGGGGCATTTGTTTTTTCCCCATTACAAACATGTCATGCATTACAACAAATCACCTTGTGAATACTGATGGTTCTAGTTTTTAGTCTGTCATGATTTGAAAGAATTTTCAGAGACTAGTTTACCATAGCAAATTAGGAATAAAAACACTTATACTAAACGTCTGTAAAGCACTAATGCACGGTATTAAAGAATCAGTCACTTGTGCAGGAAAAAGCAAGAACAAACTCATCAGGAATTCATGTTGTCTCACAGAAGAGCTGTTAAGGATATTGGCTGCACTTTAACAGATAAATTAAATGTTTCCCTTGTAAGTAATGAAAGGAGATTCATGCCTCCTTTTGCTACCAGGGAGGGACATTTGCATTTATGTTAGTCCCAAACAGAAACAAGGAAGTATTTATATTCCTCAACAGTATTGCATAAAATTCAGAGTTATACCTTTTATTACTACATCAATGGATTTTAACCATTGGAGCTGCTGTTGTCATGCTGCACTTGGATTTTTTTCAAAACGACTCAGGTTGCAATCATTCTCCTTGCTGGAGGGTGCTGTGTGATTTGTCAGGGGTCATATAATCTCACAATCTCTTCTCATAAACTTCCATTTGTCCTGCAGCAGTAGCAGAATTTAATGCAGGAGTTTAGCACATACGCACGGCCAGGGCAAAATGTCAGGCCCCAGCTGATCAACAGTGGGTCAATGTCTCCTCCAAAGAGATGAATAAACGGGTGTGTGTTTGGTTTGTGCTGGAACTAATGACCAGTTTGATGGGACTGGAGGACAGCCAGAAACTATTGCTTTTCAGCTGCTCCCAATCATCACCATCATCATCTTCCTCCTCCTTTTCACACTCCAGGGTCACTAAACAGATGCACAGCTCAACAAATGTGGTTAAATTTGGTAGTTTGTATTCTCCATCCTCCCTCGGCTGATTTTCTGCTTTCTCTATCCTCTCTGGCCATTAGGGAAACCAGAGCTATAGCTAGTAGGCTGGCCAGGCTTCAGCCATTATGTTGTGTTTGTGTGTGATTGTGTTTGTGTGCTCCCAGGTGATGGGCTTTAAGGCAAACTATTTCCTCTCCCCACACCAACAGGCATGGATCAAAGTAATTGGACAGTTTGGTTCACACATACAGCCTTGTGTGTACGTATGGGTGTGTGAATGTGTGTGTTTTCATTGCTGTGCTGGGCAAAACACTGGCACACATATTTATCAGACACACACACACACACACACACACACACACACACACACACACACACACATAACATCTTTCTCCTTCTGCAACTGTGTTGAATAAAACATGTTGGTAAAAGTGTGTCAAAGTCTCACTCGGTGCAGCAAAGACAAGATAACGAGTATCTGCTTTAATGTCAGATCAGTATGTGTGTGAAACTTCACTACTCATAGAAATGTCTTCTCAATGTCTGTGTAGATTCTGAGTCATCCAGGTCATAGTGATCCAAGGTTTCCTCTAAACTGGCAAGTGGACTTTTTAGATTTTGTGAAGACATTTTGACATTACCCCTTTACGAGTCCTTGTTCTCGCATCATGTAGAAAGGTTGTGTTTGAATTTGACTGAGAAAAGTCCAGGACTGCTTTATTCATGGGTTTTTAAAGGTGTCTTGATATTGCTTTATATTTGACTCGCCAGGTTGCAAGTGTCAGCTCAGCCAGTGTGACGTCACACATTCAAACTCACCCCTTTGCATGGGTCAAGTGCAAAGGATTTCACCTGGCCATGCACATTGCAAATTAATAAATAACAGACGTAAACACGGACAACAACAAGAAGGCAGATTTTAAGGAACTAATGCAGTCAGTTCAGAGATATGGCAAAGATAATACTTACCCCCACCAAGGAGTTTATGTTTTTGCTGGTGACTGATTGTTTCTTTGTTTGTTAATATGTCAACAGGATAACTCAAAAAAGTAATGAACAGACTTTGACATCTTCAAGACATTCCAGTTATGACACAAGGGAGAACTGATTACATTTTGGTCTATCTTGTCAAGCACCAGTGGAGCAATCATTGTGAGCAGTCCAAAGTAGCATGGTCCAGTCAGCCTCCTTTGAGTTGTGTTCACACCAAACGCAAATTTCACATTGAGTGCAAAGAGGAAGATGAAATTTGCAAATTGCACTGGATAGATTGATGAGAAGTTTTGCATGAGCGCTGCCTATTTCGCCTCTTTCACTGCAGTTCAAAATTTGTAACGTTTGCGATTCACCTGAAGCTGTGGCGCAACAACTAATCAGCGGGGAATGGTGACTGGGATGGCATCACAGACAGAGGAGGCAGCATATCAGCCTTGGAGCTCCTTAACACAGTTATTTTTGTGTTTCAAAACTGAAGCACACAGAGGAGAAACAGGGAAAAATCTCTGGAGAGTTTTGAGTACCTGGCAAGATCAGCCTGTATTTATTTAACACCTTTCATGGGCTGCATTGTAAATGAAGCCCAATGGGCGTGTTAAGGCTTTCTAGTGGTGATTTTGTGTGTGTGGGGTACTGAGGGTAAATGTGAGATAGGATACCCCCCTAAAAATAACAAGAAAGAACAGAAAGCTAAACAGACATTAAAGATGATGGCCTTACTTTGGCAGATGAACAGACTTCTAAGTGAGGCAGGCCTTACTTTGGCCTATAAGCAGCTTTTACAAGAATAACTGAATTGGACATGGAAAACAATGTTATTCTATCTAGGAAATTCAGAAACATTACCCTTTAGGACCAACATGTCTGGGATCTGATTGATCTGACAATTGGCCTGGTATAACCGTCATAATCAATATGTGACCTGCTGTGTTCACAGTCAGCATGACTTGACATGTCATCCAGCATGAGCCCCTACATGTACAAGCTTTAGACCCGTCATGTCCAGGGTCAGTTTGGTGCAACAGGACTACTCACTCTACAGGCATGTAATCAAGCTTGTCTGGGGTTTGTTTGACCCTACATGTGGTCCTGTGTGACAGACCTGTGTGACCTGCCATGTCTGGGGTCTTATTGACCTGACATCTTTATTTCTTACAAACACAATAGTATTATATTTTTTCTCTCTTGAAAATTCCCAAATATTAACTTCATCAGTATGAATTAAGAGGCTGAAGAACAGCTATATGGCCTGACATGAGGCCAACATGGCTGGCTGACCCTTGAGGTATGACTGTGCAAGGTCTGACTGACCTGTAAGTAGGTCTGCATGATGAGGCCTTCTTGCCTGAAGACCTGTTACACGTTTGTATGACACACACAGCAATCGTGTGGCCCAATAAACCCGCAATGAATACAGTCTGATTGACCTTTAAAATTTTAGGCATATCTTGCAATAAGAAGAAAACAATTGCTATGAGCAGTGGTTAAGAATTACATAATGTATAGAGAATGCTCGGAAAAAAGATGTGATATTGAAGCTTTGGAGTATGAAAAGTGCCCACTTAGCAATATGACATTTTTATTCTTGATTTATTTAAATTATTTTTGAAGAAACAGTGTCTTGTAATGCATGAACACAACCAGCAGTCACATGCCATTACCAGAAAAATGAATTTATGGCTGCATCAACATGACCAGCTGCTTCTCAACTTTATTAAAACTGATTTTTTACAAGATTGTCACTTCTGGATTTTTAATTCATTGGATAGAAAAGTAATTACTTTCTCTAAATAACACTATCTCTTTCAGAGCACATTTGTATGTAGAATCAAGCCTTTGAAATTCGTGTCATTAGAAAATCTGAACAATTTTCAATAGCTGTGGCTGCCTCTTTATAAGATATTATTTGTTTAATCATTTAAAATGTATGAAATGATGATGTACAATCAGTGAGTGATCATGCTTGATAATTGTGATCTTAATTTCTATAAAAAATGAGAAATGTATTTAACCTAATACTTTACTTCATTTAATACCACAGATCCATTTTCCAAAGACAAAAGAGAAGCAAAAAGTAAAAGTAGGAGATTAATGGCCAAAGAAGAAGAGCAGGAAGAAATTACAAGGAAGTAATTAGGGGAAGGGCTTGAATGAAAAAAGAAAAAAGGTATCCATTAGAGATATGGAAAAGCTGCATAGCTGATCAGCAGGCTGGCATCCCATTCCTTCTGAATGATGGGAGATTGAATCCCCCTCATGAACTTTTCAGCATGTTTTCTTTCTGATAACACTCTGATATGATGAAATCAAGAGCGAGGGGAGAGAAGAGGAGGAACAGCAAAGTGGGAATTCTACAATCTCTAGATGGACTGATGTTGAGTTTCTTTCTTTCTTTCATCTCTGTATTAGTTATTTCTCTGGAAACCGGGACATTACAGCTTGTCTAGGGCTGGAACACACTCTCCCCGAATGCAGAGGAGACATGCAATAATGCATCCATGCAGACCACAGAGACTGTGGTCCTTGTTCAGCTATTGGCTGATGTTATGGTGGATAAGAGGGAAATTACCTGCTGAAGGTGGTCCGCAATTTATGCACATCAGATACAGAGATGCAGACACACACAAGCTTGTTTTTTATGCTTGTGAGTATATTTTTGTGGACATAACGCATTACCGAGTAAACCTTGACCTCAGGAGGTCAAATCCATCAGTTGTACACACGAATAGGAGTTTTACTGCATAAATGATCAAAAAAGGAATTCAAACAGATCATTTCGTAAAATGTGTGTCAAAGCTATCTTCTCAAATGTTTCCTTGATGTCACTTCCCCCAGATGGGAGACATTACCTGGACCAGGTATTTTTTCAGCCCACATTGACTACAGAGGAAGGAATATGTTAAGTTTGATGTTGGAAGTGGAATTGTCCGACTCGATATTAGATACATCACTGGGAATTACTGGAGTCTGACAATCACCAGGTACCCTGACTTTACCAGCTCATAACTGGAACATGTTTAACTGGGATATGATAAAAGGGGTTGTGAGGTCAATGGAATGTACTAGAAGCTCGTCTGTGTTACCACAGTAAACATCAGAGCACATCATTGGAAAGTCGAGGCCATACCCACTTTCTGAGAGGGACATGATTGATCACAGCTCATAAGGACTCAAACTAGAAATGCCTGTTCTGAGCAGGGGTAAAACAGAGAGGTGTATGGTAAAATCCAATGTCTGAGTGGATAACGAGACAAGAAACTTGAAAATGTTTTCACATCTGGGATCAGAGTAAACTTGATATGGATAAAAATGTTCGACCTTTAATTGGGAATATAAAATACCTACTTAATTATTGTTGGATCCACAATGTTGATAGTCCATCGGTCAAGCTGGGGCTTTTGTGATTTATTCCAAAATCAATGAAGAGTTCTTTTCATAAAACACAGAGGGGTCAAGACAGTTTTCTGCTTTTATAAAAGCAGGAAGGCTCTGAGGTTGCGCTTGGCCCAACTCTGAACCTTGAAGAAGAGGCAAAGGTGCTGTATTGTCAGAGAGTTTCATTAAATAGCTACCCTCTGTACAGCACCTGCAGCGGCCTGTGTACTGAATAAAAAGATAGGTTGAAGGAACACATGGGTTAAGACACTGGCTATTACTTAAACCTGCTGTTTCTTATCATTAAAAAAGACAAACAAATAGAGACCCAGTGATTTGCTCTTTGACTTTCATAAGGGCTATCACTTTATCTTATTTTGAGAATGGAGAGTTAAGTATTCTTGATTCTATTACCAGCTTAAAAAGCCAATTCCAAGGAGGCTGGTTTATTATACAAAAAGGAGACAACCCTATTTTGAAACTGCACAGTGTAAGAACTGGTTAAAATTACTCACTCGTGTTGTTTAAAATTCAAATTGGTCCTCCCCTAGCAGGCTTAAAGATAAAATTCACAGTGGTCCCACAATTCACAATATTGTGAAGTTTGTGCCTAAAACCCTCTGAAGTTGAATTTTGGCTTGTCCATAAACCCCTCTGTTTCAGACCTGCTCAGAATAGATGGCTTTAGTTTGTGTCTTGAGTTTCCCAAGGTTGTGCTCTAATTTTCAGATCCTTCCACTGAAGCTGGCTTTTGGTTGAGAAAACACATGACTTCGGAAGAGTCTTTATCTACTGTTGGGCAGGTGGCATATCCCTTCATAACATAAGTAAGGGAACTTCTCCAAATGGGCCGTTGATCATAAACTGCAAGTTGGAGCAAGTAACAGAGAAAGTGAAGGGATTTTTCTCAGATTGGAGGTGGACACAAAATACTGCTTAAATGTAAACTAAGCACAAAAAAGTAAATAAATTCTTTTTTGGGAGATTATTTCATTGTTTACTGGTGATTCTTAGCAAAAAATCCTGTACCATTGAAAAGTCAGATTATTATCCCTTTGTATGGTTGACATCTTTAAGGACAGAGTTCTGGCTTAGACTCTGGAGATATGGGACTGCAGAATCTCATCTCAAGGGGGATTGCCTCCTATGATGAAAAGCTGTTTTCTGGTAAGGGAGATGCCACCCCATACCATCACACTGCCTTCATAGCATTGTCTAAAACTTCTCCACATTTTAGCCCCAAATTCAGCTATCATGATCAGAATCTTCCACCGCAAATGGATCTGGCATTGAAGGGCAGTCTGGATTGACTGCATGCACTCAGTATTGGGTTGTCTTGTCAGAGAGCTGTTTGCCATATCATTCTGAAAACCTGCCTTTGGTTCCTAAGGGCTGAAAGAGTGAGGAAATGGTCTTGTAGGGGTGTCTTTTTCTTGGGTTGCCCACCATATGGCCTAACTTTGACATCTCCCCATTACATAGAATATGTACTTGAGTTTCAATATGGTACCAGGGCTCACTCAACAGAGTGCTGCAACGTGTTTTTTTTTTGTTTGTTTTGCAGAACACTACCTTGAAATTACCCCATAACCCAGACCTTGTCAGACCTTGTCTGTGTGATGGTCAGTTAAACATGTTGATTCAAGGGGAAGACACCAACTGACAATGGGCACCTGATTGTCAGCACTTGGGGCTACCAGAACCTCAAAACAAAAGCCAGCAGTAAAAAAAGCTGTTTGGCACGAGCAGAAATTTGGAAAGTCTTTCATGGGCACAACCCACATATTGAGCTGTGCTACTGACCCCACAAATGCAAGTTCCTTAAAATGGGGCACAAATTAAAAGGGAAATAAACAGGCTTTCCAATAGTATATGTTTTATTGCCATGAAGCATTGTTACAAGGACATAATCTGCAAACACAAATGTCCTTACTTTTTCTGCTATGTTTTATTTTGCATAATGTGGGACTTTACAGAACTTAACACATCCTCAAATGTACTACTTATGAACAACTTCCACCCTTCATCCTTTCTAGCTGCCAGGGGAAATTAATTTTTCTTCAATAACAATGGGCACTGTGCCTCCAGATCAATAAAACTGCAATCACAAACACACACAGACACACACATGCTCCTCTCTCATATGTTGGGAGAAGCTGGCGTGTCGATGTGGAGAGGTAATTATTTGCTTGGCCAGTCTGAGCCGGCTCCTAGTCTCAAGGACGGACTGGCCTGCAGCTAGAGCACCAAACAACACTGATTACACAACAGAAACAGGCATTGCGCTCATTTTTTAGTGCATTCTGTGTTGCTGTTGTGGTGACTTCAATGAAAATGTGTCCTTGTATTTCTCTGTGCATGCAAACAGAATGGATATTTTGTATATGGTTCATATTCCTCTTTGTGCTGGATGTTTGTGTGTGGGCATATGTGAACATTTGATGTGTGTTTGTGCCTGTGAACTTACATAGAACAATTGCTCCAGCAGCATCGTCCCTGCAGGTCTCTGCCTCAGGGAATCACAACTACATGCCCATCACCATCACAACGGCACACCAAAACACACACTAACACGTACACACACAGTCCCTTGTGTGTCACAGTTTAATAGGAGGGATGGTGAGCAGGAAATTGAGGTTGGAGAAGGAGATGGGGAAAATAGGGTGGAGGAAAGGGGAGGAGAGAGTTTCAAAGCAGTGTAGGGAAAAGAGGAAAACAGAGGAGGAAGGGGCAACATAAAAGAGAACATGGGAGAGATTGGAAAAAGGCCACTGGAGGAGGAAAATCAGTCACAAGGGACCATCACACACAAGCCAGATAGATAATGTTTCACTTTCTAGCCCTGTAAAATCTTTATGACAGCTCTCCCCAGATGACTGCTACCTGTTTTTATTTGGCTCTGAATTTGTATCTCTGTGCATAAATGTGTGTCTATCTGTGTGTGTTGTTGAAAGCTACCAGAGGACAGAGTGTGCATAAATGGGGGAGCATGCATGCAAGGGTCCCTGTGTGCATGCATGCTTGCACGTGTGAATGCACATAAACAGGACAATTACCTGGTGTGAAGAATGTGTAAATGGGATTTTACTGGAAGATTTTCTTAAGAGTGTGTCAGTGCTGATATGTTTGTTTGTGTGTAGGTCAAGAGCATCAGTGCGACATACAGTACAGCTGTAAAAGTTGTACCAGAGACTTTTGATTGATGGCCTTAAACTACCACAGCCAGGAGACCGATAACAGCAGGCAGCTCAAGGAGGCTCTCGTCAAGTGACCAGTGATTAGATCAAACTGAAGGAGACCAGCACTGTGTTGCCTGTTATTCCTTCTTTTCATTACCCCGCAGAGCCCCATTTCAAGACTCAAAGTAACACCATGCCATTTCTAGCATTGTGTTGCAAATACATTGGTTTTAACTCTCTGGGTCTCGAGTTGTTGTTATTTTTATCATTTAAAGTGTTGTTAAAGGCTCTATGCCTAATTCATTTGGTCCACATCAAATGAACTCTGGTTCCCTTTTTAGAAAGTTTGGTTTATTCGGGGAGGTGGGAAAGTTCACACAAAACTGGAATGAACCAATGAACTAAACTCGGGAGTTTGGTTCTTGGTGGGTGTGCAAGTCACCTAAATCAAACAATTGAGAATTGAATCTGTCTAATTGTCACTACAAAAGAAAGCCAACGTAATGTGTACTGATAAGCTAAAGCAGTATGTAGCTAACTTTAGCATTACTAACACCACTAGCCTCAGTTCTCAAAACAGGCCAATGTCTACAAGCCTTTATGTCTAAAAATACAATATGGTTACTCGTCGCCTCACATTTTAAAATAAGACTTTTCTTTAATTCATGGCACAGAATACTTTTGAACTGCTTACAGCAAAACAAAGTTATAGCTCAAAGCCAATTGTGTATTTCCGTGTCATAGTGCAACAATGATTGTGCTACGAATCATTTCAGACTTTGGACCTCTTGACAAAGTGCAGTGTAAAAGAATACCAAACTAAGTTAAAAATGAAACATTGTTGTGACTACATTACAGAACTGAGTCCACCAAAATGTAGGTAAAATGGGTCCTAAGGGGATAACATTTCTTGTGGCTCAAGAAAGATATAGAAGTTGTAGAGTCAACCCAGAAACAAATGACTTTTGAAACTCTGAGAGCATGTGCAATGTGTGAACACCAAACTTGATCTCTGCTTAGAAATTAAAAGACATGATTTACACAATTTTTGCACTAAAACTCAATTTTTTATTACTGATGGTCACATATAAACAAGAAGGACAACTGGGCCATACTAGTATGACCTCTTAAAGCATTTAAGTTGGTAAAAATAACCCAGTTCTGATTAAGCTATATCTTCCTGCTTATGAGCTTAAAGAAAAAAATCAGCTAACAACAAGCTGTCCGTCAATTGCTTGACAGTGCAGTCATAAGTATTGATTCTGGGATGGTCAGTCAGATTTCACAAGCTCTTGTCCTTGGTTACACTGGATCAACTCTTGGTAAAGATGATGTAAACATTGTGCGCAAAATGGGAGAATGCTAACAGTGCATCTGCACAGTCAAACACAATACAAGAGCAAACTGCCAAGCCTGGGAGCATTGGTGCGAGGAGATGATTGACACTGTAATCTGTATAAATTAAACATTGATGGAGCAGGTAGAGAAGCTAATTATTGCTGCTTTTTCATAATCCACTTCTCTTTTTTCATCAGATATGCACAAGCTTCATGTTCTAGCGTGGGCAAAATCTGTGTCCTACTTCACGCATTTTTTTCTTGGCTTTAAGATGGTGATTGGTTGTTGAAATACATACCTAACATTTAAAAACCAGATGCTGGCTATATGATTAACGGAATCCCAGGCAACTCCATCTGCAAGAGCGCTGTCTTCTGTTATTATTTTCACAGAGAGCCCCCTGGGGGCCAAATTTACATACTGTACACTGAAACTCAGACTGAACACCAAACTTTTAAGATCGCTAACATTTATATGAAATGTGGTTTACATCACGACAGCAGAGTCAAACAAGAAGCCCCAGAGCTTCTTGTTTGTGTGGCTTCATTCCTCTTTAATAGCAGATTCCTGATTTGACATTTTAAACTATATCACAGGCTGGTGTTAATGACACTTCTGGTAGCGATGCTCTTGCTAATACTAGCATCAATCTAACTGTGAACATTTTTACAAGAAATATTAATGCTTGTTCCTCAGTTCAGAGTGGGGCCATGAATATAGTTATGGAGTTCTGATTAAAAAGAATAGATTAATTGAAGTATTTTTAGTTTACAAGAGGCAGTTTTTTTAAGTTCCATTCAACAGGGTGCCATTTTAACAATAACAAACAAATAAACATAAACAAACATCTGATATACAGTTTATCTTTGTGCCTTTGCTTTTACTTTGTGTTGGATTTTTGTGTTTTAATGATCCTACGTCTTGTTTGTATTCCTTGCAAGACTTGATTGTGTGCATGAGTAAATGTTCATGAGCCTCTGTGTGTGTTTGTGTTGTCTTTGTGGTATTGATCAGATGGAGCTGCAGGGTGGTCTTCCTCGCACAAATGTCAGAGTACCCCGAAGCTGAGGAAAAAAAGCCCTGTGCTTCTAAGCATCTGGCAAACAGAAGTGGTAAGAGTGAAAGAAACTGTCCGTGTTCATCTGCTCCATCGTGTCCTCTATTTGTAAAACAAGAGACTCGAGGCCTGCATGGTTGCTGTTTATGAGCAACATGTACTCTGTCTGTGAATTCACCAACTGACCTCGGCTATTTGAGTTATTGATCCTTGCTGGAGTGAGGCTCCTAAAGCATTTCTTTCCTCCTGTTGGTGGGACTCCAACCAGAACTCAGCATGGTACATCCTGTGGTTGTCCCAGGGTGACTGCTGAAGGTGATGGAGGTTCTGACTGGCTGCTTCGCTGCAGGCCTCCTGGGTGCCCTGGGTGCTTGGATGGGATGGCTCCCACAGGACCTGCTCCCACTGCTCATTACAGTCTATGAATAGCTGCTGCATTGCAGATGGAGGGACGAAAGGGAAGAGAAGGACAGGATGATAGAGAGGAAGGGTTGTAATGGGTGTAGAAGAGCAATGGTTTGTGGAGAAATAGGGAAAGGGGAATATGAGGTGTGTGTGTTTGTGTGTAAGGAGGGGACAAGTGGAAATTTGTTTTCAAGGACACACAGGTTCCACACTGTGGTGATTTATCGTAGATCTGGCCGTTCAATGTTTTTGAAATCTGCTAAAAATGTGCATAATCCAGTGCAGAAGTTTTTTTAGGTAATGCTTAATTGTATGGGGGGAATACGATAAAATAGAGGGACAGGTGCTGAGAGGAGACAGTCAGATCAAGTAATGAAGACAAAGTGTTCGTGTCTGCTGCCTCATTGCATTTCTAAGTCTTTGATTAGTGTGTGATGAATCCTGCAGCCTCACAGAGCTCCATGTCTGCTCACTCAGACATGAGGGACTAGTGAGCATTTATTCAGATGTTTAGAGGAGGATGTGTCAGTGTCACTGAGTCCTTTTTAAGGTGAACACAAGGAGGGTTTGGCACAATTTGTGTTTTTACAACACAGTGTTAAATGGATACTTTTGAAATAGGCTAATATTGGTCCATAAATGTTCATTAAATCAATTTGTTTAAGAGACTAAAGAATGGCAATAAAATGGAACTTGAAACATTTTTGAGCTATTAAACTGTTGTGATATTGTCAGCATAAAATTTAATTTGTCACAAAAACAATCCAAAACCCATTGGTCTTTTTCTTCTCAAAGATGAAAAAGCCACAGTGGTTACTGTGGAAAAGCTGACCAGAGCTGTGTTTTCTCTCAACCTTTGACTGTCTGAATTGTCGCCTCCGTCATGAGGTTGTATTTTTGTTGGCCTTTGTCTTTCTTTGAGCAAAATAACTCAAAAAGTTCTGAACAGATTTGATGAAATGTTCAGAGAATGTTGAAGTGATTTGATTTTGGTGGTGATCCAATTCCAGATATGATCAAGATTTTTTTTTTTAATTCCAAATTCCTTGACAGGGGGTTGTGCTCTAAGGGCTTGTATACTAGCAAAAATTTCAAGACTAACAAATCAAGACACAAATGAGTCCATTGAAAATATTGGTCATGGTACAAGGAAGAACTAACTAGATTTTCGTGGTGATCCAAACCCAGACACAAAGCCAAAATACTTTAAGGGCTTAGCATTGCACAATAGGGCAGTTTTCCATAAGGACTCAGCTAACATAATGTCAGAAATGCAGCATAGGTTTGTGCTCTTGGAGCATTTCTAGTCTTTTTGGTTTAAGGACTGCCGGAGTTTGTAAAACAGACCACTTTTAATGCACACTCCATGGGCTACTAAGATTGCTTTTCAAAGAACGGAAAAAAAATTCTCTCCAATATCCATGAATATGTATGACCCAGTATAGGCTGGATCTAACAGAGATTTATTGCCCCTTTGGTCTTGCACGTGCCAATACAGTGACTAGTTACTTCCATTCAAGTGGTATTGATTGGGTGTCCTGCCTGTTGAGTTATGCTGATGATGATAATGACATGATGAACATCATTCCTCTCAGCTACAGAATGCCTGTGGTTTGCTTTGCTTAATTGGCAGCACTGTGACATGAGCTTGTCCTCGTGGCAGATGTTTGTGGTTTGGTTTTGTGCAAAAAAAGAAAAAAGATCTTGGCACAGACCTTCAGCTCAAACTCCAATGTGGTCCTGTCTCTCCCTCTCTCGCTCTGTCTGTCTATATACTCCTCTCATTCCGCTCACTCCCTCAGTCGCGGTTAACGGGCGTGCGGTTGCCAGGAGAGACGCGCGTGCAGCACCGCGTACAGCTTTAACGGCAGAGCGCACGGGCTCTCCCCCGCCATTTCCTCGTGTCGAGCCGTGGAATGTCGAGCAGCGGCTCGAGCTCTTCCTCGCGGAAGGAGTTCGACGTGAAGCAGATCCTGAGGATCCGATGGAGGTGGTTCGGTCACCCCGCGGTTCCTCCGCCTCACTCACCGCCGATGGGAGACTACTTCGCCGGGAGGAGAACGGGCGGCAGCTCCGGAGACGGACCCTCAGTTAGCGGCAGTAGCAACTCGAATTTAACCAACGTTACATCCGGCACGGGGAGCCACGGCGGTCTGGTGGCCAGTGGAAGCGCTGGGTCTAACCTGTGTAACGGCAGCAGAAAGTTTGGTGATCCGGCGGGGAGTCGGGGCGGTCCGGGAGGCGCGGCAGCCGGAGCCACGGGCAGCTCCTGTCCGCGCTCCTTCAGCCAGCCGGAGTGTAGGAGCTCCGCGGCGGCGCTGTCGTGGGTCTCTCCGCCGCCACATCGTCGCCCCCGGCCAGTGACGAGCATGGAGCTCCCCGGTGAGGCTACGGGGGCTCAGCTTTTACCCGAGCAGTCCGCCCAGGTCGGGGCGGAGGAGGAGGCGGCGGCGGCTCCTGCAGCGCTGGGCACCGAGGAGAGCGCCCACCCTGACACAGACACCAGCTCCTGCAGGTATGAGCGGAGGCTCTTTGACAGCTGAAAGTAAAAGACAGATAAAACTTTCTCTGGAAAAAAATCTAATCAAAAGAACATTTGACAAAAGTTTAGGCCAACGAAGAGCTTTAAACTTTCACTGTCATGAACAGATCATTTTAAACGGATAAATTAATTTGTGTCATTTAAAGGGACAGTTTGGTGTTTTTGAGATGGAGCTGAGTCAGTGTTATTTCAGCTGTTAATAACTTCTTGACTTCTCTGTCTCCATAAACTGGCACATAGTTAGACTATAGATTGCTGTAGATGGGGCCAAGAGCTCTGTGTAATTTAGTGCATTTATGATGACTTTTTAAACTACACAGTGAACACATGAAGGCGCTGTACTTTTCCTTTGGCCAGCCCCTTTGTTTTGGTACTGCTCCACTCCGGGCTGAAGGATGTGTTGACTATGCAGGGTGCCAAGGTAGTACCAAAACAAAGGAGCTCGTTTACAGAGAAGTAAAATTTTAATGTGTGCAAATCCAGTGAATTACTGGAGGCTATTGGCCCTATCTGTAGTAATGCCTTTTGTCACAGATCTTTTTTCACAGGATCAGAGCTGAAAAATATTCCTGAGGCTAATGTATTAACTATAAATAATCCTCATACAACCCCACTGGAAAAATACTTAACCATCCCTGTAATGTCAGCTAACAATACCCTACCTTAACCAAGTTAGCCGAACACACTGGACACATGAAATCACTGAACAAGCTACTGAATATAGAGAAAATTTGGGGTAGCCTATTGATAAGTAAGTAAGAAGCTGTGCATGGGGCCGAGGATGAGGACCACTCATTATATATAGGTAGAGAGAGGGAGAAAGTGATGGCAGAGAACCCTTGGGACAGCATGTGGTCCACTGATTTCTCCCCTCAACATCCCATAATGAGGCTTCACCAGCCAGACTGTGTTACATTACACACCAACAAACACAAATACATACACACACTCTTGAGAATAAGGGATTTTCTGAGTCAAATTAACAATATGACTCCCGGGCTAAGCACCAGCATGGAGCAACATACTGTGCTTGACATTTATACTTTGTTTTGTTTTCTGCAACTAATTCTGCCATTTTTTTAACTCACAATCCTCATTGCTCTACACGTTTTTTTCTGGTTTTCAGTGTATAGTGGCATGGCTGTGCAGCGGTAGTGATGTGGAAAGGCACTTCTTTAATAGTTGCCATGGTGATGGCATAATAAACCAATAATAACCAACCAATTTGTAAAACAAATCTGCACAGACTTTCAAATGTATGTTTTTATTATGATAAAGCAGTTAATGTGATAAAGTAAGGAGAGTAAAACAGTGTGTGTTTGTCTTGTGTGTTTACTATGATAATGCATCTGAAAGCCTCCCATCATACTGTGCATTCCCAAGACACACATCAGATACATAAATGATTCATAGGTCATGCTCTGGCACACAAATAAACGCACACTCTCACACTTAAAAACAGCTTGCAGTGGGAGCAAATGCAGATATCTCTAAATCCATTTTTCTTTCCTCACTTCATTTGTTTTTTAGAAGTAGAGTCAATCTGCCTGTAAAAGACAGAAAGGTAAAGGAAAGAAAAGGAGAGAAAAACATCTCAGAAATATATTTTGTTATGCAAGGTTGATGTCATAACAGCTATCATGATGGAGCAGGAACATTGCTTTAACAGTAATTACACATATAGGCACACATCAGCCTCATCATCAGCATAGGCTAAGAATTATGTGCACATGCCAAGGTTTGAATCCATATGCATGTGCATGGATAAAACAATACCCCTATGTTATGGTTGCTATACCAACACAGATGTCAGTTTTCAGCAGCTTTTATCTACTGTGATTTACATGTCTCTTTGTGTGTGTCTCTCTGTACACCTCCTCATGAAAGCTAAGATATTCCAAGAACACAAGTGGCAGAATCCCAAATGGGATCATGGAAGGGGACGCGTGCAGAATCCCGGAGTGGATGACGGCTCTCCTCTACAAAACTGATCTCCCCCTCCCTCTTCTGCCTTTTTATTAACTTTCAAAACTCATTACCCGCATTTTATCCTGGCATGCCTCTTTTACTCAGTCTCTCTCCCTCTGTCCCGTGGTCATCTCTGCCCACCCTCATCTATTCAGTCGCTCTCTCTCTCATTTCTCTCTCTCCCTCTCTTTTCCGTGGGTAAACAAAAGTGTTTGCATGTGTGTCTCTGGAGGGTGTAACGTGACCAGACGGGCACACCATGACAAGCTGTATATCAGCTTTGAGAACTCAGTTTCATTTGCATTTGCCATTAGCCTGAAGGCTAATCAGCAGAGATAGTTTATCACAATGTGGCTACAAATGTGTGTGTGTGAGAGAGACAGCGAGAGACACTGAGTTACAGCTGTGTGAGTGTCCTTGCCTGGTGCAGGGGTTTTAAAAAATCTGGCTGCGTGGTGTTGATTCACCCTCTGTGTTCCTCCTCGCTCTCTCTCTGTTTCTCTCTCTGTCCATGTTGAGTGCCTGCCAGGCTCAATTAAGGGGACTGGAAGGCAGCGTTCCCCCACTTCAAAGCCATCTCCTCTGGCAGTATTTAGCCCCGCCGCTCGTCGACATACACACTCACACATGCACGCACACTCGCTCACAAGAGGACAGGAAAGCAAGCCAAAAAGCCTTCCTGGAGGGTGAGAAATGGGATGGGGAAGAGAGAGGGCTGAGGCAAAGATAGATGTTGGGATGAGGTGGGATAAAATGAGTGATGGATGAGATTAGTGGAAGATATAAAAGTGAGGACAGGAGACGGATAAAGAGGGGTAGAGGACACAGGAAACGGGAGGATGACACATCACCGTCAAGCAGCATACATAAAATAAAACTGTGCATGAGTACTTGAGCTTAGCGTTTACTTCTGCTTTCTCCTGAATCACTCCTCAGTGTCAAAGCAAAACAAATCACAAATTTGCCACTTCAGTGTTTTACAATTGCAATTGCATATTTATTTTGCTTCTTGCAAGGAGCAGAGAGCCTGTAAACACAACACTAATGTTTTATTACCTTCTAAATTTATAAATTCAGTCACCAGCAAGTGGCTTATTTGTTTTTGTGTAGTTTTATGATGGTTGTGAAGAGTACAAAAGGTTTTTGCTCACTAAAGACCGTCTGCTCTCAGGTTATATTGTCGCGGGCTCCATTGTGAGGTTGCCTGCAGAGTCAGGCCAGGAATTAATTAAATAAATTGCAAAATAAAATAACTGAGGTACCTCCACTTCTAAAGTATTTTTGTAATTGTTAAAGAGCCCAAATTAGTCTTAATTCTGGTTCATACAGTCCTTTCTGATGACTGCCGGAGAGTATGTTCATAGTCACTAAAGCCCCGTCTCCACCAGAGGGTTCAGTTCGGTTCGTCTTGGTACAGCTCACTTTTTGCGGCGTTTCCATAGCATAAAACCGGGACAGGACCCTTTATAAGCGAACCACACCCTCCTACTTTTTGGGACCCTTCTGTTGGGGTGCCAAGCATACCAATCCGACCCCAGAAGGTGGAGCTAGAAACACTGCAGTCTGTCGATTGTAGGGCTGTAGCGATACACTTATTTTCCGATACGATACAATACACGATATTCAGCTCACGATACGATAATATCAGGATATATCACAATATCATGATATTGCGATATATTGCGATTTTCTACATTAAACTAGGAAAAACCTAGAGACAGTGAATATGTAACTTTTCTATTTTATTGTTATTGAAATATGTCAGATGCAGCGTTACATACATACACTTAACACAGAGTGCATCAAGTCAATTAAACTAATGTTGCAAATGTTGAAATCATCCTAACCTGTAGTCAAGTTCAAACTGTAATCAAACCCATGAGAAACAAAGAGCTTTGAGTTACTGACATAACAACAGTAAGCTAAAAAAAGTCACATATTTCTCTTGTCACTGTCTGAACTGATGTGATATTTGTGAACAACAACGCAGGGCGTGCTAACAACAGCTAACAATAGCCTGGTAGATCGGCAGGTTTTTTTCCGACTTCAACTGGAACGCCGATAAGTCGAAGATGATGTCACTCCCAGTTCTGAGGTTACTGGAACGCAGCATTACAACAGTCGCCGCGCGTGCTCATGGGTAGCAGAGTCTTTATGTCGCCGGGACTAGATTCTCCTCATAGCACCTTTAAATAGTTAAACCTCATATGTGTGAGGAATTGCCGCTGTGACATAATTTCTACAAATGCGAAGTGTGGGATCCTTAGAGTTGCAAAGGGCCATAAAATTGTCATTTTCAGTTTCTTGGAACTTTCCAGATGCTTCCAGTGGAACTTAAGTCAGGAAATTTTGCAAATTTTACAAATTGGAAACTTGTCCTTGGGAATTATGGTAATTTGGAAGAATTTGTGAAAATTTCCTTGAAATTGAGGGCAATTTAAACTAAGTGTATCATATTCCAGCATAACTGTAAACATTTTGTTTTGTCAGAGGCAGACATCCATGCAAAATAATACAATTTAAAAAACATTTCAACAGATTTATCTATAAATAGAACTTAATCAGGTTTTAATGGTTTTATTGAACAATCAATTTCAACCTCACTTTCTGTTGTCCAGGAGCTCAATGTGTGCCCAGGGTTCTAGAGTCGTCCGTGCCTGTAGGGGGCGTGGCCTCATTACCTCTACATTACGCAGTGTGCATGTAATTGAGGAGCAGCATATTGTAGATATTCTAAGTTATATTTGCATGAAATCTGGTTGTTTTAGTCAAGATTGTAGTAAAATACATTTTTGGGAGCTATATTTATAATGTCTGATAAGAGCCAACCTCTAGTTTTGTAAATTCCAGGTTCAATCCAATTTATTCCCATGGACAGTTTGCAGCTCTGAAGATTCACAAAATTTTACACCCAAAGGGTTGTCTGGCTGGATCATCTCGTGTGTTCATTTAGTAAATTATTGTTAAAATCGGTTTAATTGCCCTTCGGTCTGAGGTCTCCCCTGCTTTTGAAATCAGTTAGGATCTGCCAGCCAGCTTTTGCCTTATCTGACAGCATCAAAATGATGTGAAAAGAGGTTTGTTCTTACAGGACTCAATAGGGCTGAACGATTTATCGTTTTCGGATCAAAATCGCAATTTCAAACAACAAATCCTGTGACCCAATTTTTTGCGGTGCTCCTGACTGACCCAGGATGTGTTGTGTCAACAATTTAACACATACTATTTTACAAATTTGCAGGCAATTTGCATTTACAGAAGTGCTCGTAAGCAGGTCATCAACACAAAGGCTCTGTTTAGGAGTAGAAGTTGGATAAATAAATAATGAAAACAGATTATTTATCGTCAATATTAGATGATGAATAATGTGTTGTATGCTTTTGATTATTGATTTCCTTACTGTTGTCTGTACTGTAAACTTAGTGACTATGGCACTGAAGCTTGATTTGAAGAAAATCAGGAATTGAATCGAAATTGCAATTTCTGCCAGAAAAATCACAATTAGATCTTTTCCTAAAGTCATTAAGCCCTAGGACTCAATCCAATGAGTGAAATGTAAACATGCTTACTGAGAAAGCATTGTTATTACAGCTCTGTCATTTTTATTGTTGTTGGGATAAACTCAGGCTTGTGTGATGTGCCTATTGGAAATGATTACATTGTGTTGATAAAGAAGTTTTGACAAATTGACCATCATCTGCCATAAAGATGAGAAGAGGGCATACTTAAATGCGACAGAGAACTACTTTTGACTCAAGATCTTCCTGGGGGTATTGCAGTCTCTCCCTTAAATGTCATGTTGCTGTCATTCTGTGCTTATATCCTGCCACTTTCAGTACCTTACAAGACTTTCTGTCTGCTTTCCCTTTATTTTAACTAGGGAAAATATGTAGGAAAAAAATCTGTATTAAAGACAGTTTAATTTGCCCCACAGACGCACACACATAAACACACTTCAACACCCCCATAAGAGCGTGATTTCTCTGTAGCTGTAGAAGTGAAATGATTCGTCCTTGGAGTATCAGTTCATTTCTAATCTCTTTGTGCTGTAGGGCTCGTCCTGCTACGGCTGCTGTTAAATTAAAAATGGAAGTACAGCTCCGGCTCTCATAAATTAAAAGCTGGTTTGGGAGCCATGATGGCTGATGATTCACAGGGAAGCTCTACTTCAGTGCGTGTCTTTTGATGAGCACACACACACACATGCACACACTCACACACCTCATCAGCAAAACTGGAGGAAAGAGACATGTCAGCCTGAGGCTAAGACTCTTCCACCAGTGAATAACGGATGCTGAAGCCTCTCTGGCCTTAAACCCGGCTCCATTTCTTGCTGTTGGTATAGATAGAAGGAAACCAGTCACCATTAGAGAGCAGAGTAAATTACAGCATATCCTATGGGCTCAGCTTCCAAAGTTATTTAATTGGCAGCCTCTCTTTTAAGTGGGCTTAATTTATCTGGTCATTTACTCCTAGTAATTGGAGCATTAAAGGGCTATTGTCTGCTTCTGGCGACATACAGTAACCCTGTTGTAAGTGAAGGAGAGCAAATGTGTAAAGGACTGGCACATGAAAGACTCTGAGCAGCTGGTATTGCTCCATACATCTGTCTCCTTGTCTGAAACAAAAGAGAAAACACGCACTCAAAACCCCTGTCTCCTTCTCTCTATGTCTGTCTGTCCGTATGTGTTACCGTCACTGTGTGGGATCAGGACGTCTAACAGCAGTGCCACACTGTCCTCCTGCGTATCCATGGAGCCCTGTGCGTGTCCAGAGGAGTCTATGTTCACGGCTATGTCCCACGCAGATGTCACCTTCTCCAAGATGGAGGGTTACCTGAGGTCTCGGCAGCTGTGTGATGTGGTGCTGGTGGCTGGAGAAAGGCGGATACCTGCCCACAGGTAGGAGTCAATGGACATTTGTCTTCATTTGTATGGTAGTGATGCTAATTAATGCGGATGTGGGCAGATTTGGGTTTGAATGTGTTGTTTTGTCCCTTATCCACACACACTAGGTTTTTTTTTTAGACCTGTAGATGCCACATAAGTGTCAAAAATGTAAAAAATATTTTCTTCTCATTTTTGAAAAAAACAGAAACAAGCTGAATTCAGCTAAAAGATCAGTCAGTTGATGACTGCAGTAACCAAGTCTGCTTTTAGGGCATTTTTATAATGACATTTATAGAATTAGGACACTAATTTTTTTAAAAGTCACATGTCCTGCAAAATCAATTTTCTTTGCTTTTAATGTTGTTAGAAGGGGCTTTGAGAGCCGAGAACATGACACCTTTTACTGAGGTCATGGAGTAATGCTCTACGCCTCTTTGAAGCTTTAAACGCCCTGTTTTTTTACTTTCTGGGGTTTAGTATGTCATCACTATACAGCCTCCGTCTACATGTGTTTTCTGCTCGTCAAGGCAGACACCATGACTGATGTGAAAGTCTGCTCTGCAGCATGTAACTCCTCTTCTCCTCTCCCATCTGAGGTAGTTTAGTCAGATCAAATACATCAGGACATGGTGCCTTTAAAAGATGACCCAACCTATGTTGTATACATTTTTACTGTACTTTCACAACCAAAACTATGTCTGACAGTTTATAATTCCAGAGAAATATGTATGTTTACAACATTTTTGTAACAGGATTTGTCTTGTTATGTAGGCCAGCATGACAGACTTTTTAAAGATTGTCTTATTTCCATGGAAGATTTTTGCTTTACAAAAACAGAAGCTAAAACAACTGCAAACAGATACAAAAAGGGGGGGGGGGGCACAGAACATGATGGAGATCCCATATTCATATATATATGTAATCCTTAACCTGATGTTAAGGCATATATAGGGTGACTCTGATGTGAAAGGGTCTTTCAACAGACAAAAACATTTTCAAATGGTAGAACCAGAAGACCACACATCATGTCTTTTCAATGACTGTTAGAACAAATTTGCAATTTTCTGTATGAAATGTTAAGGTTATTTTGAAATCAGAGAGTACGTCTCTCAGCATAACAATCAGTCACTATTGATCAGAATGGCAGACGAAGGAATAATAAAGTTGTCAAACTTTTACCTGGGAAACACAGAATCCCTGTCCTCCACTCTTTTCTCTTCCTGTTAACAAACAGAACTATCTGTTCGTTTAAAGAGCCTGCTCTATATTACTGCTTGCCAAAGTAGCCTAAAGAGTCCTCAAATGTGTTTGTTTAACGAGCAAGAGTGGGTCCAGACTTTAAGGCTACTGTGGCTCATGCCCTGAGATATGCTTAGGCAAGATAAAATCAGATAATCTATTACCTGATCCATTTCACAACATGAAATAATTTTTCTAAAAAAAAAGCGAAAAACTGAAGAAAAGGGAAAAAAAATTCTGTACTCCATGAAGTGTCTTATTAATATTTATACAGTTATCCCCCACCCTTCACAGAATAAAGTGAAAACACTGTTATACTTTTCATTTTTTTAATTCATCATATTAGTTTTGTACAGTTGGTTTACATACACTGTATACGAAATGAGAAAATGGTGATAGTTCTTCACTCCGCTGACACTGACATTTGCTTGGAAACAAAAATCAAAATGGCCATTTCATGTAGCTGTAAAACTGATACCTCAGTTATCACATGACAGCAATTAAAAAGAGAAGAATGACCCATGCAGCCACTAACAAGACACGAAAAACTTACGACACAGCACACAGAAGATACTGTTTTGAAAACTGTCATGCACACAGCAGAACCACAGTCAAAAGTCCCTTTGTTTTTCAAGCCTCTCTGTTGCATACATAGTCCACAGAGTCAATGAATCATGCATCAAACACACACACACACGCATACATGTGCCTTTGACCCACCCTGTGACTCCCACTGCACTGCTCTGTTCTCTGGGCATGTGGTCGGTTCAACTGTAGCAGGAGGAGACACAAAAGTAACCCTACACCAGCAGAAATATGTCTTTTTTTCTACTGCCTTTCTCTTCTGCTTCACTTGATTTGGTCATCTAGGCACACATGATATAGATAGATATAGATATATAGATGGAGACGGACGAAAGACCCTGCTGTTTAAAAATCTTAGTGGCAAACATGAGTGAGAACGTCGGCATCTTTAGTTGTGTACGTGTGCCGGTGAAAGAGTGGGAGCGAGACATCTCAGGTTGAAAGTGGTTGTTTTGTTTGCAATTGATTTGCTGTATGTGTAGGATAAAGACGCTTTTCTGAGAACAAAACATACACCCTCAGCCTTTCTCTGTCTTACACATACACACAGACAAATGCAGCACACAGGCTGACTAGGCCTCTCAAACTGTGTACGGCTGCACATTTTTGTGGAGTTTGCAAGCAGTGCCTTTAGAAGAAATTTAAGCTCTATGTGTATTTAGAATGAAAAACAGTGTGCTGTCTTACATTTCGCCTCTTCGGCTCTGTCAAGCATGCACATTAACTTGCAAATCTTTTTATTTTAATGCCTAGTATAGATGCTTCTGTAAAAGTGCTGAGAGCACCTTAAGTTTCAAACCTCATGTGTGCTGTAATTGTAGAGTAATAGGTGTGCATCAGGGGTCCATATATGTGCTCTGCAGTTTCTCTGTTTTAGTACAACACTGGGTAACATAAACAGCCATTAGAGTGGTTTTATAGGACTGAACTATACAGAAGAGTATTAGGATTTCACAGGAGACAAAGTACACTGACAAGAGGAAGATACTTTTACGCCCAGATGTGAGAAGTTAAACTTTTAAGAGAAAAAAGTAAACAGTAAGAATCAAGATGTGAGGTCAGGAATGTAATTATATGGATGAAGCTGGTTGTTCTTGAAATAAGACATCAACATTGCCTCAGCTTTTCCTTTTGACTTGATTGTATTCTGATGCTACCCTCAAGATTCTGACTTCTTTGAGTATTATGTAACTTTGATCTTGACATTTCAACTTGAATCCCAGCATTTAGCCTTATTTAGTGTTTTAATTTTCTTCTTGAAGTGCATCATGACATCTTTCTCCCTTCAACTTTTTTCCTGCAATTGCGCATATGCAATGCAATGTTTCCTTTATCATTTATATTCTGCACACAAGAGCTAAAATGATAATACAGCTGTTTCATATATTCATAGGCTATTCATTCATGGGTCACCCAAAGGTATACCTCGCTTGTGCTGGATTGGACCTCTTTTGTTTTCAGAACTGCAATACTTTTAGGAAGCATATAGGCATAGATGAGGCTGAAAACTTGTATTCCTTTCATAACTTCAGTTACACAGAAATGCCCAACTCTTGAGCAACTTTCACCTACCAGCCCATTTTTCCACAGCTGTATCTGGACAGCAAGCAGCAGATCTAAACAAATATTGTCCAGTTTCCAGTTCTCACTCGGGTTTCCTGAGTCCAGCTCGTCTGTTTCCTGCTCTTTTCACTCTGGTGTCTTTTCTCCTCTCTGCTCTTTCCATTGCAGTGTGACACACTGCCTGCCATGTTTGTCAACAGCAAGCTATAATAACCCTCTACTGTATGCAGCCAGTGCTGCTTACTGCAAGACAGACTCACATGAAAAATTTAGGAGAGAAAATACTGTATGTGTTTGAGAGATAAGAAACAGATACCCAACCAGAACACTGCCTGAACAACTTGCTGCTGACAAGAGTCTATTTTAACATGTGCGCTCACACTTTTATGCCTCAGGCTATCTGTCAAGGTCACGGTGCTGTGCTCTATAATGAGATTATAAACATCAGCATTAAACATACATATCAGCAACACACATATTGGTGGAAAAATAAAATATGCAGAAAATTGCAACACCAAAAATCTGTTATGAAGCTGTAAGTGAGTTCTCTAAAATGGTCTCCCTAGTCAGTTAATTAGACATCAGCTGTCTGGTGCTCAGAGTGATATCAAGGTCTTGTAGCTAGGTATAATAGTAAAAAAAAACAGTTTCAGACACCCTTAAACTGTTACACTGTCTCAAATATTGTCTTTATTGTCTAATCTTTGTGTGTTTTTAGTGGTGTAGTTGCATCAGACAGACACACACAAATGCATTTTTATTGTTAACAAGAAAAAATGAAAGGTTTCACATTTTCAGTATAAAAGTTAACAGATAACAAAATGTGCAATTAAAGCTAAACAAAAAAGAAATTAACATCATCAAACATCATCAAGTTAATATTTAGTGTTCATACCATTAGCAGCAGTAGAGCTCTAATCTTCTTATCTTGGCTAGCATGTTCTCCATGAGCCGTTCACACTGTTGAGGGCTGACCTTGTCCCATCATTTTGAATTACTTCCTTTACTTCTTTCAAATTCTTTGGCGAACACTTTGGAACAGAAACTTTTTGATAATGACAGAGTTCAGAGTGCCATCATAGACAGTGAGATGACCAACACCAGCAGCTCTCATACATTCCCAAACCATGGTCCTGTCTCCATCGTGCTTGGCAGTAGTTTCTGTCCATGCTGGAGATCGTATTTTGCCTGGCTTTCTGCGTACCCAAACATCAGAAGGAGGAGGATTAGGCTGTAAACTGGTCTCATCTGACCACAGAATCTTCTTCAGGTTCCTGGCTGTCAAGTTTTTGTGGTCTTGGGCTCAATAATGCAGGACAAACCTCTGTCTCTCATTGATCAGGCGCTTCCGGACAGCCTTGCAGGACCTTAAGCCAGGATCGAGGAGTCAGCCACACTCAGTGCAGGTGGAACACTGGAGACTACTTTGGTTTGACCTCTGCTGCTAAAGCTCAGTGATGTCATTTGGCGGTTTTTCCCTACACAAGGATCAGGATGCGGTCATTTCTTGCTTAAGAAACCCTTGGGCAGCCAGATCTTGGTTGTCTTCCGTGCTGTTGGTTTGTTTGTATTTGTGCAGTGTGTCCATCTGCTGAGTGACTGCATCTGCACTTTCTGTCTGTCTGGCATCCGCTATACACTTCCTGGCTGATTATAGGCATCTTCAGGTGTGTTTCCTGTGTTAGGTTCCTTGTTTTAGCCATTTTTGTCTCTGAAGAACTTTCAAATACATTGCTTTATGTAGACACAAAGCACAGCAACAAAACAGTGCACCAAAATGGCCCAATACTCAAACTTTTCTATGTATTTTCATGGAACCAATCAATTTTAAGTCCTTAATGGCTTTACATGATTTGTTGAGTATTTTGGCTGTGACTGTACTCAAAGAAATATCACTTGGAGACCTAAATGATGACTTGAGTGATGTGTCCCAAAAATTTCCCCACTACTGTATACATACCATTTAAAGGTATAAGCTACTTTAAAGTCACTTAGTGATCATACACATAAAGCATGTTGAAAGGCCACACACATGTCCCCAGCCCCAGTCCTTCACTAGAAAGTATCTATGAACTAGAGAATGGCAGATTAATTGCTGATGACATCTGAAAGTAACATTCAGCACACAATCAAGTGACAAAATGCATTAGAGTTGAGTCCTTTAGTGCATGTGTGTGAGGCCACAGAGTCGTCTCTCATTTGTGAAGTCCATTTTGAAAAAGGACAAAAATGGCAGCATAGACAACTAAGACAAAACCATAAAGTAAGCTATAAAAAACAAAGCAAAACAAAGAAACACTTTTAACCCAACAGTGATGGATCCCCTAATGGTTGGGTCTGCTTCTCTGTCTGTGTGAACACAGAGCTCTAAACAACAAACCCCGAGTCATTTTTTTTCCTCAACTCACTTTAATTTTAGGGTTGTGATTCCTTATCAGTGCTTACCACAGTGTTGGACATGACCCTCCAGGTAGGCCCCAGGGAACTGCAGGAAGGCCACAAGAACTCATTTACATTAAGTTAAACCCATGAATATTATTAAGATCCCGTTTTCAATTACCATAAACTACTTAGTTACATGTTTTTCAAAGTCACAGAGCTAAAACAATAAAAAAGTAGTGAATATTTTTTTCTTGTATTCCTCTACAATATACATTTTCTTATGTATTTTTTTCTACATACTTATATTCAACATGCTGAATATTCCACCTTTAAAGTAAAAAAATCAGTATTGTCAAATCTGTTTTATAGAGCAAAAAAAGAAATTTGACATGATGAATGAACACAGAAGTTTTACCCATAGCTTCCTCAAATGTGAGCAAAGCTTAAAGGAACACTACACCCAAACAACGATTTGGCCTCATTTTCTACTCACCCTCATGCTGAACAACACTGTGGAGTAGTTTTGGAACATCTAGGATGCAGCCGGAGATCTGGGGGTATACTCGCTGTCCACTGCCATTGATATCATGACTTAGATACGAGCCCGAACAAACAGTGTCCTTAAAAGTCCACAAAAAGTCCACAAAAAGTCGGCAATATTCCTCCATACTGCTCGTGCGCTGTAATCCAAGTGTCCTGAGCGGGTAACGTCCACCATTTACTCGAAACGACATCATTTAGCACATGTTTATAGCCGTAGAAGCGTAGAAAAAGAAACAAGAACCCAAGAAATCCCACATTCTGCTGACCCTCTTGTGTCTGTCAACAGCTCCGTCGCTCACAGCAGAATGTGAGATTTCTTGTTCTACGCTCCTAGTTATTGCAGAGTGCACATTCCTTTGTTAGGTCAGCCGCGGCTCCCGTAGGCACCTGTAAGTGTATCATAGAAATGCCAAGTAGTACTGTTTAAGCTATAAACATGTGCTAAATGATGTCGTTTCGAGTAAATGGTGGACGTTACCCGCTCAGGACACTTGGATTACAGCGCACGAGCAGTATGGAGGAATATTGCCGACTTTTTGTGGACTTTTTGTGGACTTTTAAGGACACTGTTTGTTCGGGCTCTGACCGAAGTCATGATATCAATGTCAGTGGACAGCGAGTATCCCCCCAGATCTCTGGCTGCATCCTAGATGTTCCAAAACTACTCCACAGTGTTGTTCAGCATGAGGGTGAGTAGAAAATGAGGCCAAATCGTTGTTTGGGTGTAGTATTCCTTTAACCTGACCTTTGGGGTTTTGTGTGAGTTTAGACTCACTAAATAAATGCAGCTTAATTCATGCCGTTAATCTAACGCAGAGGTGGGCAACTTTCATTACCAAGATGGCCACATAAAACCATTTTTCCCAGCCTGAGGGCCACATCGTTACAAATTTTCAGAAATTCTCCAGGGGAAAAAGGATGTTGGATAAATACCATGAGAGAATATTAATTAATCCTAAAATTAGCATACCAATATTCATGTGTTACATGGCAAATAAAAGTTCTTATACAGAATTAAATTAACTTGACACAGAATTCAAGCAAATTTAGCCAAAATATAGGGAATTAAAGCCGACAAAGCTATTTTCAAATCAATGAAATGATGAGTGTTCCCAAACTTTTAAAGCTCAAAGATTTAAATGATGCCATATTTTGAATGTAGTCTTGAGTAATACCTGATATAATGCTTCATGAAAGAGATTTAGAGACACTATAGCAAAGTAGGCCGTAAATAACTTACAAAAGCCAATAAAAATATCAGTCACGATAATATAGAATTATTTGGCTTAGAAATTTGAGTTTTCTTCATATTTATAATTGCTGATTTAAAAATGACTGGCAGGCCACATTTAGTGAGGCGGAGGGCCGTACGTGGCCCCTGGGGCGCCAGTTGCCCATCCCTGATCTAACGCCTACTCTCAGAGGTAATGTCAGGCATTAAAATGAATTATTCAAATAATTAATCTTGTCACTGATGGTTTTTGTTTGCTTGTGTGGGTCCTATAAATGTATCAGTGAGAAAATTACAGCCAGTGCTGAAGCTTGTTGCTAGTTTCCTTTTTTACATTTAACAGTCTCTTGCCTCTATAACAAATACATTGTTAGGTCACGGTGTAGATAGAGAGTATTACTGCTAATAAAGGTCCAATTAAAAAAGGGCTTTTTAAAAACGAAATTAATGTTTGTGGTGTAACTGCTGAGTAGGATGAAGGGGGTATGGATTTCCTTTTTTTGTAAGTAACCTTAATCTTATTCCCCCGTCTTTTGTCTCCTCCATACTATACCTCTTCTTCCCCGGTCTTACCTTCTTTTAGGTACGACAGTGACCTAACTTTGAGCATACCCTCTCTCGCTCTCTGTCCTGCTTTATTTCTCTCTCTTCAATGAGCTCAGCTGCTGTGATTGACACATGCAAATAAAATAATCTCCTCGCTGACTGCACGCATTGGCATGCCTTCTATACTGCCTGTCAGGACTTCATCTGGCTGCTCTTGTTTTATTCCTTTTGTGCAGAATCCTCTGGAAATTCTGTGTGAAAAGATATTTGTTTTCTGAAAAAGCAAGCCAGGGTTAACCAAGGAATGAAAAACATTGGGAATATGAAGATTTGAAAAAACTCACCACACAATAGTTGAACAAAAAGTTCAAGTAGATGTGTGTGGAGAATTACAAGTTGAGAGGTAAGAGTGAAAGGGTGTCTTTGTAAAAAAAATTGTCTGAGAACTTAATGCTGATTGTTGAATGTCATCACACCTTTAAATTAGTGTTGGGCAGTGTTGAAACCTAGTCCGATGAGCTTGTTTTATTTGTCTGAAATTGCTGCACATTTAAAAGAAACTTTCATCTGTTTGTTATTTTTGTGACAGGTTAGTCTTTTAAGTGTTTTCACACACATCTAATTCTCCTTTAGGGAATGTAACTACTTAGAGCAGCGGGACAGAGTTGTTGACTTTATCTGCTTTTCCTTCTTTCCCTACCAGTAAACTAATATGAAATACCATTTCGGACTTTAAAACACAGCATAATGGATATGGGTAAAATTTGTACTCAAAACCACATAAGGCAAAAGTGCACAAAAAAGTGAAAGAACTAAAAAGACCCTCCAATTACTTGTTTCAGCACTTGGCAATACGCTGTGTCACATCTTAATGGGTCTGCCAGGAATGGGTGGAGTGAGTGGTCCCTTTTTCAGGGAAATTTTGCCTTAATTAAAAAAAAACAAATGCATTAGTCTGAGCATGCAAGATTTGTCTTAAAACAGACTTGGGCTCAGTCTACAAGGAGACGAAAATTACCTTTTTAGTTTTCGTAACACGGTTTGTTTCAAGGAATGTGTTCACGCCTGTTAGTGGTGCTGTAATGCTGTCACAGACATTAGAGAAGACGACACTGAGCATGCTCATAAAACATGTGCAATGTGAGCAAGCAAAACAAAAAAGTAGAAGACTACCAAATTGCAGGAGAATGTGGACTGGCAGTCCTGCGAGCAAATAAACAACAATATAATGGATCCATTTCAGGCACAGTGTCCAAGGAACCCAACAGACAAGGATTTCAATCACAACGCTGACGACATAACAGCACAAGGGAGAGGTGGGGCTATGAGATCATTGTTTCTGAACACACAGAAACACAAGGACTGCACTTTGGAAATGTATTCACTCCAGGACCTGGTTTCAAGAATGTGTGTTTTTCTGGCTCTCAAAGTGCCAGATTCATGCAGGCAAAAACTTTTTCTCCTAAAGTCATTTCTGTGTGGACGGCCCCTCCGTATGCAAAGACCCTATCCTCAGCTAGAGAGCAACCTGAGTCAAGGGTCAGTGAACTTGATGCCTCTATCTACGATGCCAACAACCAGATCTTCCCTGTATGAACTCAAACCCTTACCTTGCTGGGGTTATTGTCTTTGTAGAATACTCAGCACCTGGCAACTTTGCTCAGCCCGTGTTGTTCCTGTCTTAAACTCTTGGAGTTATGACTTCTGTTTTGTATTTGGCTGAATAATTTATAAGATGCAAATGTGGCTTTAAATCCACTGATACCAATCTCTGTTTTTGGTGAAAAGCGATCTGTTTTTTGGTTTCTTTTTTCTTGACACCAGCATTTTGGGTGCCTGAAAACATGAACATTTGAAAACAGATTCCAGGGTGTAAACTGTTGAAAAATGCAGTTTGTTTTGGCCATGTATTCTGGCTATACAAGATGCCTCTGCAGTCTTGGTGAACAGTCATGTCGGTGTAACAATATCATAAATGCACAGTATGCTTTGAGTCAGATGAGCCATGATGTAAATTCTTGACTCTGAGGCTCTGAGCATACAACTCTCTTACTTATTTAGCAAAGTTGTCTTACTGCAACATCAGATTAATCAGCCGTCCCACGTCACTGTTCATCTTGAAAATCACTTCTTAAAACTCACTTCTGTAGACTTGCTTTAACTTCAGCTTTTATTCACTGTATTTATTTACATATTCATTAGATATTTTCCCCTCATCTAAGCTGCTCTCACTTTTCATACTTGAAAAGTCTGATCTTTCTGTCCTCTGTTGGCCATTTTAACATGATTATTTCACTAAGTTGTTTTTCCATCCCTTTTTCATCTATTTAAATTGTCCTTAACTTTTTATTATTTCCACTGATGTGATGACGTCTTATCCTCAATATGCTCACCACTATGCACAAACATCTGGAGAAGCCTCAGGCCTTTACTCAACATTTGTTTACACAGCGTTTTTCTGCCTCTAATAGTGTCTCTTCTGAGGGAGGGAGAAACCCATTTCGAAAGTATTTATTTCTTCAGTGGCACCAGAGAGGTGATTTAATATTTATTATTATTACAAGCACATACCTTTACTATTTCCTCCTTCTGTTCCCGTGATAATGACAATCCATTAACGACCCTCAAATCCCACTTGTTTATCCTCCATTTACTCTGAGGAGCCCATATCATGCTTTTTGTACTTTTATTAGCCTTTTGGTGTATTTAAGATGTCTCCTCAGCATAAAAGAGCTCTTTTATGAACAAAACAAAGGGTCTGCATCATTAAGAATTCTTCTCTTCAAGCTCCTGGTGCCAGCCAGTAGCCTAAAACAACTTGTTTGCTCAACCCCCCTGATTAGACCTGCCAGTGTGATGTCATACCCTCGTTTCATCAGCAGTAAGAGTCCATTGGCTCACAGTAGCAAGCTTGAGAGAGATGGTAGAATTAATGCCAAGTTTTGGACAATATGGTGCAGATCAGTGAGCTCTCTCCAGCTCAGGCTTGTGAAAAAGATGTTTGGGCCCCACATCTACATCAGAATGTCTGAGATTTACCTGATCGGGTCTCTGCCATCCTCAGCAATTTTCAAAATGCTTGGGAGCAATTCTTAAGATCGCTATATCGGTCCAGAAGGTAAGTTTTTGAGCTTCCAGTGTTTTAATGTTGGTTTTGACTCCCTGGAGGTGATGTCTTTTTGGAAGGACTTCGCCATTGCTTGCAGTGAGTCCATTGATGCTTTAAGAGGTTTTACAGAGTCTTGAATAAAATATGAGCTCCCTTCTTCCTCGAACGACAACCTTTGCGTTTTGAATTCTGCAGCAAGCTGACCCATGGGGATGAGCACGGTAGCTGCTGTTTCTTCAGGTGTTTTTGTTGTTGGAGGTGAGTTTTTTGCAGCAAATGAAGCTAGCTTCCCTGCTGCACTCATCGCTGCATGTGTTGCAGGGGATAAGCATCTTTTGTTGTTTGCTGCTCGTAGAGTTGCTCATTTTGCAAGAAAATCCTTCACTGAAGTTTATTTGGTGCAAGTACTGTATGCTGAAAGCCTTAGCACAGAGTGGAACAAATTAGCAGCAGAAGACATGTATGCAGGGAGCCCACTCTCCGCACCTCCTGATCCCCACATCGCAACCGGAAGCCTCTTGTGGTTTCTTTTTGACAGCTGTCTGTAATTTGTGTTCTTGTAAGTTGGTAAGAAACTTACAAGAACACAAATTACTAAACCACAGATGTACATGATATGATGTCAAAACTAGCCTCTGTCTGACTCCTGCCCCACTGTGGTTGCTTAGTCAATGCCTAAATGAACATACCAAACCTCTCACCTCATGACACTCATAATGTCTTGCAAACACTTGCAGGTGCTCTTGAATTATATGCCTTTAGACAGAAAAGAGGAAATCACTGTGAAAAAAAATCATAAAAAGTACACAGGCTTTAACAGATATTTCAACCTTGGTTTGCAAACCCTTAACAGGTGTGTCTGATTCATTTTAGATGTTTTCTGTCCAGCTTTCATTTTTGATAAAAGTTGCAGATGAAATTCATCTTTTTTTTGTCAGTGACATTCCATTAATGTGTGCAGATAAACAGAGTAACAAAGTAGACTTAATGCACAAAACTTTTTAGAACTTTTAACTCTCACATTGCTAATGGGTCTTAGTCTAAAGTGTGCTGTTTAGAAATAATTTGAGTTATTGCATCATATGTCTTGCATTGTGTGCTTTAAGTATGTTTTACGATTTCTTTCAGACTTTTAGGCTATATAAGACAGGACAGGGTAGAGAGAGAAATATGGGCAGGGAAAGAGGGAAATGAATTGTGGGAAAGGAGCCACAATTTGTTTCTGACACCAGGTCTTCCTCCTGGCTCCTTTCCCACAATAGCCACAAAATTTGGGTTCAACCTAAATGCCAGGTGTTCCTCTTCCTGTATTTACTAATGTACTGTTGAAAATATAAGCGGAGTCACCCTTAGGTTACTGCAGAGGCCTTTTGAGTTCAATCCAAGTAAATACATTTGTGAAAAGAACTTACTTTGGATCAACTTTAAAACAAACATCGAGGCAGAGCTGAAGCAGGACTGGAGTCCAGCTTACATGAAGTGTGAGGCAGTCAGCATCGTCTTAAATCCTTTTAAAAATCAAATCAAATGTGCTACAAATAATTACCCTTCATACAATATGAGCACAAACATTACATAAATGACCTATCCAGACCAATATAATTTTTTCCAGGCTAAGGACATGTCAAGTGTTGTGAAATGTCTTTTCTGTGACTGCAGTGCCCCTCCAGCAGGCCTTAAACAGACATTGGTTGAAATGCATTTTTTTGTGATTGGTTTCATTTTAACAGCAGAGGCTGTCATTTGGTTAAACTATGACTTTGCCTGTCTACCTGCTCATCACCCATCATCATCCTTATTGAGTTTTTCCGCTCATTAAATAACTGTGTGCAATGGCATCCTCTAAAAGGCCAGTGTTTTTCAGCTCAGAACTGTCATGTCATGTCAGCGAGGTCAAAGTGTCTATTCCTCTGTTGCTGCAGGCATCCATTCCTTCTGAATGACTCCTGAATTTCTTTTCTCTCTCTTTCTTCAATTCTCTCCTTCACAGACTCGTCCTCTCGTCTGTGTCTGACTACTTTGCAGCCATGTTTACCAGCGATGTCAGGGAGGCCAAGCAGGACGAAGTGAAGATGGAAGGAGTAGACCCTGATGCATTGTGGGTTCTGGTGCAGTATGCATACACAGGTACTGAAGCACACTAAAATCTCATTAATTAGAAAGAAAAATAAACATAAATCCACCTTTATAAATGTTAGAAAGCAAAGGTGATCTAGAGAATCAGTAGGTAAATCAGTCACATACTATTATATTACTTTATTCTATTTAGAGCTCTGAGGTGAATTGTGGTCTTGTTTTCTAAGGAAAGACTCTTGTTGTCTGTATTTCACATACCCATTCACTGTCTGTGGCTCATCAGTATTAGCTAATCGCTGTTGCACTTTCGTACCCGTGTCCCTACTCCTGACACAGAAGTAAGAGCAATTTGGCAATCAGTGAAACTAACCCTAATCCTGCTCCTCTCAGCCATGTGGAATCGTTGCTCACTTGTTTAACCCGAGCCCGAAGCTATAGAGGATTCCCACTTTGTGGAAAACGTTGTGTCTGGTCTCCATCCCCAAAAAGAAATATCCAACAGGCCCTGAGGACTACAGTCCCATTGTCCTTACCTCACACATCATGAAGACATTCGAGGAACTGGTGCTTTCCCACATTAGACCTGAAGTGAGCACATTCACGGATTCCTTACAGCTTGTGTACCAACCTAACGTTGGTGTTGATGATGCTCTCATCTACCTGCTCCAGAAGGTCCACTCTCATCCTAACACCTCGGATGCAGCTGTAAGGATTGTGTTCTTTGATTTCTCGAGTGCTTCCGACACAATCCAACTGGAGGGGAGAAGTTGAGGAGGATGCAGGTGGAGTCAGTGCTTGTTTCCTGGGTGCTAAAGTACCCCAATATGTGTGGCTCCAAAACAGAGTTTCTGAGACTGTTCTTTGCAGAACAGGGAGCTGTTCTGTCACCCTTTTTGTCTACCTTGTATGCATCGGACTACCAACACAAGTCTGACTCATGTTTTTTCCAGAAATTTTCTCATGACTCGGCTGTTGTGGGCTGCATCAAGTGTGGTTGTGAGGAGCAGTACAGGAGCACTATCAAGGACTTTGTAAATTGGAGTAGCCTGAACCACCTGAGACTGAACATCTCTAAGACCAAAAAGATGATCCTTATTTTAGGAGAAAGAAGCCCAAACCTGATCCTGTCTACATCATGGATGTATTGTAAGAACTGGATAAGGTGGCTCCGCCTTCTACCATGTAACGGTTTTGAAGCCATAATATCCCCCATTAGGGCGCCGCCATTGTGCAACCAGTAGAGAATCTGGACCATATCTGGACGCAGCTGTCGTAAACGGTCGCAAAACTCTGCAGCATACAGTGTACACAATCATTGTGAAACTGCCGTAAACCGCAGTTATTTTTTAAACCCTAATAACTGATGAAAAAGAAACTTTTCAGAAAAAAGAAGACTTGGAAAAAACACAGCCCAATAATACTTTCATATCACCACAGCATACGGATGGGAGAAATATTTCTATGAGGTGTATTAATTTTTTGAATTTTCACTACGGCCCGTTCAGATGAATGGGGGAAACGTAGAATTGACCTATACTGCAGCCAGTCACCAGGGGGAGCAGTTTTTGTGGCTACTTCACAAAAGCCCAGCGACATGACGTCCATGTTTTTTACAGTCTATGGTCTGCATACACCAGACTGAGGTGGAGCTTGTTGCAGGTTACAAATACTTGGGTGTTCAGCTGAACATTGAAAAACCATTTGCATTATGTATGACCAACTCAAGTCCTCCTCTCCCTCTGTCATTTTTGTCTTTGCTAAGAAACTAATTCTCATGACAGTCAGAGTTTATGGGATTGTCAGTCGAGATCTCAGCACTACTTCATTAACATATTTCACACTAACACATAAGCAGTTTCTATGTCTTTTCCTTTCAAACAGCGTCTGACTTCTCTCTTGTTCAGGTCGTCTGGAGTTAAGGGAAGACACCATTGAGTCCCTGCTCTCAGCATCATGTCTGCTCCAGCTGACGTCTGTGGTTCAGGCGTGCTGTTCTTTTCTCATGAAGCAGCTCCACCCTTCCAACTGTCTGGGTATCCGCTCCTATGCTGATGCTCAGGGCTGCCACGACCTGCAGAGGGCTGCACACGCCTACACTATGGTGGGTTCACCTCCAGGTGTTTTAGAGGAAATAAATGAAACAAAACTGTCTGAATAAAATTGATGATGCTGATGCAGTTGATAACAGATGAACTCAGGTCTTTACTCAAAAAGTGAGAGGCTTCCCTCCCCTTCTCCCTGTACCTCTGTGGACTCTCCCCTCGTCAGGCTTTGGTCATGTTTCAGCCTTTGTGTTACTCTCAGTTAAAAAAATTGGTCCCTCATTCTATTCACTATACAACATTATCGCCACAAAGACTGTTTTCAGCCTGGTGTTGCTATGGTGACTGCAAAAAAGCTGCTCCATCTTCTTTATTATTCTTTTTCTTTTTCTTGTTCTTTCCTTTCAGCTTTGCGTGCCTTTATATCTCCACCTAACCTCCATCTGTGCTGTCTGTCTCTGTCTGTATAGAGTTCCTCTGCTCTATCCTTCATTTCACTGTTTCTCTCTGAGTGGATTATTGTTCAGCTTTAATCTGGGGTAATTAGGTCGTTGAGGTTCTTCTCTCTGGGTGTGACTGTCTGCCTCTGTCTGTAATTCTTTCTCTCACACACAAACACACAGATATTCACACATGGATACCGCTCAAGTCACTGTTTTAGCCCATATGCAGAAGCGACAAAAAAGACGTGGTTTAGACATCGTTTTGTTTAGATTTTTAGGTTTTATGTGTCAAATAGTTTATCCCAATTTACTGCACACAGTAGTTTCCCTTCTTTTACTTTCCACCAGAGTAAGGCAGAATATCAGTATTTTAGGACAAAGAAGCACACTTTCAATTGAGATATTGGGTAGAAAATTTTGTTTTAACTGATTGTGCTTATTAAAAAATAGATGCCAGACAATAGACAGCCTCATCCAATTTAAAGTGAGCCCACTTTTCTAAAGTTAAACCAGCTAGTTTTTACCCAGAGGTCAGTCCACTATGCATTAAATGTAAAATCTTAAATGCCCTTCTTTTCGATATGTACTGGTCATGTCCCAGTCTGAACAGATTCTGGTTGGAGGTCTTTCATCCCTTATCTGAGGTGCTTGGGGTTAAATTGGAGCCAGAGCCTCTTATTATTCATTTTGGGTTCATGGGAGAGGAGGTCAGATTATCTGCTGAAAAAAGACGCACCCTAGCGTTTTATTCTCTTCTTGCCCGGCGGTTGATCCTCCTTAGGTGGAGGGATCCTATCCCCCCCTACCTGAAACTTGAAAATATCAGATACTCACTTCAACACTCATATGGGAAGTTTCAGAGGGCATGGGGGCCTTTTCTGGAATATGTTTCAAAACTTGTAAACATTTGACATTACCACAATTTACTAACTCACCAAGGTTGTATGTTATTGTGATGACAGGGTGATACTGATGTCTATGAGCTTGCTGGCAGTGACTGGGGATTCATTTATGTACCTTTTTTTTTGTTACATTTGATGTTCTATATGTGCTAGATGTTAACAGATACCTGTACATTCAACTTGTCTGTAACTGATGTACACCTATGCACTATGCAGGATATCTTGAAAACAAATTAAAAAAGAATTTGATTGAAAAAAAATTTTACTTAGGGGTGCTGGTTTGGCGGAGTGGTTAGCAACCAGGCACCCCATGTACATGCTTCTGCCGGTCCAGGTTCGAATCTCACCTGTGACCAGTTTGCGGAGTGTCTTCCCCTGCTCTCTCTCCCCCTTTCACAAGCCTATCCACTGTCTCTCTCCTATCAATAAAGGCACAAAATGCCCAAAAAATACATTTAAAAAATTTTTTTTTACTTAAAGTAATACGATACTGAATTCTCTTTGATACCATGGCTACTGAAAAACACGTCCCAAGCATATGGTTTCGATCAATTTCAGGCAAACTCTCTCTTATTTGCACAAATACGTTGACAACATTGAGAAAATTGAAGAAAACAATGAGAAGCAGGTGTACAGTCATAGCTAGTCCATGCCACATTTCCAAATGTTGCTGACATATTTGTATAATTTGACAGTGCGCTGTCTCCTATGATAAAAACATCACTGAATATGATTATATTTCTGTACTTTTTGTAATTATTTCTGAATAAATTCAGGGAGAAATAATCAATATTTTTAGGGGAAATTCTTTATAAACCTTACGGAATGGAAATTTTGTTCAGAAGTTGTAGAAGTTAGCTATTTTTTATTATAAAAATGTAAAAAATTATGTTGCTCAGACATTCTTCCAACGTTCATCACTTTTCTTAAATAACCACAAAAAATACAAATGAAAAGAAAGAAAGCTTATTTTGGAGTCAGTCATAAAGCTGCAGTGTTCAGAATTATTACAAAAGATATTTTAATCTCTGTATCTACTACTGTCACAACTATGACTGATCATTAACTTGAATTGAATTACCAAATTGTATGTTTTAATATCCTTTCTAGTAAGTACTTTTCTTTTCTATCTTTTATTTAAATTTTGCATTATAAATGAAGTGGGTTGGATTGACCTGAGCTCCAAAATTGAACCATTAAATGACTCTTTGTTTAGCCCTGCCCTCCGAGTAACTATTGGTAGATAATATAAATGCTCCTGTAGCTGGCTTTCTTTTCTTTTAAAATAACTTGAAGTCCTATCACATTTTTAACTAACATTTATTTATATTTACGTGTTAAGATTCCTTATAAACTTGACCTCAACAAAAGAAAACAGACTTAAACACAATGGATTGCACGAGAGTGACCTATAATTGTTAAAAAGTTGTTTAAATAACTCAAATATCTGATTCCAGTCTCTTCAACTAAAATTGAAAAAAGAATTAGATTTGTTCAACATCTCAAACTACAACGAGGTTTGAGCTTTATAGTTTTTTTCCTGTCTTTCTGTCTACTTAAAGCACATTGAGACCACAGGTCATCACACCCACATCCTTTTATTCCAGTTAACAGGCCACTGTAGATTAATTTGAAGTTTTTTATCATAGTTGTACCACATTTGTTATCAAGCTGATGCATGTTGAGGATATTGCAAATACATGTATAAAAGTTGTATAATGTTCAGAATTTTTGAGAATTTGGTTCACCATTGTGCCTCAGGAACATATGAGATAATTTTGTAGACCAATCATGAAAAAATATTTACAACAGTACCAGTGTATTCATCTGCAATTAAATGTTTCTTAATAAGAGTAATGTTTGTCTCAAGGGGCTGTGTTGTCTTTATTACTGAATAATTCCTATGTTTTTTAAAACCAAACCCCTCCTTGTCTGCAGCTTTTTCATCTATCTTCCCTGACCTTTCACAAGCCTTCATTTCCTTCCTTTTGTTCTCTCTACACCCAGCCCTTCATCTCTTTCCTCTCTCCCCTCATATCTTCCAAGTGGTTTTCCTCCTCTCATTCTCTTTTTTTCTGCAGTTCATTATCCCTTGAACCATTAATCTTTCAGTCTTATCCGCTCTCCGCTCATTCCCTGTTCTTATTTTCCTTTAATTTATCTCTGCTAGGAACACTTCCTGGATGTTGTTGGGGGCCAGGAGTTCCTGCTGCTCCCGGTGGAGGAGATGGAGAGGCTGCTCACGTCTGAGGATGTAAATGTGCCCGATGAGGAAACGGTGGTTACCTCTTTGCTGTCATGGGTCGGACATGATGCTGCTGCTCGGCATCGTCACCTTCCGAGGCTCATGGCTCACATCAGACTGCCACTGCTGCAGCCACAGGTGAGAGCTGAGGTAGAAAACTGTCCTAGATGTCATCACTTATGTTTAAACTAAAGAGGATGATCACCAGCTGGAGCAGCTCCCCTCTGTTATATAGTATACACACTCAGATGGAGAAAGGCAGATGGACACAAGCCTCTAAAGAGTATAATCTTTTCCTTAACGGTCAGCAGAGGCCAAAACTGAGATTTTTTTTTTTCAATGTTTAAAATTGTTTATCCAGAAACCAAAGACATTGATCCAAATAAGAATTATCATATTCTTTTATTGATGATGTCTTTAGCAGCATACAACATATTCTGATTTTTTGGAACAAAAAGCAAATAAACAAAAAATGTGGAACACTTGGTCCTTTTTTGTTTATTTGATTGTGATTATCAGGCTGCAGAGTCTAAGTGGTGGCGCAGTTGGATAGTCGCTTGATTAGTGATTGGGACATTGCAGGTTCAAGCCCAGCTCTGGGCGACACATGGCGATGTGTCGTTGAGCAAGACACTTAACCCCAAGTCGCTCCCACTACTGTGTCATCGGCATGAAAGGGCGTAAAAGTGTTAAAGATACTGATAGATAACTAACGTAGGAACTCAGAACTATCAGTGAGTCAATGTGAGAGTGAGTGGGTAAATGTGGCCTGAAGTGTAATGCAGCTTTGAGTAATCAAAGACTAGCAAAGTGCTATATAAGCTCAAGTCCATTTACCATTGACTTTAACCAAAATCATTGATGGTAAGAAAATGTCAAATAAACCAAAAATTTTCATCCAAGAAGTTTTTACAACACTCACACTCACATTTACATTGCTCCTATCACTCCTGCCATATTACACTCAATTTCAGAGACTATCGCCTCCCTGAGGATACAAATGTGTGTTTTTTTTTTTTTTGAATGGACACTCTTTGGTGAAACCCATTAGCATATTAAATGGCCAGATGTAGACCATGTATATTCCTTATTTTGATGCCTGCAACTAAAGACTGAACAATAAATTATATGAAAGTTTTATGAAATTTTAAATAAACAATGGTGTCCTGATAAGTGTTTTTTGCCGTAGATCGCAAATTACCAACGAGTGAGAGCAGCCAATGCCAATATCAGTTCTGATCATGTTGTGTGTTTGTCACAACAGTGGGTTGAGTGTTTTCTTAACAGAGCAATTTTAAAACATTTAAAGACACAACGTGGCAAATATACTACAGTAAGGAAGACTGGAATAACTGCATGTGTAACCAGTCTAATAGGATAAAGAGTGCAAAAATATATCAGTTAAAAAGAAATAAGCTTTAGGACAAAACCTCAGTAAAATTATATCATATTTGGCATGGCTTTAAAAGACCAACCAACCTCACCTGCAAACAGCCGTACCTGTCTAAATTTCAAGCTAAAACCTAAATTTCTTTTTCCTTTAATTACATTTGAATATATCATAGACTTGCTACTTTGTTTAATAGTAATTCCAAGAAAGACACTTAAACACACCATAGTTAAACCAACTGGACCTTGAATGCCTCATTGTTTGCCAATGTCGCTCACCAAGATAACTGTTTAGCTAATTTATATTCTGATGACCTCAGCAAGGATATAGCACAGATTTCAACACTGGATTAATATTTCTAGATAACAGGACGTAAAACAAAGCTTCATGGAATTTACTTTATGTCTTTGAATGGAAGACTGTGTAGCAGTGGCAGCAGACAAGTCTACTCGTTTATTTTCAACCTAATGGACCTCCTCATTGGTATTAGTAATAACCAATGGTGACAATGTTGGTGACCACAGGCTTTTATCTGATCTGCTGATCATGTATTTCTTATAAATTAAGTAAATAAGATTGGCTCCTAATATCTTTGGATAACTTTTCATTGTCTGAATTTATCATAATCTCATAAAAAAGCAATTCTTTATTACTTACGTGTGTAAAACTTAACACACTATCTCACCTTGTTGATGGAATGATACAAAAAAAAACCTGCGTCCTACCATTACTGTAAATGTAGCAAATTAAAGTTGTTGATAATAGTGATACATTTTTGATTTCACAAGAGACATGTTGCAAATGGTTTATCTTACTCAGTATCATGTTTATGATATCAAGAGGTCATATGGTGCTTTTTTGAGTTTTTTTGTTTTACATGTTTCTTCTGCTGGCCAGAGTACTTCTATGAGCAAGACAAACAGCACACTGTATGAGGACTTCTCCCCCAGTGAACATGGTACAGCTGCCATCTGAGTCAAATATCAAGGCTGTATCAATATCAAGTATTGTATACCCACTTTAAGAAACAGTATTGTTCACAATGTTTTCCTTATAAACTGCAGCATAAAGAAACACACACAGGCAGCTCATCATTTATCGTTAACAAGTAATCCACTGCCTTGAGCAAAAATAGACCAAAAGTCCAAAGTCTTTATCTTTCTTTCAAGATCTGTTTAGTCATCCGGTATTAATATGTTGGGATGAAGCAAAGTGTAAAATAAAAAAAATGATACACTATAAGTATCATTTGTTTTACACTTTTTGTTATATTTGCCTCTGCAAAGGCGGTTATGTTTGGGCCGGCATGTTTTTTCTATTATCAACACAACTCAAAAGGTTATTAAAAGATTATGATGTCATTTTCAGGAAATGATTGTCATGGCACAAGGAAGAAGTGATAAGATTATTGTGGTGACAGGGCTCTGGATGTGGATCCAGAAAATTTTAAAAGGATATGTTGACGTTATGAAACATGGTAGTTTTCTACATTTTGGATTGGATGAATTGAAAAATTGATTAATGGATTTATATATTGTATTATTTATTTATTTTATGTATTTATGGATGGATGATTAAAAGTATGAAAAAATTGAAAGATTAACAGATAGATAGATAGATAGATAGATAGATAGATAGATGGATCAATTATTGTAGGGTTGGGTGGACATATACACAGATAGACTGACTTATTGATAGAGTGATTGACAGATCAATGTTTGGATGGATGTCAGATAGATGTACTGATATATGGATAATGGATAAATGGCAAGGCAATTGATGGGTAGGTGTATGAATGAATGGATAGATGGATAGACAAACTGATGGATAAATGGATAGACGAGTGGACTGGATTAGTGGATAGATAGATAGAAAGATAAATTAGATGGAAAGGCAAATTGAGGAATAGACAGACTGATTGTCTGTTGGCAGATAACTCGTTAAGTTCTCAATAGATTTTGATGACATTTTCTGGGAAAGTTGGTCATGGTACAAGAAAGAACTGCTAAGGTTTTGGTGTCAATCCGTTTCTGGGTAACGATCCAGCAATTTTTTCAAGGAATTGTAAAAAGTTCAAGATAGGGCAGTTTTCCACATGTTTGCAATATCTTGCATGCAGGAAATGCCTTGTTGGAGGTTTGTGCTCTCTGAGCACCTCTAGCTGTTCGTGTTTTGACATCTTGCTCACAAACAAAAGTGGTGAGAGTTTGTCTCAGTATTTCCTCCTGATGGTCTCCTTCTACCATCTATCCCCTTTAGGCAATGAGAGGCACTAAAGCCATTACATGAACAATAGATCGCACTCCTCACTTTGTTAGGCATGTGTGAAATTGTGTGTTTATTTGTATATATGTGTTTCTTAAGATACTGTATGTGACTGTTTTTTTTTCTTTCTAGCAAAGTATCTGAACTGAAAATGTGAGGTTTATTTGTCAGGCAGAAGCTCAGTTACCGCCTGAGGCGCTGGATGCACACACACAGACGCACCAACACACACACAAACACACACACACTTTTAACCTTAATTAAGTGTGAAATCTCTTTTAACTGCAGCTAAATTATCTGTTCTCTCCATCTCCCTCATCACTCTTCTCCCCCACCATATATAAAGGAACTGTTGCGATAAACCCCCCTCTCTTCCTCTTTCTATCTTCTCTGCCTGCATCTCCACGTCTCCCGGGTTGTTCTCATGTGAGGGATACAGATATACGGCTCTGCCCTGGTCAGCTGAAATCACAAGAAGCTGTAACGTGTAATCAGGGGAGAAGATGGATGGCAGGGAGGTGAAGCAGAGAGAGTGAGAGCAGGACACACACAGAGCTGAGATTTGGTTCAGCCTTAAACCCAGTGTAACACTAAACGCCACCATTATGTGACAATGACAAATAAAGGAACACTCAAGGACCTCATAAGCTGTGAAATGCCAATAGAAGGATGTATAAACCACACAGGGACAACCAATCAATATTCATCAACCAATTAGTCAGCTCTCTATCTGGGCCGCTGTGAGATTTCTCATCAAGAGGGATGTCAGTGCACTAAATTAATACCTTTAATCCTTTCTCCCATTACACACAAACACACTCACACACACTTGTTTAATCTCCTCAATGGAGCATCTGTTAGCTATTAATCAGGCTGTAGATGTGTGCATCTCTGACAGTGCGTGTGTCTGGGGGTTCTGTATCAACAGTAATCAATGATTAATCGTTTGGTTTATGTAATGGTAGAACAGCTCTTATCTTTGTAACTTCAATCTTTCTATTGTTGAATTCACACAATATCTGACTATAGTAAAGTTTTTTTACTATGAATTTCAGACTGGGAAATGTTAATTCTTTTCTACTGTGATTTGAAATAGATGGACAGACAGTTTGCTGGAAGGATGAATGAATGGATGTATTTGTATGGATGCATCGATGGATAGATACATGGATAAATATATAGGTTGATGGTTGGATGGGTGATTGGATAGAAAGACTGGTGGACAGACATGTTTACAACTTAATGAAAAATTGAACAGATTGATGTCGAGATTAATGGATGGATGGATGGATGGACATTGGGAGTAGATAGACATAGCAATGGATGGATGATGAATTGATGGATAAATTAATGGATGATTAGAGGAACAGATGTCTTAATTGACAGATGGACATTTGGATAAATGGCAAGACGATGGCTGGATAGATGAGAGAACTGATGGATGGATCAATGGAAAGTTTAAATGATTGGAAAGGCAAACTGATAAATAGACTGATAAATGGATTGATAGACAGATGAATGTAAATGGCAATTAATGGATGGTTCAGTGAGCAATGTTGAATAGACGGATGGTTGGATGAGTAGGCGGATGAACAAATGAATGTACCGATGGATAGATAGCTGTATGAAAGAACAGATGGATAGGTTGATGGTTAGACAAATGATTGGCCAAACAAATGGATGAGGAACTAAACAGATTAATGGCTCAATAAATGGAGGGATGGACGGACAGATAGATGGAGTGACAGATGAATGAATTGATGGATGGAGATATATATGAATGGATTGGTGGACAGATTGATAAACGGCGAGACAGTTGATGTTGGATGGTTGACTCAATGGATGAATGGACAAACAAAATGATGACTAAATGGGGGGACAGACTTATATTTGAATGAATGGACTGAGCGACAGATGGATGTAAAAATCAGTTAGATAGATAGACAATGATGAATAGATAGATGAATGGATACAATTTGCAAATGGGTTGATAAATAAATGGATACATGGAAAGCAAGATGGATAAATGAAATTATGCAATTGAATGGGTGAACTGAGGGTTAACTGATTGGACAGATTGATGAGGGATAGGCGAATGGATGGACAGATATGGTAGATGGACATTTGGATGGATGGACGTTCCATCACTTTGTTTTTATAGCTCCTGTCCTGGTATAAATTCCTTCATTTACAACTAATTAGATGAACAGAATGAGTACACAAGACCCAACCCTCTTAACTCACAAAGCAACAGGTTAAGAAGATGCCATAAATTGCAACGTTACCATATTAACAGCAATAGATGACACACCAAGCAAGGCTATGTAGGCTTATTTATAGAGAACCATTTTCCCATTCAGCTGCACAAAGTGCTCTACAGAGGTAAGTATCCTGGCATTTTCTGTATAGTGAAGTATGTGCTCATATAAAGTCCAGATAAAGACTAATGTGTGATACAAAGAGCATCCCATGTAAGAGAAACAGAAGCAAGAAAAGGAACCACAAGGCTCAGAAAGGTGTTTCCATCTTTATGGGAGTCTGTATATTTTGTCTTCAGCCCTTTTTGATCCAAACAGAGAGGAAAGCACTCTTTCCCTTGCCCCCCATGAGGTTAAGAAAGGACTAAGAGGAGAGGGTTAGACGCTTGCAGGACGCCATCTTATCTGGCCCTCACTGTGCGGTCCCCTGCAGTGTGATGGATGAATAACCCAGAAGAGGACAAACATGTTTTATGTCCCTCCTTTTGTTATCACACTGACACAAAAATAAAATCCCAAATAGGGTTCATTCTAATTTCTTCCTCTGTGCTCGTATGCGATGAAAGTGTGTTCACCCTGGTGTGTAAGCTGCTTATCCATTTAACACGCTCGCTCTGTGCTTGCAACGTCTGGCTGAGAAAATTGATTTCTTTTTCAGTGACCAAATGGAATTATTTAGGCTGAATGTTTCTTTTTGTGGTTGAATTATAGAGGGAAAGACTGTGTAATTTAATTTTCTTTTTTCAAAAATATATTTTCTTGAATATGCTCTCTCTGCTGTGTTATCAAATTATCTGTGACACTTTTTCTCCATGATTGAACCTCTGCAGCTGAATCTGAGCATCCCCTCTGACTTAACTAAAGCCTACGCACACATATAGACGTGCAAGGATACACACAGCCTGGAAACTTTGAATTACTTTTATAAGACGAAAAACGTTTTCCCTCTGCAGCCGTCTATTAACTCACATACTCTAACACACACAAACACACACCTATCTAAATGTAAATCATGTCGTTCTCGCCTTCTGGGAAAACTTTCTTCTCACCAGCCTGCTGCTCTCAGGCGCTGATTTCCTGTGAATGTATTTTAAGGAACAGACTGGTGTAGTGAAGTGTTTCATGCTGCAGCCGCAGGCTCTTACTGAGTGTGTGTGTGTGTGCGTGTGTGTGTGTGTGTGTGTGTGATGAGCTGAGAGGATGCAGGCTAAATTGATGAGATGCTGAAAGCAGATAAGTCATCTTGTGTGTCAGATGATCACTGTGTGCATGTTCTTGTGTACGAGTGTAATACTAATGACTGCTGGTCTGATCTGATCTAATCTCTCAATCAATGAGAGAACAGCTTTATTCCGACCCTGAGACCTCCTCAGTCAGTGATAACATCATAACACGCACTCGCCTACACCCACAGCACACAAACTAACACACCCTACGTTTGTTTCTGATACTTGTTGATGTGATTGTGCGTGTGTGTTTTTTCTGTTGTTATTTGTGTGTAGTTCCTGGCAGACCTAGAATCAAACCCTTTGCTTCGAGACAGTATCGAGTGCCAGCGGCTGCTGATGGAGGGAATGAAGTATCACCTCTTGCCCCAGCGTCGGCCTCTGCTCCAGAGCCCTCGCACTCGGCCTCGCAAGGCGACTGTGGGGGCCATGTTTGCTGTGGGGGGCATGGATGCTACGAAAGGTAGAACAAGCACGTTACACACCGCCAAACATTTATTTTTTTAAATGTATATTTTGAGCCTTTGTTGATAGGAGAGAGACAGTGGATAGGCTTGTGAAAGGGAGTGAGAGAGTAGGGGAAGACACTCTGCAATCTGGTCATAGACGGGATCCGAACCTGGACCGGCAGAAGCAAGTACATGGGGCGCCTGGTTGCTAACCACTCCGCCAACTATTTCTAAGTCACTGTGTTGTACCTAATAGTAATACATGATACCTTCCTTTAGACTTTTTGTCGCCCATTATTCAGTTGTTAATTTTACTTTCCGTTAAAGATGGAGGCAGGTTCTTTAAAATCTGAGTTTTTCCTCCTCCACTTAAAAAAAAAAACCCAACCACACAAAAGCACATAATTGCACTGCTAAACAGTGCTATCTGCACCTTTTTTTGTTATTTCTGTGAAACAGCTGTTTTATTTTTTATATCCATTCCTTATACAATGTCCAACTTGTGTTGGGGTTAAACTCGTGTCTATATAAAGTGGTGATTGCAGGCGTGTTGAGTAAATATTTTTTTATTTTTATTTTTTATATTTCTTTTCAAGACTTATCTGATAACCTTGATCGGTTCCCGTTATTTAAAAGTTGTGTGAGTACACCTATTGGTTTCGACAACTGTTGAAACCATAGCAACCATCCATGCATCACCAGGCTACACGGTCAATTGTGAAACAAAAACACTGGGACTCGTCCAAATGTTGTCAGGGTTTCTATCATTGGAGTGTTTATCAAGCAGCATCATAGAAAGGGAGCATCAGAAAGTCTGTGAGCATGTAAATTGTCTAGCAACTAAAACAGCAACAGTTCTGCAATGTCCACAGCAACAATAGAGAGAAGACTGCATAGAGTGAGATCACCCCTAGGAGAGATCAGTGCAGAGAATGAGGTTTTAGGCCTAAGACACTGATTTCTAGATCAAACAGAGATATCCTTAACAGCACTTTTTAAACTCTTCTGGCCAGAGTTTTCCAAAACACGTGTGACCTAAAATGCTGTTTATGTGTGGACAGAAGGACTTAACATAGAACTAGTCTTCCAATTAATTTTAGGAGGATATTGTACTTATGTTTTGCTTTAAGGGTAAAGAGCTGGCAGGAAGTAAACAGGAAAGCATATTCAGGATATTACATTAAAGTTCAATTATTTGAATAGAAAATGTTTTATAAGAAGTATGTCTTCATTTAGCAAAGCAAAGCCTTGATAAATCTGGTGCTTATGTCTCACATTCAAAGGCATTTAATGTCTTAGGGTTGCTGGTTTGTTAAGTCAATTGAATGATTATCCCATTTACAGATGAAGTAATTTACTTACTTTTCAGTTTATTAGCTCTGCATACCATCTGATTAACCCAACTCTCTTTCCTCACATTTCCTGTCCTCAGCTCTACCAGTTAGCAAAAGCAAAGGCAAAAAATAAGTGTTAAATTAGATATATCTGCACTTAAGATGACAGGTTGATTAAAGTAATTTGAATTTCTAAGTTTTGCCCCGAGGTTGCTGTGATTAGCTTCTGACATTTTGAAACAATCAATGAAGGGAGAAATCGTGGCCAGTGTAATCGATGGTGAGAATAATTGTTTGTTACAGTCCTCATATAAGACCCTCTGGCAGCTGGATGATTCAGCACAACATGTTTAAACACAAGACAAGAACATTTTCCTCTAACTGTGAAATAATTGTCTTCTAATTGGTGTGGATTATAATGAGCTCATTGATCCATGTGTGTTTGCAGGCTCCATGTCTCTACACACAAACAGCTTAAACTGAGTAAATCAGAGTGTTATTATCTTCGTCAGCTGTGAAGGTAAACCAGTCAGAACTTTCTGTAATATATTTTCGACCTTGTGAGATCCGAAAGAAAGAAAATAGTCTAATGTCGGCACAGAAGGCAGAATCACAGAAATGTCAGCCCAGCTTTCATTATTTAACGTATTTTACACATTGTTTTGTCCAGGTGCGACCAGCATTGAGCAGTACTGTCTGCGTCGGGACACCTGGAGGCAGGTGGCCACCATGAGTGGACGGAGGCTACAGTTTGGTGTAGCTGTCCTTGACAGTCGTCTTTATGTGGTGGGTGGCCGGGACGGACTGAAGACCCTGAACACTGTGGAGTGTTACAACCCTCACAGCAAGACCTGGAGCGTCATGCCCCCCATGTCCACACACAGACATGGCCTAGGTGAGCCTCCTGTTTTCAGAGAAACTTTGTATAAAGACAGCTGAAGATGATTTTTGTTTCGTAATGTAAAATATTTTTTTCATGTGTCATGATAGCAAATACATAAAGATTTTTAAAACGCACAATATATAAGAATCTGCCGACAGGGGACCCACAACTAAAACAGTAACAAAAGGTGATGAGTAGAGACTGACATTGTCACCTCTGCCCACTTTCAGTGTTTACTCCTTGTTTTAAATTTACTGTGTTCTACTGAAATGTTATTCTGTATGAGATTTTAGCAAAACAGCAAATCAACTTACAGTGGCACAGCAAGTAGTGCACGTACCTCACAGCAAGTAGGTTCCCTGTTCTATTCCCGGGTTGGACAGGGCCTTTCTGTGTGAAGTTTTCATGTTCTTCCCGTGCATGCGTGGGTTCCCTCTGGGCACTCTGGCTTCTTCCCACAGACCAAAAACATGCTCATTAGGTTAATTGTTGATTCTACATTGCCCTTAGGTATGAGTGTGAGTATGAATGGTTGTCTGCCTCTCTATATGGCCCTGTGATCAACTGGCAACCAGTTCAGGGTGTACCCCGCCTCTCGTCCAATGACAGCTGGGATTGGCTCCAGCGCCCCCCCTCACCCAACCACTAAAGGGATATAGAAAAAGTGTGAATGAGCAAATCAAGTTTTCCATTTGAATTTCACATAGAGGGAGAAAAGTTGTTGAAAGTAGATTCTCTAATTCATGCTTTCAGTGATCTCAGCATGCTTTGTACAGCTTATACTGCAAACCAAACCAAGAGGTCCATTTTTAAGAACTTTTCTACCTAAGTATATGTACTCTATCGATAAAAATGTATTTAGGCTTACTGATTAGTATATACACCCAATCCACAGGCTGTTTTGTTGGGTGTAGTCTTCAGTTTAAAACAAAAGCATTGATGGCAAGCTGAGGTGACAACAGGTTTCAAATTTGGCTTGAAATTGTCCTATTAGGACATCCAAGCTCTTAGGGTGGAGTCACACCGTACATGGAGAGCCTTGGCATCAGAAAGGGAGGTGATCATAGAGTAATTGTTAACCATCACAAATAAGCGGCACAATACAGCAACAACAAAAAGTAGAAAACCTAAAATAAATGGCTGATCCTGTGTAACAGCCTCCTTGATGCAACATCAAGTGTTTCCATGATTATATAAAACATGCTGTGTTTATTATGGTGACTCAACAGTAAGACAGGTCTTGTTAAAACAATGAAAATTAAGGCTTTCTAATTTTGTAATAAACTTAGGCATCCTGTTATGAGAAATTCTCCATATTGTGTCTTTATATTATGTTTGTGTTTTAGGGGTTACAGAATTTTATTTTATGTTTTTAGATACATTAAGATCAAAATATTTTTACAGCATCTGTGTGGTTTAATAGTCACAGAGCACTGAAAAAGTGTAGGCTTGTGTATTTTATTTGAAGAACAGTCTCTCAAGAGACGAAGCATGAGTTGGGTTATTCCTGTGCCTCATTGTTTAATAAAATGTGTGTATGTGTGTCAGGGAGGTGAAAATGGAAACACACATCTGGCATCGCAGATGTTCTGGCAGATAAATCCCTCCTCTACAAAGGTGTCAGCATGCTGCTTACTCCACATGCCCACAGCCAAGGATGGACACACACACAATAAAAACTCACACCCTTGTGTCTAAAGTGTGTGTGGTTGCCTGTCCAAGCTGATTGTGTTCTGGTAAGTTGCTGTGATTTAATTATGCGTATGTGTTTGTGTATCACAGGTGTAGCTGTCCTGGAGGGGCCCATGTACGCTGTGGGAGGACATGATGGCTGGAGCTACCTCAGCACTGTGGAGAGGTATAAGAATTCAAACTCAGAGGAAAGGTGCACCAAGCTTAACAAAATGGTTATTTTACATGTTTACCTTATGTTGTGATGTTCAGTCAGAGGGTAACAAACTGTGCATGATTTGTTTGACAAGGTTTGGGATATTTTCTATGTTATTTCTCTCTTGGTAAAGCAAAGCTAAATCATATTAATATACATACTGTGGTTAGAGGCATTGAACAAAAATATCTACGTTAATTTACCGATAGTTATAATTAGAACATGACAAATGCTTGTCTTTAATTGAAATCAAAATGGCACATATTAGTTTAATAGAGCACGGTCAAATGTAAAAAGGAAAAAAAAAGAAGAACAGCAGTATTTCTTAGAACCACCGGTATGCTGCATTATTGGTTGTGCTTGCCAGAGCAGGCTCTTCAATGAATTCACTGAACAAAACAGAACAACACAGCAGCTTGTACTTTTTGATTCACTTGTTAAGAGAACCGTGTGTCGAGGCTCCGAACACGGCACAGACATGCCCCATCAGGTAATCACAGGTTTCCGTCAGCATACATACACTATAACACCAGAACCACGTGTCTGCAGAAAAGTATACATGCTTAATAACAATCCTAGCAGCCCTTAAGTCTAACGTAACAGTTCAGATCGTGTTCATGTTCTTGTGGGCCGTCACAATATAATACTAGCATCAAAAAGCAGTAGTAAGACCCGTTAGGTAATTGTGGGGGCAAAAAAAACAATTGACTTGTTTACAAACTGACCCAACAGTCAATGACTAGTCAATGATAGAAGTAATAGATAGTTGCATCCCTGGTCTTTGGACGGACATGCTGCAGCTGAAAGATGCTGCAAAGTGATAACATGTTATCTACAAAGCAATTTTTATTTAATATTTATTGAACATATTGTTTTTTGTTGTTTTTTTTGTGCCCAGGACTGAAAGTATTTTTTTTTTTATGTAACTCTGCACTTATTTTGACAGATGGGACCCCCAAGCTCGCCAGTGGAGCTTTGTTGCCAGCATGGCTACACCCAGAAGCACAGTGGGAGTTGCTGTACTGAATGGCAAGTAAGTGAGAAAGAAGTCCATTTGTAATTGTTGCTTCAAACATCCACAACACATCAATGCTTAAGACAAAAGAATTAACTCATGAGCCACTTTTTGTCAAAGTATGAGCTGGAGGGTTGTGTATCAGAGGGGTAATTGGGTTGGTAAAGGACAAATTATATTCAGCCAAGTGTTAAGCATCTCTTCATTAACACACAAAAACCCTTAATACATGCCGGTTACTGCAAGCTGATTCCCCCCGACATCACAGGCTAACACACAACATGTGAACCTAGTCTACCTTCTGGACTAACGTTAGCAGAAACTAAGGAATAGCTGGGTGGGACTGATCATATTCAGCAAACTGTTAAACTTCTCTTGGCTAATGTCAGAATGTTCATACTTAGAGGTTTACCTTTCAGACTTTCAACAAGTAATGGTAACATTGCTGAAAATGTGAAGTAAGTAACCCCTGCTGTTAGCGTTAGCTCGTAGCAATGAGCAAAATAATTACTACACAGCATTAAAATACTCACATTTCCATCATCAGGGCAAGTAAAGGATTGTTGGTACTGAGCCTGGATTCGGGTAAAATCTAGTTCCCAGTCCTGTGTCGACCTGACTGAAGTTGAAGAAGCAGTAAGAAGTGACTGGTACAAACATACAGGTTTTAGCCGACTGTAGCTGCTTATTTCCTTCAAAATAAAATGAATCCACTGGGTCCTTTAGTCCTTGAGGCTGGTAGCCTATATGTCAAGATATATGTGGGTGTTTACAGCCAACAACTGAGCAGAGACAGCTTCTGAGTTCAAAGATGCTGAATGCCAATCTTTCGCTAAGAATACAGCTGCATGGTGGCACTATGCACAGAAATCTATGGGGGGGGCTACTCAGGTACTCAGCTAGACCAATCACATTTGGTATGCAAATCTGAAAAACATTGTTATGTCACAGTAAATCCACAGACTCAACAGTTTACTTTTATACAGCCTGCTAATTACAGGTTTTGTTGTCTACTATCACATTTTCTTGGCTGGGAGAAAGGCCAGATACCCAGAAATGTGTTCAAAAGTCTTGAAAAAAGTGGTTTTGGCATAATATGTCCCCTTAAAATTTAATGAAGAAAATGTGCAGCTGTGTCCTGATCAACTAAAAAAGTAAAACATTATTTGTGTTTTATGAATAACTTTCATTTTGTGATGGATGAAGGTAGTTCAAAAAGGCTTCTGTGATTGGTTGTGGACAAAATTTTAAAGTGATTCCCCATAAATGGACCCTATGGACTGCAGCTTTCCTGAAAAGTCTGCCAGCAGTAGCAGAGATGGGCATAGCAGAGAATCCCATCTCAACACAGTGAATTTGAATGGGTTAAGAGCTCCACTTCACATGATGATCTTGACGTTACAAACCATCTGTTAACCACACAGATTCAATAAGGAGTTCAAATGCAATGCTCCTGGTTTGGAGAGCTGTTTTCCCAATACCAAACAGAGTTACGCTTAAAAAGAAACCAAACCATTTTATTAAGAGTAGGAACAAAGGCGGGCTACTGGTAACACTGAGCAAGAGGCATGTGCATCCTGGAATGGGTGCCAGCTAGTCACAGGGCTGACATGTAGAGATAGAAAAGCATTCACACATGCAATTTAGAGCCATCAGTCAACCTGAAGTTAATGTTTTTGATCTTTGGAAAAAAACACACACATGCACATGAAGAACATTGGAAGTCCACACAGACAGCTCCCCTACATGACCAGGGAAGTGAACCAGCAAGCTTCTTGGTGTGAGTCTACAGCACTACCTCCTTAACCCCTGCGCAGCCCAGTACATTTTATGTCTTTATTTATTAATATGATAAATCAGAGAGGTTGTTTTACTGTAACTGGACTGTGAAAGCTCTCTTTCCTGAACACTCACTGCCATATAATCATTACTACAAGTCCATCCACACACTCAGTCATGCTCAAACTAATAGTGGTACCTTGTGAGTTTGGCCCATATCTCTCCTACCATGCCGCAGAATTTATAAGATATGCAATATTTCACCGTTGTTTTATTTTCCAGAGCCTCAGGCGGACGCTACAGAGGATGGCTTTACTGATGCTAATTAATACAGAAACAACTGATTTGGCTAAACATGCCTAGCAGTCGTGGATATGTTTGTGTATGTTTGTTTGTGTGTGTTTCTGTGTGAAAGAAGCTGAACCCCGTTGTGAGTGTGAGTATGTGTTGTGTATTCTCTGGGCTCTTTGCCTGATGGAGCTCATTACTTGCTTGACTGGCTCTGATGCACTCTTTTTCTTTTGCCCTCTAAAGTCCACTTCCACATAAACTCTCTCACACAGACACACACTGGGTGACCGCTCAGGGCTGTGATGTCCTGTGAGGCCTGGCTGATTGATTCTGCTCACCTAACATTGTCCCTAAATCCAGCACAGCACACACACACACATAAAATACCCTCACACCATCGGTTTCATTGTCAGTAAATTGTAAAGGGACTTTCTGAGTCCAGAAATGCATGAAGTCTCTCTGTGCAGTAAGTATTCAGTGTGTCTGCAGAGATAACACCGTCCTGTGTCCTCCTCAGGTTGTACGCTGTAGGCGGTCGTGACGGCTCGTCCTGCCTGCGATCAGTGGAGTGTTTCGACCCACACACCAACAGGTCAGAGACAAGGGACTTCATCTGACCTGAATTAATTGCTGCCTCCTGATTTATTTCCTGCCTGCTGTTGTTTGTAGTGAAGTGCCTCCGGGCTTTTTTGGGTTGTTTACCCACAGATCAAAGGAGACAGCTAACCCTCCCAGGATGGTAGAAATAGATCACTTTCAAACAACTTATGTTTATCCACCTCATTTGCCATGGACCTCGCTGTGAGGACCAGCATAGAGATTTTAAACATAGAGCCAATCTGAGTAAGACTTTTGATTTGTTTGGTTTTTATTGATGAAAACTAAAATATGTTTTCCTGGTTTCCACAGGAAATAGTCAACCAAATTTTAGTCATGGGAAACTCTCAGAAAGTGTGAGAGAAGAAATAAAGATATCAAGGAAGCCATGTTGTGTCTGAGTAAAGATGACCAAGCATACTCCAAATTTAATTTTATAGACACCCAAAACACCAAAAAAGGCATACATTATGTTAGAGTCATGTCTAATTGTAGTAGATAATGAGCTACATGTTTATCATAGAACACTATGATCAACTTATTATCATGGACGTACATATACCATTGCATATATTTTATTACACACTTGTGTTTCCATATTGGAATTTTTGTACTGAAGAATGGGGCAATACCTAAAAAGCCAACCTACAACTACTATGCACACTTCAACAAAAGCTATGAAAATAATAAACAATGCAGATTATCTGGAGCATACCAATGAATTATTTATAAAGTCACATATATTAAAGTTTAGGGATCTGATAGAATTTAAAACAAAGCAAGGAATAATTTACTTAGCACTTTGAGTTATGTTGGAAAAGTGCTATATAAATTAAGTTTGATTGATTGATTGATTGATACTCACAGGAAACATACAGAGACTATTCACAGGCAGAGAAGGTGAATATTATTATAGAGGGACACCAAACTTGAAATAGCACTTTGCTCAAACAAATCTTAAAAGTATGTGCGAAACCATTAAGCAGTGCCTGTGTTTCTGAATAGCCTTGTATGTTTAATAATCTTCTGTCCTTTATAGCACTTTTCTCATTTACAAAAAATGCATTTTTAAATTGTTGTTGTGTTGTATACTTTGCTTGTGATATGTATTTGCCTTGACGTGTGTTGCTGACCTCTTGGCCAGGTCACCCTTGTGAAAGAGATCATGATCTCAATGGGTTTTTTACCTGGTTAAATAAAGGTTAAATAAATAAATGTGCATTTTGCATTGTGGGGTGGTTTTGTGGAATCGTATTGAAGCTAACATCAAACTGAGTAAAAATATCAAACAAACCAAAAAGATGTATAAAAGCTTTATTTTCAGTAAATACATTAAGGAACAACTGGAGGGCACAGGTAAAAGTTGTCAGCTGTGTCTTCTGCTCTGCTGTTTTATTTTTCTTTTTTAAAAAAGGAAAAACTATTTTTTTCGTACTGTGTTTCTGATTGGTTAGTGTAGCACAATACACTGATGAAAAATGGGGTAGGACAAGATAAGCCTAACTTCTTCTTACCCCATTTTGAATATAAAACAGCATTAATACTTAAAGAATTTATGTGAATATGTTTTCATTTTTGTTGTTTTTGTTTGTTCATGTTTTAGCTTTAATGCTTTATTATTCCTATGTTCAAAAGCAACTTAGCCATCACTGACTTTGTCCTGGGACAGTCTTGGCTCTGAATCTCTAAAAAAGAGTGTGGACCCTGGTGCTTTTTCACTGCTTTATGCTGTCGGTTGTTATTTCCTCCTACAGGTGGAGTGGTTGTGCTCCAATGGCTAAGAGACGTGGAGGTGTGGGTGTGGCCACATGGCATGGTTTTCTGTATGCCATCGGAGGTCATGATGCTCCAGCGTCATCACTTGCATCTCGGCTGAGTGACTGTGTGGAAAGGTGAGATTGAAGAGAGTTTTAAACAATATTCGTCATATATTATCTTGCCCAGTTTTTGTGTCTTTTATGTCCTTTGGCCCCTGGGGTGGATTTTTCCCCTTTTTTGGCATCTTTCAGCCTTCACTTGACTGGGGAGAAGCAGCAGATAGATTTTTGAAAGGGAAGAGAGAGCAGGGGTAGGCACGTAGCCGACAGGCCTCAGGCAGCAGGTGAACCAAGGTCGGTTGCTTCATTATATGGTGTATGTATGTATGGTTTCTATCCACTCGGCCAAAGCAGCACCCCACCATGGCGCCTTTTAAGTATAATATTTTGTTAGTAATATTTTGAAATGATAATGTCGGAGTGTACTAAGGATGTAACGGTTACCAGTAAAATGGTAAACCGCGATAAAATTTCCCACGATAATCGTTACCGTGTCCAATTAAATTACCGTTATATCGTGCTTGATCACCACTCTGCCTCAATGGATGCTGCTCTTTGACTGGAAAAGCGGAACTATGTATCTGTTCTTGATTAAGGAGCCTCACGAAGAACTGTTATGAATATAATAATAAAGGGGTTAAATGATTTAAATTCTGTGTAAAAGTACTTTTTGAACATTTTGAGCACACTGCAACAATACCGCGATAATAATGATAACCGTGATAATTTTGGTTACAATAACCGTGATGCAAAATTTTCATATCGTTACATCCCTAGAGTGTGCCATAAAGTTAGTTCAGTATACCAAGGCTTTCTTTGAGTATGTCTTGCTGAAGGTCAAGTGAGAGATATCAGGCACCTCAAAACTGGTCTTGATCTTTCTCCGTCAGCACAGGCTTTATGCTTTTGGCTGTGTGCTCATTCACATAAAAGTGGCTGCTTATCACCTCGATTGATCCTTGCATGCACTAAAAGAAATCAGCACTTGTTTTTTTTCCATGAGAGAAAAATAATAAAAAAGAGGCAATGATAAAAACACAGAAGTTTTTTCGGTGGAAACTGCTGTGGCACTGTGGCAAAAAAATACTGTATAGAAGTTACTTTTGCTTTTTTGTCAACTTCTTTTTGCTTCACATCAATATGGTGTTAAAACGTCACTTAAATGTTACACTTTTTAAATGAGACATATGGTTTTGACAGGATTATTAGGATCTCTAAGGAGGTCTGATAGTCTCTCTTGTAATGTCAGTTTTTGTTGTATGTGGTAAACCTCGCAAAACTCTTGAATCAAGCTCTAAAAAGCCCTTTTATGAAATCCCATTTATAGTTCCGTCTCCAGCCATAACATTTACGACCCTGTTGCGTTTCAGCTTCACTGTGGCCACCTGGTAGATGGGAAAGGGGAAGTGTTGACCCCATCATAATTTTGCACCTGAGGATTGTTTCACAGGCACAAGGGTGTGATTGGGGCATGCAGAGCACGACACAGCGCTTTTTATGCTCCCCAAACCCATCACACTGTAGATTGATACTAATGTCACATCTTTGCAAAATTGGTGTATACATTTCAAGGCATAATGACTAAAAGCTTAATTGCAGTGATTTTTGTGTAAATTCACTGTGAAAGGGCTCAAGATACTATGCCATTGCCTTTTTTGACTCTGTTTGATTGTGTTGTGTTTTAATGGCTTTGAAGATTACAAACATTAGACTCTGAGAAATGTTTCAGTAACCAAGATGTAACAGCACAGCTTTGTTCAGTAACATTACAAACTAAATATGATGGTTCCATTGAAATCGTACCTGAATATCTAAAATACTCTTAGAAACATATCCAAAAATGACACTTTGCTAAAGTTTCACTAAAATGTTATTTTTTGTGAAACTTTATTTAACCAGGACAGCCTCATTAAGATTAAGACTATCGTTTACAAGAGTTCCCTGGCCAAGTCGAGCAGCAATACATTTCTCATGTTTCTTTTCTGAGATAATTACAAACACAGAGCAACAGGAATATCCAATCAGTGTCACATGGGAAAAAAAAACATCATCCAAAGCATATTTAGCCTGTGTCATCTTCCTCCAATGCCTTTAATCTGCTTTAAAAATATTTGAAGAGATCAGCTCATAAAGTCCCAGTATTCCTGCGGCAGATGCCAGTTTGCAGGAGCAGTGTATCGGACACTTCTTTCCCCCATTTCAAGACAAATTGTGACAGATAGCAAGGCAAGTTTTGTGACTGAGTAACTTAATGAAGACTGTTATTTTCAGAAACTTTTCCATGAATGCAGTAACTCAGGTATGAAGAAAGCTGGCTAAGTACAGCCTTATATTGCTGGATGCACCAATGATTCATTCTACAGATGGTCAAGGAGGACACAATAATACGTTAGAGTATTATGATTTGTTAAGAACCTTTAAGCTCTGTGACTTGCACTATCCTAAGATTTAAGGCATTTTAAAATCCATGCATATTTAAATATTATTATAACCAATCAGCAGAATGAAAGTAGCAGCAATATGCTGCTTTTTTCAGCAAAAGAAGAACAATAGTTTTCTCTGGTGTAAAATCCCAAACTCAGCTTCCTCACATGCTCAAGTTTAAAGGTGCAGTGTGGAGAATTTGGCATTTTAGCAACATCTAGCCTTCAAATTCTAGAATGAACCTAACCGTAGCCAAGATGTCACGTCGCTGAGCAACGAAATCCTGTGAGAGCCAAAAAGGATCCTAAACACTGCATCATTTACTAAAGTGGCAAGGTTTGTAACCATTTTTTTATAGATTATAGGTCAGTTGTTAGCTGCCGATTGTAGGTTTTGTAAACTTGTAGTTACCCAAACAAACATTAGCGCATTAAAGCTAATCAGATCAAGCCTGATGCGGATTCGGTGAAATAAGGTGAAGAAGAGAGAGAGAGAGAGTACAATGTGGCGGAATGCTGAGACGGAGAGTTTTGTAATTTGATTAATGAAATATTTATTTTCCACCGCTTATGGGTGTTATTTACACCAACACAATACGGGAGTTGTGTAGCAGCTCAGTGGTTTACAGTCTGCGTTGATCCAATAAACAATACAATTTAAACATAATAAACACTGTTACAAAATGTAATAAAACTGCATATTGCACCCTTACCTGTCCAGCAGAAAACAAGCAACTTTGGCATCAGTCTTCAGACATAACTTTGTAAACAAGGCTCTCCTCCTTGTAAAAGCAACCCCGATGTTAATCCTTGTTTTCTGTCACGATTCCGCTTCATTTCGTTGTGCTTTCTTTTTTTCGAAAGAAGCTGATTGGAGTCTTGACTCTCGAGTGATTCTGAATAAATGTGGTCCTCCATTCCCAAAGCTTTAACTGTTAAATATACACAGTTTAAATCCCTTGTGCAAAGTAACAACTGTCTATCCATCCACCGCCATCCTCTCTCCTCTTCTTTGCCTGCATTCCAGGTAGATTTCAGAACCGGCGGATTCTTTTTGCCCCTAAAATCCACCCGTAGACAACATGGCGGATTGTAATGTCCGCCTACATGAAAGCGGCCTGCGGTAATGTGATTTTTTAGAGCTTTTTCTAACTAAGTAAAAATAAAAGAAAGGTTTAATGGGGATGATTATACTCCTATTTTGACGGACTTTACATACATATAGAAACACTATATCCTATATTCACCGTTTATGTTCGGCGAAATGCTGCCAAATTCTACACATTCTACACACTGCACCTTTAACTGACAATGAATCATTAATCGACCTGATCTTTGAGTTTGTGAACATCATGAGTTTGGTTTTGTCAGTTTTTTTCAAACTGGTCCTGCAGAGGTCATGAGTTGCGAGTCAATGTCAGTGATTTTCCTTTGAAGTAATGGAGAACCAGCCACATGACATAGAGGATTTTGATTTAGGACTCATCAGGCACAGCTTACCCTTTAAACCTGCTTGAGAGTACAACCCTGAGGTAAATGTTTTCATGAGAAGTTTAATTACCTCAGCAAAAGTCAGAAGAGAAGTATGTTGTTGTATGCATCTGTGTCAGAGTTGCATTTTCAAAAATGAGGCACCAGAATCTACAATTTTTGACAGTGTGTGGTTTTAAATGGGTCTTAGGCTTCTTATATGCTTCACTGAACTAACACAAGGTCTGTCCGTGCTGACTCACAAGCCCACACATTTCAAGTCTATCCACGATGAAGTGTGGGTAGGTTTTTTGTTTAGGCAGGAATATGTTCATGGTTTAAAGCTGTTTTTGACATCAGTAGCTCATTACTTTTTTAACAAAGACTGTACAGAGAGGATTTTTTTTTTTACAACTCATCTACCTTGCAGTGTAGATTGATCCTCCTGATTTAATGTCTGTAATCAGGTAGATCCATCTTGCCAAGCTCCAATCCACAACGACTGTGTCACCAAAAGCAGGACAGCCCAATCAGTGTCTTTTAGAGCAGGAAGAGGTGGGACCTATGAGCAAATAGACAGCAGGAAGTGACTGCTCATACAGAAATTAGCATGGATGCTACAAGCTTCAGTCGTAGTTCTATCAGATCTTGACCAGATTTCTTTATTGAATGAAATACAATTGACAATACTACAAACTTCTCTTTAGAGGGGATATTTTTACTTCATTTCCCATATGTTTTAATGAGAGTTTGTTCTACACAGGGTCTCACGTTTACATCACAGCTGTAGTGTGCACACACAAGAACATCTGATTAATGAATGTGATTGATGGAATAACTATCCATTCACCTGCTGAACATGTTTTTGAAGGTTCTGCCAATCCCAAACACTTTCTATAGGCCCTTTCCCAGATGGACTAGTGCTGTATTTTGAATGACCCATCTTGTGTGTCAGATTTGAACTGGAGGCCTGGAGTTACTTAATGCATGCTTGAGTTGGCTCACGGGCTACATGTATAGTTGCCTCTTGCAAAAAAATCAAGGTGTGTTTAAAACCAAAAGAAATGCCACCATTCAGGTTCAAAACATCTCTTTATAAACTAGTCTCTGAGACTCAGCCCATGTCGTATACATTCTATAGTGAATGAGGCATATTTGATTCATCTCAGTCAAACAAGTCCCATTTTTGTTGGTTTCAAACTTGGATTTGGAATTTAAGATCAACACTTTTCCTAGACTTATTTAACATGCTGAATTTAGGAGGGATGAGTTATTAATGATACATGTCAGTATAAAATCAGAAGTATGTCACCCTGTTAATAACAATAAAGATGAAACATTTTATTCATAGGCACCTTTCTCAGCACTCAAGGTCACCTTACAAAACAGAGTTAAGCATAAATTAAATGACAATAGCGTGATGACAAAAGGACCAATAAGATTAACAGTGATCCAAGGATCAGATAGTTTAACCAGCGGTAAGAAAAGAGAAGATAGGACAGAATAATTCAGTTTTAAAGAAATTGGATTATAGACAGGATTTGATGATGGAGAGAGTTGATAGAATAATTTTGATAGAAGAAGATTTGAGTGTGCAGGAGTCTGTAATGATGTGTAGAAGGTGCATTATGTTGTAATTCATCTCTTTGTGTGTTCACAGGTACGACCCTCAGACAGATGTGTGGACAGCAGTTGCCCCCATGAGCATCAGCAGGGATGCTGTTGGTGTTTGTCTCCTCGGCGATCGTCTCTATGCTGTGGGCGGTTATGACGGGCAGGTGTATCTCAACACTGTTGAATCGTACGACCCGCAGACAAATGAATGGACACAGGTACACACACACATAACCACACAAATGCAGCCACATTTCACAGATGGAGGTAGTCTAAACTTTACTTTCATTATTCAAACACTCAGTATTATAAGCACTTTTGCACATGTAGACAGAACAGGCATATTGGTAGCAGCTCAAACCTATGAGCTTTTTTTCTGCTAACACAGTCTTATTTTGAACTTCTATTTCCTCTCCCTAGTATTTTGGCATGTTGATTATTTATGTAAATATTTGTTTTCCTTATACTTTAACTGTCCCTTCAGCAGCAGCACAGGAAAGAAGATCTCAACGTGATTTCATCCAAATATCTCTAGTACTCCAGATAATGCCTCTTTTTTACATAGCCTCAGAGTATTTCCCACCAAAGTCAAGATAAGTCTGCTATTTTGAAGACATGCACCATGCTGAGAACAAAAGGGCTGTTGGTGGGTTGATACAGCGAGCACTCAGACTGACACAGAGGAATGAGGACAAACTCAGATAAGAGGGGACATGAGGACACCATTAAATGTGTCCTCTGCTAAAGAAACAACAAATGTGTGGATTTCTTTCCCGTCCTGCATTCTGTCCGGTTGCTTCAACACAAATCTGTCAAACCGTTTACTTTAAAGACATGATGAGTTTGAATTTAATAATGAAGGATTAACTGTTAGTTTTTCTTATCTGTGAGAACTATTGGACTAACAGAAGTAGACCACCAAAAAAGGAAAAGCTTCCCTTGGAGCTAAAGGATTAGCATCACTTACTACGATCCCTGCTGTGCTGAGTCAGCTTGTTCTTTAAATCCATGTTTTACTCACTTTTCTTTGACTGTAAACTAATTTACTGCTTGTACTCGACTATCTGGGATTCACGTCGTCTGGACTATAAAATATTTGTAAAACAGTTGTCAACCTATTCAATAGATGTCGGTTCATGCACTCACAAATACAAGGAAATTGAAGTATGATTTAAGTTATCCTGATGAATGTGAGCTCTCTATGAACTCTGTTTTTACTTTGTGTTGGCTTTAGTTAACTCTTGGAAAAAATGGCAGGTTACACTAATTTCTCCATCATTTTCTCCAGTTCATTACCAAATTTATGTTGTCATTGAATGCAGAGAAACAAGAAAGCATCACACAGTAGAGTTAATACTTGTTAATTAAAGTTGTCATATTTTACTCCTTTCATGAAGTTTTTACTGATTCCTGATGTCCCCAGAACATATTCTAATGTTTAAAGTAAATGATCCGCTTACAATATTTAATGTTTACATTTTTTTAGAAACCCCTCAGTAGACAATAGTTATTTCATACACCTAGATGGTGCAGCTCTGGCACATCATCAGCAGTAGACCCAGGGTCCTCAGGTGGTTTGGGTCTTGATCAGACACTTTCTCCTGGGCGACCCAACCGGGGCTGATCAGTCCTTGTAGAGCTGCACCGTGGCTCTGCCCTCTCGATCCATAGCACCCTTGAGGATCTCTCTGCAGCTTTACTGATGATTTTGGTAGCTTTACTCTCCTTCACCCCTGTTATTTCAAGAACCCTGAGTGCACAGTGCAAAGCTTGCCTCAGAAACTCCCTGCAGCCAACCTCGACAGGCTCACAAAGGGCCCTCCAGCCATGCTCTCTGCAAGCCTCCACCAGCTCGAGGTATTTACCCTTTCTCAGCTCATAGGCCTCATCCATCCAGTCTTCCTGTGAAACTGTAAGTTCCAGCAGCACCACTTGCTTTGTGTAATCACATGTGAAGACCACATCTGGCCCAAGTGACGTCTTTGCAATGTGCTCTGGAAACTTCAGTTGCCTCCTGAGCCCACCTTCATTTGCGAGTCGTGGCTAGCAACCCAGTCTGAGATTTCTCTTCTGCTCTGATGAAGGCAATGTTGTGCCTTGCTTTGGAGCTGATCTATGCTCTGCTGATTCCTGCACAGATGGTGTCAGCAACTACCTTCAGTACCTGGTCATGGCGCTCAGGTGTACCTCCCCTCTCCAAAAGGCCTAGGACAGCAGCTCAGGTTGTGCTCAGAGGAACCTTTTGCTGGACACAGTAGAAAAACTGTTTTTTTTCTCTGCGAACCCCCAGCAGGCTTTGAAGCACATTGTACACTAACTGGATCAGAGACTTATGTCTAGTTGGTTCTGACTGGCTGGTTCTGTCCAGGTGATCTTCTGTGGAGATTCATGGTCTCGTTGCTCCTTCACCGTCCTATTGCAACATTGTTCTTCCACTCAGCATGGATTACTTCCTGCATCAGCTGACGTCTGTCTCTCCCTCTGGTCTTTGTTGTATTGGGGTCTAGTATATATTTTTTAATCGCATACAAGTGCATTTGATGTAGTAATTCGAAATGGCTCCATTGATTGAACTGCACATTTTTAGTTTGCTCTCTGTGACAGTGGATCTTCCTCTCTTTTTCAGGTAGCACCTCTGTGCGTGGGCAGAGCAGGGGCGTGTGTGGTCGCCGTCAGACTGTGAGAACATCCTTCAATTAAAGACTTGCATGACTTTGCTCAGAGACCCTGGTCTTTAACAGCACTAACGCGAAGCCTGTCTGCCCTCATGAGACCTACACCAAGAAGTGAGAGACTCATTACTGAACAGTCTTCAGCTGTCACACTTTGGCAGAGGCTCATTTCACCCTTCTTTAGAGACTTTTAGATTTTAGATTGGTGTTGGGCCATGTAGTGTGACAGGTTTCTGACAAAGTTTTCATATCTGAACTTCCTCATAACCTCTCCTGTAGAGTTGAACCGTCTCCGACACCCACAATGAAAAGGATACTGCAGTGTTTATGTGAGCATGACAGAACAGCTGTCTCACGGCTTTTTTCTCACCTATTATTTTGTTCCTGCAGACAGCATGGGACACACACACTCACACACTTTCACAAACACACCTACAAGGCTGCCTTCAGCTTCTATTTCTGCCAGTGGAAAAGGGAGAAACTGTCAGAGGGGAGAGATGCCTCATCATTTTACATATTTTCTGACATTAGCTGATGGTGTGTTTTGATGTTATGTTAATATACACCCCATTATTTTCTGCTGCAGTCTGGAAGCGCTCTTTATGGTTTCTTTGCTGCTCCTTCTCGCTTACAGTTTAAAGAAAGTCTTTTGACATAATCAGCACAACCCCATGAGTAGCAGTGATGCAGGAAACTGTGATGCTTTAATTCTTTTACACAAAAAGACATCATGATCTAATTATCTCATATTTTTAGTGCCCTCTTCATTTCATCAGATCTCAAAGCTCATGACGAATTTTTGCAAATTATCCACCTTCTCTACATTTTTCCTTTTATCTTTACTTGGTTAATCTTTTTTTCTTAATTTTCACATTCATGATAGAGATGCACAACACTGGAATTTCCTAATGATGTAATATTTCCAAACTTTTCTAAGTCAATGCTGATATTTCCACACCTTTTTAGGTTATGAAAAATTCATTGTCTGTCATGTACTGGAATTTACAGTTACTCTTTTATTAAAAGTTTGTTTCTTTTAGGAAGAAAAATTGATCGAAATTACACAAAAAAGACAATTCTCAAGTGCAAAAGCTGAAACTAGGTGTTTTTAAGACCTAATAAAACTTTGATCTTTAAAAATAAGAAAAAGGGTAAAGAAATGAAGATGAAGAAGTAAAGAAGTACAGCAGAGGAAGGACTAGCAAACAAACTTAACTAAAGTATATACATACATCCTGTTAAGATGTGCTTCACATATTTCTGCTATGAATACCAGCAGAAATTGTCATGTTTGCAGATATGATTACTAACTTTTTCAGCAATTATGTGCAGTTACTGATGATGATATTGTGCGTCTGTAGGAGTTTACCTATGTTATACAGTCTGAATAACGAGAGAAGTAGCCATAGGTCTCGTGGATCCCTGCAGGGAAAGATGTATTTTTATTCCCCACGGGGTGAAGGCTCACCTATTTACAGCCTGTGCTTCACACATGGGGTCAGACGAGCTTTACTGTCCCATCTGCTTTTCCTCCACTTATGATGTTTGTGTGTCTGTGTAATGAGTGTGTGTCCAGTGTTGCGAGGAGTATATTTTTGTCTCAAATGAAAGTCTTCCCACTTCCTCTCTGCACATTGTCAAGTCCCTGCTGCTTTCTCTCCATCCCCATTTTCCCATCGGTGCACACACACACTGTGGTAAAGGAGCAGAAACAAGGGCAGAAATGAACCACAGACCACGTAATGAGACCCTGGATTTAATAATGCTATGTTTTGTTTGATGTAGTGTTCACAGCATTATTAGATTTGATGCAGCAACAGACACACAATCAGATGTCAGCAGAAAAATGAGTCTCATGTTTGGTGAACTTATTGTTCATGTCAGGAAACCTGTAGAAAACAAAGAGCTGACTGCAGCTCAGGACTGACAAATGCCACCGCCATTCAGTGCTGCATATGTAATCATGTGTTTCCTCTGTGTGGCTAAATCTGCTCCTCTTAGTGTGTGTGTGTGTGAGTGTGTGTTTGTGTGCTTAGTGTACAGACAGCCAGCGTCTGACAGTGAGAGGCAAAGCAGGCATCCTGTCTGAACTGACAGATCTGGAGCTAATGTAGCCCCCAGGATGCTCTTCAGAAACACACATGGACCACTTGCACACACATCGACAGGCAGACACACACTTAGGCACACAGCTGAAATCCAAGAGCCCCAGGAGCCAGTGAAGATTGAAAAGCCTCCCATATTTGCCGGCATGACATCTAAAAAGCAAGGACGGGTGGGCATGCGATTTCCCATAGCTGAGCTGATGTTTATTTTGGCCTAATGCACCGCTGCATTATTCTATTTTCCTCTCCTTCAAACCTGCTCGCTGTTTATTTAGAGAGTCATTCTCCAAAGATCAGAAGAAAAGAAGTGTATCACCTCCACTGTACAGTCAGAGAATTTGATTTCAGTCTGAGGTTAAATACAAAAGCACATTCCAGATCAGTGTATTTAGTGTATACAGTGTAAATAAATATAAAATCTGTATGTAGTCTTATTGTTGTATTATACCACTCACACAATGTACCATGATTAGGTTGGCTTCAGTCCTGCATAAGCAGTGAAATCATACAGTAAGTGTAAAATATCAGGATGGGATTGATGATGATTGAACAAAATTATTGTTATAGCTTTGCCTGCATGCAGCAGGAGCCTCAAACATTGTCTTGACACATCTATCCTTGAACCCCAAACACAACAGAAAAGTGTTTTTTTTTTCTTCTCTAATTGACCTTGTGCAAAGGCAGTCAGTGTCACAAATAACACATTTCAGTCTTGATGTTTCTTGCATTATGGCTGCATAACATGTCAGTTTTCATTTATATGAGCAAGTTAACAAGGCAGGACTTTCAGACTGCCACGATGAGCTCTGTCCTTAATGCTCTTAATCCCTTCCAAGAGTCTAGTAAGTAGAAGGCCCACTTTTTTTACAGCACTATGCACTTCTAATGTGAAGGAACAAGAAAATCATAAATACATTGACATGCTTATGTGGTTTTTAGCAGACAAGTCTGCACTAGTACACAGTGTAGTTACACTTTTTGTTTGTTCTTTTTTAAAATAAAAGTCCAGTTTAATATTCAGTTGATAAACTCCGCTAGTTTAAACAGACAGCTTTTATACTGTACTTTATTTTGTCAATTATATAATGAATTAAGGATTTAGAATATTGGGTATTTCTTTTAGACGACACCAATATATGGAAATAATAATAATTTGTAGACTACACCAATATTTAATGCAAATGGTATTACTTTAAAGATACATCAAAACCAAGCTTCACCAACTCTTTCAAACAGCACTGTGACAACCTGCTGTCAAAAAATGTCTTTGTTTTCACGTAGCTCATCCTTTTAGAGCATATTTAATTCTTATTGTTAAATACTCCTCAATCTAATGTAAAAAGCTGAAATATGTTTATGCAAAAATGATCATATCTATGATCATTTACTTTTGCCAGTACAAAATCATACTCAGGATACTGTGCATGCCGTTCCTACATTGAACAACTCAGTTGTAGGGAGATCTACTGTGATTCTTCCTAATGAGGGCCAGGACTGTGACAGCAGGGGGAGACACGGCCAACATACTGCTCACACATGCCTGGCATAAAAAACTCTGGCATCAAAAACCTAAAATTCCACACACTGAAGCTAACATACATCTGATTTGAACCAGTGTCAGTGATGCAGACCTCTTACTTCACGGTTAGCCATTTGAAAATGTACAAGAGTTTGATGTTTTAAATTGCTACATGTGAGATTAACTTTGTCAGATCAGAGACACAATTAAATGATTGTTGTTTTTTCTGTAAGTAGGTTTGCTTTAAAATGATTCACCTTATTTATTAGTTCACATATCCATGAGATATATCAATGTCGTTCTTGGCAACATCCAGTGATGCTGTTTGGGTAGAGTTGAACCTTTCATTTGAAGCTGCACTATATTGTTAGACAGTTGTTCTTTCTCCTTGCTCTGCATCCAGCCTTTAGAAAATATTTCAAGGGACACACACTTGTTGAATCCTCTACTAAGGTATATGTGCTGTTATGTGTTAATGAACTTTAGTTGTTGTTTAGATTGTACAGGTAATATTAACTTTATGAACAGGCATGTGGTTTGTGGCTTCACATACATGACATTGGCATAATGCTAATGGCAGCTAAAGGCACACAAACACAGTGGATTGGTTGGCATAAGGGAGGAATGAGGAAAGTTGCTTCCCCTGCAGTATCATCCAAGTCACATACCCCAGCCTTATGTGAACAAATGTTCTGTCTTATTGATTCATTACAGGTCAATCAGAAGCTCACATTCACTCATTACTTTCAGATCAAAGAGCTCACACTACTTACTATGGTCTCTATCTTCTCAAAGGATGTTGATCGATTTTTGACCAGAAAACACGTATTAACTTAAACCTTAACAAGATGGGTCTGTCTGATGTCAGACATAAAATGTGGCAAATGTAGTAACTTTGAAAGGTAAGGGTTGCCCTAGAATTTCTGTGGTATTCTTTTTGTTTTTATGTTTTTCTTCATATTATGTATCTCAAATAACTAGCAGCAAAACAAACTCCTCTCCGGGTTCATGGTGTTTTTCTGGAAACATTCCTCAGTCTGTATTGTTTTCTTTTGATTTATTATAAAAACTCAGAAGTAGCTAAATGATTGTAGCTGTATCTTTCACATATTGGTCACTGCATACACTAGCATTTGAATTTTCTACATCAGTTTTCGAAATTGTTCACCTTTCAGAATTTGAATGTAGCTCTTTGTATTTTTCTGAAAATGAACGGTTGTCACAGCTGTGAAAAAGAAAGAACCACAGAACTCAAGCATTTCTCAGCACCTCTCTTTACAGAAATCACTTCCACGCCCCTGTCAGGGTCGTACACAGTGTCATTATCTGAAAACAAACTTTCAAAACAAGGAAGAGGTGCAGAAAACTGAAGACTGCTGAGAAATGGTACAGCTGCTCAACTCTACTTTTAGTACCACACTATAACACTTTCTGTACAAGCTAAATAAACGACCGGTATGTATAATATACATATATAAATACAAATATATATATATATAGAAACTGCTGTAATATGCTGTTGTCTGTCTTTTTTACATTAAAGTCAAGCTGTGATTTAACTCTTGTTTCTGTTTTTATTTTCTGTGTAAAATGCTAATGCAGCAGTCTGACAACGAGAACTAAATCATGTTTATGTAATGGCTGTTTCTTTAAACTGTCTCCGCTGTCACAGCAGCACTATAAATGCCATCATGGTGTAAATTTGTATGTTTATATGTGGCTCTTATCTCTAACAGCATCCCCATCAGTGCAGGCCTGGTGATGTCCTCTGCAGAGCGAAGATTTCTGTGGTTTAAGGCGCTGATATTTTTTTCCTGCTCATGTGAGGCAGTAAATTAATACTTTGATCCTGAAGGTTAATGTGAAACCTCATTACTCTTAAGTGTGGATGCTTTAACTTTAACGCTGCAGGTCGAAGCCAGAAACAAAGCAGCAGGTTGAAGCATTTCCAGAGAGAGGTAAGTGTCTGAGAGAGAAGAATGCTCCGATTTACAGATACTTTGACCCCAGGACAGCGGACAGTAGATTCACTTAGTTATTTATTGCAGAGGAAGCTTTAAATCATAACCAGCTCAGACAAATGGCTCCTGGTGGCTCTGAGAAATGGAGCCAGTGACCTTGTCTTGCTGCCTTAACAGCTCCTGAATCCATTACGCCTGACGGGGACAAGAGGGAGACAAAAAAAGTGCTAGACTCCACATGTTCAGCACCTAAATGTAGGAAGAAGCTGCAAACAGATAAGACAGGCAGCTGCAGGTTTTATTACAGGTGAAATATATCTGCATAAAAGGGAATCCATGATGACTGTATCAGTGTGACATCAGTGTCCATTTTATGTATGTTTTCAATGGTTGTGGGGGGGCTGCAGGGGCAACTTGAGCCTTTTGCAGTGTTCGCAAAAACAACCAAAAATCTACTTTAGCTGCTTTTAATTGGGGCTTAGGGAGCAGAGGAACATGATAATTATTAAACTCTCCATTCATGGAGAAATGTGCTGTGCTTCTTTAAAGAAAATGCCCCTTAAACACACTTTTTTTACTGGCTGGGATTATAATGTAATAGTCATAAAGCCCCCACCTACATGTGTGCTTTCATTGCAGGCAAACATGACTGTTCTGAAAGTGAGATTAACCCCTCCTGCTCCCTTCCATAATCTTTTAAGCATCCAGTTAGTTCAAAGCTCATTATCATTTCCTCCTGGATCTCCAACCTCTGAGATCCAAGTGTTTCCAAAGGGAACGGATAAAGAGCTGCATCTGATCTTCTACAGAAATTAGATTTTTAAATTGTTTTTTAACTTGAATCAAAAACTTGCTTAACAAACACCTAGGGCATGATGCAAATACACCATGACATGGGACATCTAAGCATCAAAAATGATTCTAAACTACTTTTGAACTGAGATGATGTTTAATACTTGATCGTGATACTCAAGGCCATTCATGAGGGGGGATAAATGGGAAAGCTCTCTGGGGCCCAAACTTATGGAGGTGGCCTTAAAAATTGAAAATGACCCATCCTAAACTCAATCAATTCCAAACAAACTTTACTTTAACCAAAATACTCATATCTTTATTTTTTATCAAGGAAACACAATTCACATTTATTTATTGACACTTCAGTGCCTTTTCTGCTTCAATGTTACTATGATATTATTATTGTTATTATTGTTAATGTTATCATGTAACTGTTAAGGCAAAAAACATAATATTCACAATACAGTGTGTTTGCTGTCTATTGCGTCAGCCCTCATTCTACCTTCATCAAATCACTTGTTTGAAGTCATCCATTTCAGTTGTATGAGCTGTTTAGTTCATAGTTTTGCTAATTCTGTAAGGACTTGCACTAAGACCAGAGTTTGACCAGCTAAAGCACTGATTGAACCATGCATGTTGGTTTGGTAGATGGGGAGGGGTCAGCTGACCTCCTGGGGCACTACTGGTTATGAAAGTTGCTTGCACAGCTGAAGGGGTTGTTGCCCCTTGCCTCCAGAGCCTCAGGACATCCGGTTTGCACCCCTGAGCCTCTACACTTCATTGCTTGTAAACACGAACGAGTGAAGTAGGGTTAATGTAGGTGGTGCAGGGGTGTCATCAGGAATTATGATTAGGGAAGCCCCAGCCTGGAATGTGTTCCCATATGTGACCTGAGTCCTTCATGCTTGTCGAGCAAGTCACAGTAAAATTTTATGGCTCTGTAGTCGCCTAATCCGACATACTGACTGTTTTAATCTACGAATAATAGAGTAGTCTGACCTCAGCATCAGGTGTCTGGTGCCAGGTCACGAAAGTAAATTTTGGCCAGAGGCAGGCGCTAGAGTCCCTCATGGCACATGGGTTTTACATAACTATCTCACATCTGCAAAGGGCACCTTGTGAGTCTTTTAAGAACCATCCATATCTTTGTACGGCCTTGGTGATACTTGATACTTGAAAATGGAAAGTACTGAACCCACACACTAATGTGTAGTCAGAAAGTGACTGTGATGAAAGAGGCTCACACTGATCCCAACTTCAGACAAACTGTCAGCAGCTGAGGGGAGAGCTGATTTTGAAGTCAGGCTGCAGCAAATTAATTGGCTCATAAAAGTGACAAGATCTGATTGTTCTGGTACTTGAAGTGAAAGGGAAGAAAAAAGGCCTCCAACTTGATAACCAGAGTTGTGAGGAACAAAGAGAGTGAGAAAGTAAGCAGTATGAATGCATACAGGACAGTCTTCTTAGTTAAACTTGCATTTAACTTTTTTTTCAAATCTAAGGCTGATCATACCTGTTGTGCATACGATGGAGCACAAAACTTCAAGATCATTTTCACACACTTGAAGGATGCAGCCATGAAGGCCCTCTGCTCTAATTTCACCATTTTTCTCTGAAATCATGTAGCTACCCCCCTTGTGCATTCTGATGAGATCTGAGTAAGCAGGGTGTGTGTAGAGAGGGAATGATTGTGTCACAGCTGGCATTTCAGCCCCGCTCCAGGGTTTTTACAAGACAAATAAGACTTGATCCCTCCTACAGTATATGAGAAAGGACAGACGGTGCTGTGTCACCATGAGTGTTTCTTCTGACTCTTCAACATAAAATGAAATAACACAAGGCAAGGAACAGCTGACCTTCAACCCATATTCACTTTGTGGTCTGTATTCATAATTCAGGATGTAAGTAGTCTTGTTCCTGGTAGAATATAAAACCACAGCACAGACAATTAGATGAAGCCAATACTTCTAAGTTTTCTAAGACATCAAAAAAAAAATGTGTCATACAAAATATTAATGGCAATACAAGGATGATCCAATTACCTGTGTTAGCACTGAGCCCAAGAAGTGCAACAATGCTTCCCATCAATCATTGGTGATAATTGGTTGGTTGCAGGGCATTAGAATATAAGGCAGACATTATCTACACAGGAGAAGACTTTGTGTGAGGACGCCCTCTGCAGGACACAAACTGTAAGAGCACACCAAGAGTACAACTGCGATGGAGCCTCAAAATACTGATCATTATTTCTCTGATGTGAACTGTTAGGTTATTTAGCTGAAATACAGCCTGTCATTGTTTTTGTACTCCCTCAGGTAAAGTAATAGTATCAGTCATGAATAAAAAATATGACCAGCTGACTCCTAAGGGCTATCAATTTTAATTTCTCACTTCAGCTGGATAATCAAATTAGTTGATTTCCTGCTTTCTAAATTGTATGTATTTATTTAATAGCATTTGAAACAAAAACATGCACTGTATACAGTATTACGGTTTCTGAGAAGATGTATCATACACTTTCGATCAAAATCTTTAGACCAGCTGAAAAAAATGAAAGAATTTACATTTTCAGCTTCAGAGCTTAAAATGGAATAATCAGAAATGGAAGGGCCCTTGAAATAGTGTGTTTTTTTATGAATGCCATCCTATGCAGAATCAGTCAATCTGCTTAACAGATAATGCAGTATGCTGTAAGATACAGTATGTCTTACACACAGATATACTCAGGGTGTCAGAGCTACTCTTCATGAAAAAAAATGCTTTGTCGAAGACAACAAATACACCGAGAAATCGTATCCAATCTAAACCTATTCTAAATCTAGTTTGTAATTTAGACTTGTTCATCAAAGTCAAAAATATTATTTCAGTGAAAGTTTGCCTTGTTTATCTTGTTACTTTCTAAAATAGTTTTTGTTTTGTTTTGTTTTTTGTTCTGTCTAACTTAAAATATGTGATATGGTCATTGAAACACCATAAATTCATGAAAACTAATAAAAAAAAATGTTTATCACACAGTATAATTGCTGCTTGAATACAGTTAAATGTCACAGTTTCATACACTGCAAAATACAACCTCCAAATCACACTTATTTCAAGCCAATATCTTTCATGGCAACTTCACTTACTCAGTGTAACATACCTCCATTGATATCTATGAACATATTTACTAGCATTTAATATTTTGTTCTTCCATGCTTCCTGATCACTTCATACATATACTGTCATTTATCGCTATAAACACTTTGTGTTAATTTCTCATTCACCACAACTTATTTATTTGCCAAAAGCTCATCGATATATAACTATCTCAATATGTCTTTCTGGTGTTAAATAGCTGTATACTAAGTAGAAGATACTTTTACATTTTATGATACATATGTTTAATTCTTTCTAATCTTCTTTATGCTGTCCACTTATGTTTTTCCCTGTTTGTGTTTTTGTCCTGCTCCTGCTTATTGTACCAAATAAAGTGTTTCAGTTGAATATGTAGTTTGAAATATCAAGTCTGTGTGTCTTCAGACCTTCTTCAGACTTGTATGTCTTTTTAAGATGTCTTGCGATAGTTTAAGGGTAGGTGTACATTTCTAGAACAACTGAGAGACTTGTTTGTAGTACCGACAAGCATGGACTAGCGCGCGCAGCTCAGGCTCAGCGGCTCCTCATTGGCTGATGGCTGTTGCTATGACATCGCCTTGGACGGACGCTTGAGAGTGCTGCATTGTGGGAAATAACAGTTTTTGTCGAGGATGCTAAAACGGAAAGGGTCGCTTCAAAGTTGAGTAGACCGTCCGTCTCTAAAATGAAGGTCTGTATGAGAGCGTCTGTTTGAGCAGCTTCAGTGTTTCATATTTAGTGACTCCGCTGTGAGGCTTCTTCTCCTCTAACGCTCTGTGCTGCTGCCTCCATTAGCCTCCTGCTAGCTGGCGCTGATAAGGCCACTCTGCACCGAGCCGAGCCGAGCTGGACTCATGTTTGTGTTTGATGTTGATCAGTGTGCCAGCAGAGTGTGTCACTCGTTTACAAGATTGTGCCGAGAAATAGTGTGTTGGGGGCACAGCTATACAGTTTTTTTTCTTTCACCTTTCAGGTGGGGTTAAAGAATTACTCATGTTGAATAGTTTATCTGTCAAGGAAGCGTGTTATTTTGCTCTCTGATGGCAGGGATAGAACAATTAAACAGATTGTTTTACTACCGTGATGGTAATTACTGACGTCTTGATAATCCTCCATCGTTGTGACGTCCTGGTTGTTCATTTGCCCTGTCGTTCACATTTCTTTAGATTGTTGACGGTACAGTTCCAGTAATAAATGTGATCAAGATGAGCAGCATTCAGAATCATGTGAAGTGCAATGTCGAGGGTGAAGAATTGAAGTTTTCAATTCCAGTGAAGTTGTGGCGTTGTATTAAATTCAAACAGAATTTAATTTTGTAAATCCCTTTGACTTGTTTTCCCAAAACAGTCTGAAATGTGGACCATCAGACCACAGCACACTTTTCCACTCTCAGTCCATATCAGGTGGTTTCTGAGGAGGCAGTTGTTAATATTTGGATTTGGCTTTGCACTTGTAGATGTAACCAACTGTGTAAACTGACAATGGTTTTCCAGAGTGTTCCTCGGGATAAGGTTGTGTTACTGACTTATGGCAAAATCCCTTCCCTTCCCACCATTAAGGTTATAAATAGGGATGGGAATCGAAAACCGATTCCAGTTGAGAATCGTTAACAGCTCCATCAAAGAATTGATATCATTAATCTTTTTGCTAATCAATTCCCTTATCAATTCCTTCCACAGACAGGGTTCAGAAGCGTCAGAAGTGTGGCCTAATTTTAATTACACCTACTGCACAACCCTAAGTTGGTGGAAACAACAGCAACTTGCAGAAGCAGTTATCTATACTGTGATGTATGTTTGGCATTGCTGACACTGAAAATCAGACCATTTGCCCACATGCAAAATCTGCAGGAATCGATAAGGAAATCGTTAAAGAATTGGATCGATTAGCAGGATCGTTAACAGCATTGGTATTGATAAAATCTTATCAATTCTCATCCCTAGTTATAAATGAACATTTTTGTGATTTATTAGCAGAGGTTCAAATGATGCAAATATTGAAACCAAGTAAAGTAAACTCACTCTGATATAATGTACTTTAGTGCAAGTAAAATAAGCAAATTATGAATTCATTTAATTAAAGTAAATACTACTTCCATTAAAATGTACTTTCAGTATTTTGAATACACTTTGCCATGCTGAGTTAAAAGGAAAACAGTTGCAGTTAGATGAGTCAACAAGTGTTTTGATTATATTTGATTCATGAAAAATATTAACACAGAGAAGCATTTTTGCTTTGAGAGAGCCTTTATAAAAGTAGATATTAAAGATTTCAGAGAAAATGTGTTTTTCACATTTTGGATCATATTTTCTTTTGCACACTGTATTTGATGAGATAGATACAGAACACAAAATACAATTGTGGATCAACAATTAATCCAGACAGCTATTAATTTTTTTTTATCATACTATATGTTGTTGGTAAGCTGTTCATTAAAAAAAAACTCTTGTGGACATCCTGTTTCCAATTCATTAGTGTCTAAGAACCAAACCAGTATGGTCTTTGTTTCCAGTATGATTTCAGTAATGTGATACTTAACGTAGTATCTATTGATCATAAAATTTTCGTGGCAACTTAGCTGATGAATTTTGGTCCGTTTTTTTTTTCAGCACCCAGATGCTAAAACAAATGTAACTAAGTACAATACATTTCAACAAATAACACTCAAGTAAATCAAAAGTGCTGATTAAAAAAAGACTCTGAAAGTACAAGATCACAAAATGTAGTCAGTAACTTGAGTACGTGTAGTTAGTTACTTACAGAGGCTAATGCAATTTTTCTTCTTTCAAAAGTTTTAGGGCCAGCCCCTCTTACATACTCTTCCAGTCTTTAAATGCAACACTAGTGAGGGTGTGATTTTACGTGGTGTCTCAGTTTGGACTCAGAATATTTTTCTTTCCACAGAGTGGGCAGGAAAATCGATCCTCGTTTGTTAATCTGTCCCATTCAACCCCATGTCCCAAACAACCAAAATGTTGCAATGAAGCCAAATGTTTTGTCACAAAAAAAAACAATCCATTATTCTTCAAGTATCCAAGTGTTACTGTTTTATTGAGTTTTCTGTGGTTGTGAGTAATATGAGATCTGCTCGACATGTATAAGAAAAGACATTAACATTTTGTTTGACTCTTTTATGGAGTCTGTAAATGGAACCAACGACAGAATAAGGAAAGCCCAAATAAATTTGGCATTCAAGCACATCATCTTTGTCTGTTAGACAACTCCAGTTCTCCAGCTCATGTTATCAGTGGTAATGAGCATTTTAAGTCTTAGAGATAAATCAGTTTTTTCAAACAAGATTAAGGTGAGACAGTACTGTTTTGCTGTAATTTATGCTGCTGTTTTTCAAGGGGGGAAAATTGATTGTAGACTTAATTGAAAATCAGTGAAAAGGTGTTAATAATAAGGACCTCTAACAGTATAGACTACAAAGTAATCTGTTAGAAGTAATTATTAATTGCAGGAAATTGTCTATTTAATTTTTTTGTATTTTATCAAAATATACATTTTATTTTCTCCTCAAAAATCGTGTTTTATGTCATTTTTGTGTTGTGTTTTTGTCATTGTGCTGCTGGCTGTTGATAAAAGTGTGTGACATTTGGCCCATATGAATTTGACTTAGAACTGATGTTTTTTTATATTCTTTAAAGAATTGGAGTCCTTTTATTGAGTTTTATATCATTTGTTACCTTTCAGCAGTTAATTATTAAAGAAATATATCTGGTCCATATCTCTCAGTCTTAGTTACAAGAGTTAATCTGCAGTAACAAATAATTCCATTCTTATGACATACATCTTTTTGCCAAGTAGGAGTTACTCAAAAGGTCACCCATGTGTCCACAGAGTGTTTTCATCCTTGATGACAAAGCCTGGGCGGGTTCTGGCCTCCTATACAAGTGGCAGAAAAGCCTTGGGAATTACATTGCTGTTGCAGGGTAAGTGACGGTCGATGTAGGAAATGACGACCTTAAAGAGCTGTGTGACAGCACTCTCAAGTTTTACAGAAGCATATGACCTAAGCTGCTTATCATATTTCTCAATATTTAGACAGGACAACTCAGTGAAAATTTTTGATCGCCATGGACAGAAGTGGACTGAACTTAACCTTCCTGGGTAAGATTCAGTGCACATTTTCAGCTTCAGGTAATACTTTTAGAAAGTACTTGAGTTTTACCTCTTTGTCCTTGTCCCCACAGGCGCTGTGTGGGAATGGACTGGGACAAAAATGGGGACATTTTGGCAGTGGTAGCTGCAAAATCCAGCTCCATCTATCTCTGGGATGCAAGTGTGAATAAAATATCACAGATAGAGAGCGGCATGAGGTATGAAAAGTGTGAAAATGAAACCAAACTCTTGACAATTTTGGTTTCTTTAGATGAGAGTAGGTTTGATATTACTTTTTAAAATGTCATATACTTTGTCTATTTTCTTGTTTGCTTCCACAGAGATCAGATGTCCTTTATCCTGTGGTCGAAGATGAGTCCGCTGCTGGCAGCTGGAACAGTCAAAGGAAACCTCCTTATTTACAATCAGCAAACCTCTCGCAAAATCCCTGTGCTAGGTACTACACATTTTATCAAGCTAAGAGGACACTTATTTATACTTTCATTAACAATCTTAGCAATCATGATATATTAATGACCACTCTTCTCAATGTCCAGGTAAACATTCAAAAAAGATCACCTGTGGGTGCTGGAGTACCCAAAATCTACTAGCTCTGGGAAGTGATGACAACGCTCTGACCATTAGCAACCATGAGGGGGACACGGTCAGACAGGTGACCTCATACACGGGAGAACAGAAACTCTCAGGCAGGATAAATGTGTCGTCTTTTTGAGAACGTAACTTAACAGTTAATTTATCAGGCCTTAAGATTGGATACATAGTGACAGTAACATACTGATAAGACAAAGAGGACTTGTTGAAATGCAACAGAACATGGGCAGGAAAAGTAAGACTAAAAAATCATTTAAAAACTCCTCTTGTTTATTGTCAGACAACGCTTCGGGGTGAGCCTGCTGAGATTTTCTTTTCAATGATGAAGACAGATGAGAGGTCTGCAGCAGGAGAGAGCACTGTAAGTACAAGTGTTGTCTGCTTCTCTACACATTTCTTTATTCTTTTCATTTAGCATGTGTACCACATGACTATATCACACATTTTCTGATGTGGTGATCACTAAATATATATCATTTATGTTCTTTAAAAGAGAAAGCCATCTTGGTTAATGGCGTAATTATCTGTATGTCATTCCCTGTTGTCTGTTTGCGTACCTGTACATATTCCTCTTGCAGGTAAGTGTGTCGGTGGATAAGAAGATACTGATGCTCTTCAATGTCAATGACCCTGAAAACCGGATTGAGCTGACCTTCCAGCGTCACTATGGACACATAATGTCCTACCGCTGGTACAGCAAAGGATCACACACTCCTTCACATCATGAAACACTTTTTGCTGATTGACTGTGGAGAGATAGTGTTATTAATGTTAGCTCTCTGCCTGTTTCTCTTTAAGGTATGGTGATGGGTACATCCTGATTGGCTTCTCCCATGGATATTTTGTGGTTATTTCCACTCATATCAGGGAGATCGGGCAGGAGCTCTATCAGGCTCACAACCACAAAGATAGTCTCAACAGCGTGGCTATCTCAGTGGCATTAAACAAGGCAGCCTCCTGTGGAGACAACAGGTACATGCAGGCTAGTAAAGACACAGCATGGTAGCCCCTTTTAGTTATTTAACTGAAGCAACTGTGTTATTGAACTGTGGTTCTTGTTGCAGCATAAAGATCCATGAGCTGTCTGAGCTCAAAGATATCAGCAATGTAGTTCAGCTGGATGATGAAACCAAAGGTGAGACAAGCTCTGTTTTGTTTCAGCTCTATTCCTCAAGAGATTCTTTAGGAAACAACATTGACTTCCTCTCTTCTGCCTCTCTGTCTGCAGGTCTGGACCAGCTGAGCTGGACAGATGATGGACAGCTGTTAGCAGTTTCCACACAGAGAGGGACACTACACGTCTTTCTGACCAAGCTGCCCATCCTGGGTGGCAGTTTTGGTACCCGTCTGGCCTACCTCACCTCCCTGTTGGAGGTGACAGTGTCCAACAAAGTGGAAGGGGTGAGGACGCACCGTCCACACAAATTCCCTCACTCACTGTAATGGACCATGCTCTCACAGTAGCCATGTTCCTGTGTCATGTTCAGGGTGTGAAACTCTGATGTTGCTCACATGTCACTTTGTTACATTCCCGATGTTTAACCAAACAAACCTTGAGATTCTTACAGCTTCTTTTGTTTTCATCTTGTGACCAAAAGGACTAGATGCTGAATATTTAAGTTACTGAAAATCCAGAGAAATAAGACCACATTTTATCACGTTTTACCTTTAATACACATAAAACTTACTGGATATATTAATGCTCAGAATGTAGCATCAGCTGTCTACCTCTATATTGAAGCTCTGCTACTATTTTATATTACTATGACGCTTGATCTTAAAATCAAACATGTTAATGAGGGGAAATGTGATCCAGTCTAATTATGATATTCAGCATCTGTTACCTTTACAGGCACTCTTCACTTGGAAAAATAAAACATAAATACATTAAAGAAATACTATTATGTGAGTAACAGGTGTTATCAGAGTACATTTAGATAAATATAAGCATATGCCCTTGCTATTGTTGCAGTGGAGGTACAATACAGGTATTAGTGGCTGAGATTAGAGAGTTGATCATTTTGCCATTTGGGAAAAAAAAGGCTTCGAGCGCACCTCCTGCTATCAAATACTTCTGTATCCATAGGGCAGTTAATCCTCTGCTATTCTATATTTTACTGTTGCAACCCATGTTATATCTCCAGATCTTGGTGACAGCCAAAGGCAAATAGAATGTGTGGAAAATATAAAGAGTGAAATGCCTGCAGGAAACACTGAAGAGATAAATGTTGTGACCCTCAGTTCTGATTTATTGTTCTTTGCTGTCTTCCAGGAGAGTCCTGTGGCCATTCAAGTGGAAGTAGAGCCAACTTTTATTGCGATGGGACCTTACCATGTGGCTGTGGGGATGAACAATAGAGCCTGGTTTTACGCCTTGGTCGATGAAGAGCCTGGTGTGTTTATGAAAAAGTTACATTGTATGATGAGTTACTGTTGAATCAAGTAAGATTGGATAGATAACTTCAGTGTTTCTGCTTTATTCAGGTTTTAAGAAGCTAAAGGATATTGAGTATTTGGGGACGATTGCCAGCATGTGCCTTAACGCCGATTACGCAGCAGCTCTGTTTGAGGGTAAAGTGCAGCTTCACATGGTGAGGAATTACTGAGCAGGCTGCATTCACTGCCTTATTAAACTTCAGTACTATTTACATATATGTTATAACTATGATCTGTGTGTCTGGTTTAGATTGAAGGCAAAGACCAAGAGGAGAAGAAGCAGATGAAGTTGTTTCCAGATGATGACATGAAAGGGAGGATCCTTTGCCATGCCCTCACTGCTGACTTCCTCTATTATGGCACTGATGTAATCCTTAAGTTCTTATCATAGAACATATTTTATTGTGTTTTTGTCCTGGCTATAGAGTGGTGCAAGAAAGAGTCTGTGTTGGCCCAAAAAAGTACATCATCCCTGCACCACTCTAGGCTCTCTAGCCTTGTGCATTTGAGTCAGCATTTCTCAGGCTGCTGGTTTATCCTTTGTGGTTGTGTTTCCCTCTCATCAGTCAGTTTCCTCTATTTTTGTGCATGTTATAACCTTTGTGTCTTTCTGTTTCTCAGACAGGGAATGTGGTGTGTGTTTTTGTTGAGGACTGGGAGACTGTGAACACCTACAACCACGTGGTTGGAGTGAGGAAAGTGTTCCCTGACTTGAACGGCACTCGTCTGGTTTTTATTGATGAAAGGAATGGTGGCTTTCTGCTCTCTCCTGGAAATGTCAGTACAATTTTTACAATTTTAACCAAATTTTTGGATGTCACGGGTCATTTTCAACTTCTGTTGTCAGCAACTTTCAGCAAGTCTTTTAATAGGCACTAAAAATTGTCATAATAAAGCCACAATGCATGAACTGTATATGAAAAATGAGATATAAATCAACTACCTGTTTATGGGGAACATGAAATCAGTGTTACTTGATGGAAGAGAACACATTAAATGATGATTGCCTTTTCGATAAGTCATTACAGGTTCAACTTTGTGTAACTGGCATGTTATTAGAAACAATTCTGTCTGTAAAAAGCCATTTTAATGATGATGGGTAAGGTCTGATGTTACTATTTTTACATTGAGAAAACTACATTGATTGTAACAATACTGTCATACTGAGGCTGTGTTTTACTGGTTTTACTGGTATCTGTTTGTTTTATGACAGGATAACTCAGAAAGTTCTGAATGGAATTTGATGAATCTTTCAGGGAATGTTGGTCATGGCACAGTGAAGCAGTGATTTAATGTTGGTGGTGATTCGAATCCAGATGTGGATCCAGGATTTTTTAGAGGATTTGTTACAACTATGAGATAAGGCAGGTTTTTTTAAAATCACTTTTTCAATAATAAGTTCTCAACAGATCTTCATAACATTTCTCAGGAATGTTGGCCATGGCATAAGGGAGGTCTGGTTATATTTTGGTGGTCTAAGTCAGTGATGGATTGGGGATTCTTTCGTTTTGTTAAGGATTTGTTGACAGTCCAAGGTAGGGCATTTATCCTAGTTTTTGACAATAGCTTGTTCAACAGTGTTGGAAATGCCTTTGCAGAAATTTTCAGACAATGTTGGGAATGGTCCAACTTAAAATGATTTGATTTTTGTTGATAATCCAGACAACCACCATTAGTAAATTACCATTTTGCTCAATAGCTGTCAAGCTAATATCAAAATAGTTCAGATTGGTAGGTGTGGGTTTTCAGGTTAAATGAATCTTATTATGGTGCTAACTTTATCATGGAACTATTACTTTTAGGTGTAACAGCAATATGTGAGCTACCTTGGCGGAGGCATGCGCTTTCTGAGTGCACAAAAATGCTTCCTTCAAAAACAGATGAAATATGAGTACAAGACTGTAGGTTTGCTTTTGTTTTTCTGGAGATGTTTTTTTAATCTTTAACTTTAATTTGTGGCCTTGTTGCATCATGGTATTGCTTATGTGTCTGTGTGTGTCATGATCAGGAGACAGACTCCTTCTTTGAGCTTCCAAACTTCTCCCCCACCATCACTGGAGTGCTGTGGGACAACTGGCATGCTGACAGAGGAGTGTTTGTCGCTTATGATGATGATAAGGTCTACACCTATGCTCTGCATAAAACAACCATATATGGTAAACGAAGCCACGCAGTCTCATGCACACTCTAACAATACATCCCTGCAGATTAAATGTCCTGATTATTTTTTAATTTACTATCTTACATTTCAAAGTAGAATTTCTAACAGGCTTTCTTTGTCTGTTCAGGTCCTAGGGTGGTGTTAGTTGGTAGCACCCCTCTTCTCTTTTCCCAGAGGCCTTTACTCTTGCACAATGGGGAGCTGACATGTCAAACAGCCAGCGGAAAGACCAGTGAAGTGTCTCTTAGCACTCACTCCTTCCTCAGGCACTCAGGGAGCACACCTGCAGACCCACAGACGAGTATCAGTGAGCAGCTCGCCCAGGCTCTAATGCTCAAGAGGTCAGCCGTGTTTAAGACAATGAAAGTGTGTGTGTGTATTTAACCCATTACTGCCTGAAAACACCAATTATAGCCATTCTAATTTTTGGAGCTGAAATGTTTATTTCACTTTCTACTGGAATTCTGAAAATTTAAATTTCCTTAAAATTTCCCATATATATATTTTGTATCTCATCTGATACATAAGGTTTTTTTGGCAACTGATCATCCATTTGAGGACATTTTTATCATTTATCTATTTGTATTCAAATGTCTTTTTAATAGTTTGTTGATCATATTTCTTTCCTCCAGGTTCCATGAAGCCTGGGATCTGTGTAAGTCTTCAGGCAGCAACACAGACTGGGCTGAGTTAGGGAAAGCCTGTCTGGTCCACATGGAGGTCGATTTGGCCATCCAGGTGTATCGCATGAGAGCAGATGTGGGCATGGTGCTGTCCCTGAAGGGCATTCAGGTACAAATAACATGCAAATATCTTATAGGGGTGTTGTTTTGCCTCTTTCTGCCAACTAAAACTCTTATACACCCCTCTTCTGTCCCCCTCTGTCTGCTTTAAGGGTGTAGAGGATAAGAATTTACTGGCGGGACATTTGGCCATGTTTCTTGGTGACTACAACCTGGCACAGGACCTCTATATGTCCTCAAGCTGCCCTATTGCTGCCCTGGAGGTAAAAACAAACACACAAAGAACAGTCATGCTGTATGTATGTATGCTGGTGACGTGTGTCTTTTACCAACAAGCATATAAATAAAAAATTGTGCCTCATTGTTTTGCATGAAAAGTTGTCAGTGTCAACTTAATGACTAAGATTGCAAAGTATATTTAGAAACACACCCATGTCTCAAGTTCTTATCTGTGTTTGTGTGATTTAGATGAGGAGAAACCTTTTGAATTGGGACAGTGCTCTCATGTTAGCAAAGAGGTTAGCAGAGGATCAGATACCCTTCATATCCAAAGAATATGCAGTTCATCTTGAGTTTATGTAAGTATACCATTTGCATCCCTTTTCTCACATAACTAGCGATGTTAAATGTAAACTCTTTCTATAACAGAGAAAAAGCACAGGGAGGTTTGTAGAATAGACTGTGATTACGATACTGCTTCACCTTCAGGTGTATGTAATTATTTAATGCTTGATGCTTAAAAACAGCTGAAAACAACAGAACAGCTTTGTTAGTTGCATTTCATTTTAGATTTGCACCTCTTCAGATCTCTAATCGTTTAAAGGTTTAATCCCTGTTGAGATCTTTGAGGTCTACAGAGCAACTTCTGCTTGTTGTTCCCAAAGCCAGGTTGTTGAGCCCACTCTGTTGTCACTCCTTAATAATCGAAGACCTACCTTATGAAATCTGAGTTTCTCCCACCCTGCTTACTTTTAAGTCTCATCTTCAAATCCACATATATCCATGCCTTTTTAATTCACGATAAAAAGAATGTGTGGTCAAATGTCTTCAGTTGTAGCTATTGTTGTGTTTTCTTTGTCTTTAAAAGTTAATTTACCATGTTTTTATATTTTCTTAAGCTAATTTTAATTTGATTCTTAAATGTTATATAATATGATTCTTAAATGTTATATATATAATGTTATGTATAATTGAGAAAAATGAAGTGATCATTAATGCAAATGTTTTGATAGAATGCGAATTTACTCTCGCAGCCAAGTTTCTGTCTTTGAAATATTTCTTTCTTGCTCTACTTTTGTAATGTTGAGAGCTGTGTTCATGATGGATATTTAGGTCTTTGTAAATATTACAACAAAGAGTACAGTCTGGAGCTGCTCTTTTCATAGAGTTATGATAACATTTGGAATGAATTTGAGCTACACAAGCAAAGATAAATAAACTGAAAACAATATTTTAAGAGGAGAAGGCACAAGTATTACAAAGTAAGTGGTGGATGTAAAAGGTAGTCCAAAAATGTATGCTCTAGATTAGTAAAAAAATTCCAAACACCACTTAAAATCATAAAAAGTATTTGTAATCTATAAGTCTTAAAGAATAAGTCATCAGTCCCCACTGCAAATTACCTTAATTGTCTCTGTCTCTCTTTTTAGTGGAGATTATGTGAACGCCCTCACACACTATGAAAAAGGTTTGACCCGTGATCCTGCAGTAAGTGCTAAGTTTTTTATATATTAAAGGTCCCATGTCCTAATGTATTTGTTCATTTTCATCTTGTATTGGGTGTCTATTACACAAGGATTTGATTTGATTTTAGTCAAATCAAAGAAAAGAAAATTCTTGTGGATCTCTCTCTCTCTTGAGGATCAGATGTAGCTCTTTTTCCCTCCCCTTTGGAAATGCTCAGATCTGAAAAAGTAGTTAGACTTCAAGATAAATGTGAAACTGCATAAGCATGAGGAATTAATGTTGCTTTCCTTCTGCAGTTTGAGGAGCACGATGAGGCGTGTAAGGCAGGCTTGGCCAGGATGGCCATCAGGATGGGTGACATCAGGAGAGGGGCCACACAGGCGATCCAGCACCCAAGTAGAGTCCTGAAGAAGGAATGTGGGGCCATACTGGAAACCATGAAGGTTGCAGCTCATCTTCATGCTTGTGTTACTAGTATTCTCAAGTGTCCCTTTGTTCATAATGTCTACCGGAATTTTATTTTTTTTGTAGCAATTCTCTGAAGCCGCTCAGCTCTATGAGAAAGGCCAGTATTACGACAAAGCTGCATCAGTCTACATCCGCTGTAAAAACTGGTGAGATGTGTACTTCATGCTCATTTTTAGAACTTCATCCGTCCCATCTTTTATACATTTCTATTGTATTTATATTTCACAAACAGGGCAAAGGTTGGAGAGCTGCTGCCACACGTATCCTCTCCAAAGATCCACCTGCAGTATGCAAAAGCCAAGGAGGCAGATGGAAAGTAGGTGTTTTTTTGTTTGGAAATCTGTCACACTGAAGATTATGAAGCAATAAAAAGAAGGATGTATGTAAAGAGTGTTTTGTCTGCCAGATATAAGGAGGCTGCACAGGCATATGAAGGGGCAAAAGACTGGGACAACATGATCCGTGTGCTGCTGGACCACCTGAACAACCCTGGGGATGCCGTCCGCATTGTCAAGGAGACCCAGAGCATTGATGGAGCAAAGATGGTTGCGAGGTAACGCCAAACAAGAAGAAGCCTTCACTGTCATTATGCACATCGCTGCACTACTGTAGTGCTGAACCTTCTCTTTGATCAGTTTGAATTTAAGATATACAGTTAAGAAGGAAGTGTCGTCCCTGACCCTCCATCCCACAGTAAACATCTAATTATGTTTTATTTAACACCGTAGATTATTACTCAACATTTAGTCAAAAAATGTGATATTTGGTCCCAGCCTATTAGTTAAGAACCACTGGTATGTAACTTCTATGATAACTTGTACTTGTGTGTGTGTTTAGGTTCTTTTTGCGGATTAATGACTACGCTTCAGCCATCAACTTCTTGGTTCTGTCTCAGTGCAACGATGAAGCTTTCCAACTTGCACAGCAGCATGGACAGATGGAAGTCTATGCTGATATCATAGGTCTGCTTTTCATGGATAACTGTAGAAAAGACAAATAGTTTGGGAGTGTCACTTATATTTCCTGTTGTTTTTTGCTGAATGAGCCCTGCTCTCTTCATCAGGTCCTGAGGCGACACAGGAGGACTATCAGAGCATTGCCCTCTACTTTGAGGGGGAGAAGAAACACCTGCAAGCAGGCCGGTTCTTTCAGAAATGTGGGCAGTACAGCCGAGTAAGAACTCTTTTCAAATTAATATAACAATTTTAATAAGTTATTACATTTACTAACTCACTATGCCACATCTACCTGATAATTACTGACTGTCTTGTTGTTCTCCCTGTTCACTGTCTGCCAGGCCCTGAAACATTTCCTTAGATGTCCCAACACTGAGGACAACCTGGCTGTGGAGATGGCTATAGAGACTGTAAGACAAACTGAATTTACCACTTTGCTCTGTATATTATGCTTTCATTTGAAATATATTTTTGTTTGTTTCAGGTGGGTCAGGCAAAGGACATTTCTCTGACCAATCAGCTGATAGATTATCTGATGGGAGAGAGCGATGGCATGCCCAAGGTAAACAGTAATTTAATTAGCATTTTCTTCCCTGTTGCCCTCATAGTTTGTTTTTAGCACAGAAGTACAAATGACCTTTCTGTATTCTCCACCTGCAGTCTGTTCCAGTGGATTTTTTTGGTCGATCTAGCCAAAATCAATTATTTAGATAAATGACTGTAAGTCTACAGAGATAGCCATGTTTTTTATTGCGCAATTTTTAAGGCCTTATGTGACTATTTGTAATGAGTTACCGACGATGACTGACCACACCCGATGTGATTTAATGTCCAGTGTTTGCCCTGAGTTGCTTCTCTTGAAGACTGAGTGGGGAATTATCTGCTTCTGGGCTTTTAGCAGCCAACAGTCAATCCAAACAGTCCTCAAGTGTCTATCATTGATACAACCAAAACAGTGCTCCCAGTTGGACTCTGGCCTCCCCAGTCTTAAAGCTTAAATATTAAACAAATCTACAACTGCAGGTCAGGCTGTCCAGTGTCATACCAGCAAAAGCCAATTAGAGCAAATGGACCAGTTGGCATTACCAACTGAATGTTACCCAGTCATAAAAATCACAAGCATACTTTTTTGGTCAATCAGGAGATTATGTCTTTGCCAGAGTTTCTCCTTTTGTGTTTTTTTTTTTTGTCTGTAAGCAAAATAACATGAACATTTCTCAAAGGATTTTGATAAAATTCTCAGACAACATTACTCATGGAATTGAGGGAAAGTGATCCCTTTTTAAAAGGATTTGCAAACATTGCTCTGCAGGGCAGTTTTTTCCACATTTTTGATCGAAGAATGTCAGAAATAAATTGGCAATAGTTTGTGCTCTCACGGCACTTCTGGTTACAGTTGGATTTCATTTGATTGAACAGAAAACGCAAAAACATCATATTCCTGCTTTTTCTCAACCGAAATTGAGAAAACACAAAAAAAGTAGAAAATTCTGTCTTAAAATGCATTACTTTTTTATTTTTTAAAGATGGTTGGATGATACATTTTACTTTGGCACTCTGACTGTTGATCCTTCCTCCTGAGTTTTTGTGAGATCTTGTGTCCATCATCGGCTGTGCAGACTCATGATCTAGCTGAATTATCTTATGTGCTGGTTATGTGCTATAATGTTAATCAGTCTAAACTGTTCTGATATTTGTGGTGTCCATCATTTGTGAATTGGTTAAGACTTTAAAAGAAGCTTAGTGTGCTGCCAGCCTAACACATAGAGATCACTTCCATGTAACTCCACCTGTGGAGCAGCTTCAGTGTTGATCATGCATCATCAAGAGAGGCATCTGAAGGGAAAACACTAATTAGAATTATCTGAACCATTTCTGATTAATTCTGTATTGTTGGCTAAAGATCATAAACCAGCACATCCCAGTGACTGTGATTGTCATCACATTTGCACTGAATCATTTTGTCTCTTTAATGACCGGAGACGACATTTCTGAAAAATAAGTCTAACATAGTAACAAAGGATCAAAGCTTCATAAAACCTCAAGACTCTCAGTTTGGTTGGCTTGCCCTCACGTCAGGCAATAATTTAAAAAATCTTTCCCCTTCCCAGGATGCAAAGTATCTCTTCCGTCTGTACATGGCTCTGCAGCGGTACGGAGAGGCTGCTCACACCGCCATCATCATTGCCAGAGAAGAGCAGAGTGCAGGTACACAGTCCAGACAGAAACACAAATATCTCTGAAAGGCTTCTCTATTTTCTGCACTATTTTGTTTGTTTGTTGTTAATTTCTTATATTGCATCCACAGGAAACTACCGCAATGCCCATGATGTACTGTTCAGCATGTACACAGAGCTGCAGTCTCAGAAGATCAAAATCCCAGCTGAGATGTCCACTAATCTGATGATCCTCCACTCCTACCTGCTGGCCAAGGTCAAGACTGATCATACTGGTTTATTCATACACCAGCTGGGAATTATTGCAGTTAATGTTCATGGTAGCATTTTTTGGCAAATGTTATGCCAAATTTACAAACTGATGGTTCAAAGATGAAAATTCAAAGCAAAGGAAAGACAAGAATGTCTGTTAGTCCGGACTAAAGTCCTGATGTTGTGAGTCAGGCAGTCTGTATCAACTAAAAGTGACTTGTGAGTTACATTTAATATCCGTCTCTCCTTGTAGATCCATATAAAGAGAGTGGACCATCTCAAAGCGGCACGTATGCTCATCAGGGCCAGCAACAACATCAGCAAGTTTCCTGCACGTGAGTCCACAAAGAACACATTTTTTTCACTTTTTGTTGTAAAGAAAGGTTCTGAAGTTTTAATCCAAACACAGTTCCTCCTGGCCTCATTGTTGTCTGTTTGTCTACATGTGTATCTGTAGATGTTGTTCCAATTCTGACATCTACAGTTATCGAATGTCAACGTGCTGGTTTGAAAAACTCCGCCTTCAGCTTTGCCGCCATGCTGATGAGGCCAGAGTACCGAAATGAGATTGATCCAAAGTACAGGAAGAAGATCGAGGCGATGGTTCGGTGAGAGACGATGACCCTTTTCCATCTTTCCTTTCATCACAACCCTCAACAACAAACCTGTCTTTCTTTAGGCTAAACATACCAGTCCTTATTTATCCAACTTCCCTCCTCTTGCCTGCTCTGTTTTGAGTACCTTTAAAATCTTTATTTAATCATTTCACCACAGACGTCCAGATACATCAGAGCTGGAGGAGGAAACAACTCCGTGTCCTTATTGTGGCTCTCAGCTGCCGCAGAATGAGCTGCTGTGCATCTCCTGCAAGAACAACATACCATACTGCATCGCCACGGTAAATACACGGACTTACTAATGAACACACTTTGAAACAAGTATTTAACTGTGCCTGATGCTATTTTGTACTTTTATCAGGGTCGTCATATGCTTAAAGAAGACTGGTGTGTGTGTCCACACTGCGAATTCCCTGCTCTCTACTCACAGTTCACTCTGTAAGTGTATGAATAAAGTAAATATTCAACAGCTTAGTTTTCAGTGTCACTTGGTACCCCTTAGACGGGTGCCAAAGAGAAGGACAGCACAGGTGGGTTATTTAGGATTCTTCCTTCCTTATCAGACAGTGAAAATGCCAGTATTTGCTGTTCTAAGCCAAACTTAATTAGACAGCTGGATGAAAAACGCAGCTCTTGACTGTTTTTTAACTCCAACCTGTGGACTGTAACTCCTCCCCCTTCTCATCAGACCAAATTTGGGCAATCAGCACAGAGCTCATTATCATAGCCTCCAGCAGACACCCTCCCCTGTGTTTCCAAAGGGGAGGGGAAAAAACTTTTAAATATATTTTCATTCAATTTCAATCAAATCCTCTTTTATAGACATCCTGGACATTGGACTCTCAAAATCTGCCATGATCTTGGATGTGTGTTTCTCAGATGTTAGTATCCATTATCCCCACTTTTTGTTTTCTATAACCCAATGGAAAACTTCCATAAGATATGTTCATTTGTTAGATATCAGGAGCAGAACATGCTGCTTTCATAACCAAAAGTAAAATTATCATAGCATATATTTATGCTTACAAAAAGCTTACAGGATCTCTGGCTTCCTCCCACGGACCAAAAACATGCTCATTAGGTTGATTAGTGTCTCTAAATTGCCCTTGGTATGATTGTAAGTGCAACTGGTTGCCTGTCTCTCTATGTGGCCCTGTGATTGGCTGGCGACAAGTTCAGGATGTACCCCGCCTCTTGCCCAATGACAGCTGAGATAAGCTCCAGCACCCATGACCCCAAAAGAGATAATCAGTATATTTATATCAATATCTGTGTCTGCATACCCATTTCTTTTGCCTTGTATTGCTCGTCATTATGACGACACCCCCTGACGTTCATGTGATTCAAGGTAACCATTTCTTTGGGCACTCTGCCTTCAGCTGTTTGTTAAACATTTGTGTGTTGATGTTCCTGTAAATAGTCTTATTTGAGTATTATCTGTGTCCTGACTGAGCTGTTTGTGTCCAGGTTGCTGGAAACAGAGACGGTGTGTCCCATGTGCTTGGAGACCCTGAATGCCAAACAGCTGAAGAAGCTCTCTGATTGTTCCAGTTACCTTCAAACTGAAGAAGTGGATCAATAAAGACAAAAATAATCTCATGTATCTTAATGTCCAATCATTACACAGACAGATTTTATATGTATTTAGAGTCAGAGTGTGTCTGGTTTAGATTTTTATCATGTGACAATAGAATCTGAATTTTAAATGAAAGACATACGAACATAAGACTATACATAAAATAAAGATTTGTATTTTTAAGTGTTGTTTTTTTGGTCATACTTGTCTGAACTCATGAAAACACACATTTAAATATTGTCCATATCGAGGCTGAAATTTTAAACTGAGAGGTACTTCTTCAGTGTTTGATATCTGTCAGTAACAAGTACGACCAAAGGACATGACCTTCAGCTGTGCCACCAGGCAAAGCACCAAAAACAGATTTACACCATGAAGGCTGATCACGTCCATGAGTTTGGTGACTTTGCTCAGACGCTGTTTGAGTCCTAAAAAGTGGTTTTCGTTAATTTTTCCCTTTGTGCAGTAAAAAAAAAATGTTACCTTCAGACACCTTACAAAAGAGTAGGTTCATGCCACTCTTCATTTTTTATGTTTTTTACTTTAAAAATATATATTTTGTTTTAATGCATATTTCAGACTCTGCTCTAATCAGCAACTGTTTCAGTGGCAAGAAAAAAGCCTCTTGTAAAGCTGCAGGATATCTCTCAGAACCAGACTCCTGCTGGACAGCCATCCACTGAAACTGTTGGGGTGTGAGTGGGCAGAGAGTGGGACTAAAATGAGAATTCACGATGGGGGTGAAGTTTTGGATGCTAGAACCATAAAATCTGTTCTTATTTGTCTTTATTTGATCAACATTTAGTAGAATTTTGCCCCTTAAAATGCAGCATCTGGTTTTCCCCTCTGTACGGTCGTTAGAGTAGTTATGGTGGGATGTTTTTAGGATGTCTGTGCAAAAGTTCAAGCCCATTCACGTGACAAAAAATCTCTTCTTTGCATGTAAAACAACTCAAGTGAAGAAGACACATTTTGTCAGACTCAACATAAACGTCCATCTGGAACATGGAACTAATGTCAAGGTCAAAGAGCCTCATGATCTTCACTGCAATCTCGTGCACCAAGTATCTCGAGAATACTGTCGGAATTTCCTTTAACTTTACACGGACGCCCACTTTGAATGACAAACTAACTAGACTTTGAGAGTCAAGGGTCAAAGTTGCATCTGTTGCTTTTGAATACAATAATAATCAGTGCTTTACAGGGTTTTTCACTATTCTGGAAACATCCTGAGAACGCAATATTCAAAATGCTTAAAGGGAATTTACACTCGTAATGGTTTTGAAATACAATATTTTACGCTTTTTAAGGGATTTAGCTCAAGAACAAACTGTTTATGGAGGTATGACATGAAATATTCTTGATGTTATATTTCATTGAAGACCCCCAGCTCTCACTTTAAAAACCACCAGGAGATTTTTCATGTTTTTGGAAGAACCATCTTACAGTCTTTCAGTGTTATAACTACTTTGGTTCCTCATGATGATGTTCAAGAGGCTTGACAATTCTCACTCCTAAAACGGATACTTTTATGACTTTGTGCCAGCAATAGGTACGATTTCATTAATACTAATTCCATGATTGATTCTGCTTATAGATGCATCCTTTATCGATTCCCTTCATGATTCCTACTGATTTTCTAAAGGGATAAAAGTTGGCCAGTAACATCAAACACATGGCACTCCTGATGTTAACTATGAAGGTAGATACACTATATTGCCAAAAGTATTCGCTCACCCATCCAAATAATCAGAATCAGGAGTTCCAATCACTTACATGGCCACCCAGGCATGCAGACTTCTTTTACAAACATTTGTGAAAGAATTGGTCGCTCTCATGAGCTCAGTAAATTCCAGCATGGTGCTGTGATAGGATGTCACCTGTGCAACAAATCCAGTCATGAAATTTCCTCGCTCCTAAATATTCCACAGTCAACTGTCAGCTGTATTATAAGAACGTGGAAGTGTTTGGGAACAACAGCAACTCAGCCACCAGGTGGTAGGCCACGTAAACTGACGGAGCGGGGTCAGCGGACGCTGAGGCACATAGTGCAAAGAGGTCGCCAACTTTCTGCAGTCAGTTGCTACAGACCTCCAAACTTCATGTGACCTTCAGATTAGCTCAAGAACAGTGCAGAGAGCTTCATGGAGGGGTTTCCATGGCCAAGCAGCTGCATCCAAATCATACATCACCAAGTGCAATGCAAAGCGTGGGATGCAGTCGTGTAAAGCACGATGCTGCGAGCAGTTGAGACGTGTTCTCTGGAGTGACAAATTGCGCTTCTCCATCTGGTAAAGACAAGTCTGGGTGTGGCGGTTGCCAGGAGAATGATACTTGTCGGGCTGCACTGTGCCAAGTGTAGTTTGCTGGAGGGGGGTTATTGTGTGGGGTTGTTTTTCAGGATCTGGGCTTGGCCCCTTAGTTCCAGAGAAAGGAACTCTGAATGCTTCAGCATACCAAAACATTTTGGACAATTCCATGCTCCCAACTTTGTGGGACCAGTTTGGAGCTGGCCCCTTCCTCTTTCAACATGACTGTGCACCAGTGCACAAAGCAGGTCCATAAAGACATGGATGACAGAGTCTGGTGTGGATGAACTTCACTGGCCTGCACAGAGTCCTGACCTCAACCTGATAGAACACCTTTGGGATGAATTAGAGACTGAGGGCCAGGCCTTCTCGTCCACCATCAGTGTGTGACCTCACAAATGCGCTTCTGGAAAAATGGAAAAAATTCCTATAAACACTCCTAAACCTTGTGGACAGCCTTCCCAGAAGAGTTGAAGCTGTTGTAGCTGGAAAGGGTGGACCAACGTCATATTGAACACTATGGATTAGGAATGGGGTGTCACTTAAGTTCAAATGCGAGTCAAGGCAGGTGAGCAAATACTTCTGGCAATATAGTTTATATTTCTGCAAATTTCTGGTGTTACCCTTGCTTGAAATCCCACATAGAGGGTATTGATCCGCATAAACACTAATAATATTGATTTATAAAGCTAACTGTAATCAGTTCTCAACTTGGAATTGGTTTTTGATTCTCATCAATAGCCAGCAATAGCCTGGGCTGAAAGCATTCTAGGTCATCCATCCACCTGGCAGTGCAAAGGTTTGAGGGATTTTCTAAAATTATATTTCTAAAATAAAAGTCGAGCTCATGCTCATAAAGCTGCATCCAAAAACTGTTAATCAGAGGTTTTATTTAGTGACAAAAAGTGCCTATTTGACTTCTTTGTTACATACCTGTTTGCTCTCCTTAAGGGTAAAAAATAAATCAAACATACAGGACAAGATGACTACCATGAAATTTATACAAAATGAAAATGTACAGAAACATCAGCTCTAACTGGGGTTCTTGGGTGTTTGTGTGTTGTGAGATAGCAAAAGGTAACAGTCATGTACATCAGAGGGACATTATTTACAGCAAACACACCTGGAGCACAAAGTGATGGAAATAATGCACTTAATTTGTGTTAAGACAGGTTACTCCCTGGGTGTATGGACATGATCATGGATGTAACAAGCACATAAGATGCATTATTTGTTCGGTTGTGCCGCTCTGATGGAAACATGAGAGGAGTTTTAAAAAGAGGGGGGACATTTCTCAGTCGAGTACGAAGAGATTTAAGTGCTTCGGTGAGTTTCCTGCTGAATTTAAGACCATTTTCTCTTTCTGATTCTCACTAAAGGATCATTTTAAAGACAGAAATGAACAGCCTGTGTGGGTAGTGACAGTTTGTGTTCCTCCTCTGCTCCTCTTTTATTTCTTTGCCTTGCCTTTCCCCTTGCCTTTGCCCTTGCCCTTCCCAGAGTCCTCCTTGTTCTCCTTCTTTGTCTCCTTGGTGGCTTTGGCCTTTTTTTGCTGCAAGCAGGAAAATCAACAGATATATAAGAGGACTGGCCCAAGGAAATAGTTAAAATACTTTGTGTTATTTCTCTTACTTTAATCATGGCATCTGTTTTCAAGCCATCGCCTTCGTCTTCAGACTCCTGCACTTCGTTGTCAGCGTCCTCTCCAAACTCTGACTCCCCAGCACCACCACCGCCACGACGACCTTTCTTAACCACTTGCAAGGAATACGGCGTGAGGTGAACTTCTTTGTTGTAGGCACGTGTGAATGCTGCTTTCACCTGGGAGTAGAGACATGGTCATAGAGTTAGTTTTATTTTATTTTTTTTTTTAATTAAGGCGCTTTAGCTCTGCCAGCTCAGCTTCCCTGAAGATTAAATAAGATTTATGTATGAATCTTTTGAAACTCAAAGGCATCTTATTTTCCAGGACTGACCCTGCTGCACTCTCCCCACCACCAGCTCACCTTAGAATCCAGTTTGGAGTAGGGGTCAGGTTTCCCGCCCCACACACTGATCTCCATGATGCTGTCTACGTCTTCCCTGATGAGCTGATAGTCATCCAGGAGCTGCACGGCCTCACTGGCTCCATCAGCTCCTTTCTTCTGCAGCGGGCTCAGTAGGGTCTGTCTCAGATAGTGCAGGTAGTCCAGGTTCACGGCCTGTCTGCTGCTCAGCGTCCTGCCGGAGCAGATTCAACACTTAATCAAATCTTTTTCTTTGATGACTTTTAAGAGGTCAAATGATAACACTCTGCTTACTTTAGACCCATGTGTGATGACAGCTCCTGGACGATGCGAGAATGTTTATTAGTGGATGAGTTTTTGCCGAGCCAGCTGGGGAAGCTGGGGAAGTGACTCATGTAACCCCTCATGAGCTCACCTGGCAGCACACTGGCATAGATGGCCTACAAAGATGAGCACATAACAAACAAAACGTCAGTCACACAGGTGAAAAATTACAAATCTAAAATAACTGAGTCACCATGATCAGTACATGAAAGTCACAAAAATGTTTGCACTTTAAATAATGAGCAGAGCTCAAAAGTGTTACTCAGCTGATTGTTTTGGAGACATCACACAGAAACATGCATGACAAATAGTTTTGATCAACTGGGCCTTTTTTAAAGTTTAATTTAAAATGTAAGACCTCTCATAGGTATAATGACTTCTGAAGGATCTATGGGGACTCTGTAGAGAGGTAAAGGAGCACTGACATGATCCCCCCTCTATGCTGGCTCTGAAGTTGGTCAAAAATATGTTAAAGCGGCAGGATGGGACTATGAAGCCAATGGGGGAGCACAGTGTGTTTGTATGTGGAGCTCTCATTGTGCTCTGCCCTCTAATGATTTGGAAACATAACAGAAACTTCATAAATTCGGCGGTAGAGCCATTTTTCTACACCATAATGCTTGGTGAAGACAGCTTATGGTTACACAACAATTTAGGGGCATAGCAGGAGAACTTTGCAGTAATATGTTGTGCTTTTTGTAATGAAATAAAGAGTGTAAATTATTTTGGGGGCATCCTGTAGGTAAACCCAAATGTCTTTTTAAAGAGTTGTGCTATGGTATGGTCTATGTAAAACCAAACGGCACAAAAGTCACAATAAAAGATCGCAGATGTGAACTTAACAACCACCATTCATCAAGCTTTAAATTTTGTGTGTGAGTGTGTGTTACCTGGGTGGGCAGCAGTGACCAGTTCTGCCCAGAGCGTATCCGTCTGTCCACCAGGTCTCCGTCAGAGATGGAGTCAGCCGTCTTACTGAGCAGCACCAGGTGAGACTTCAGGTCACCACTGAGAGAGACGGAGAGGAAAGACAGCAGCTGTATTTAAGAAACATTTAGGAAGATATTTTGTTCTCTTGTGGAGGATCAGGAATCTTGAAGCCGCAGTATTTCTTGTCATTAATCAGCTGTGTTACTAAAGTATATCCTATTTTTGTCCAATCAGGGAGCACAATTGTATTAACTGGGAGATACGTGTGTGCCCTTGCTGAGAATTGTGGAGTCACCTGTCGGCAAGATACCGAAACAGCTATATCGGTGACTGCTAACACAGCTAAAGGCACGTCACCAGCCATCAAAGGAAGTCAGTGACTACTGGAGAAATAATACAAGAGTGAAGACAAGAGTTGCTTGGAGCACAAACGGGTAAAGAAGGGAGGAGGAGAGTTGCTTCCACTCCAAACCCACATATCCCAGCTTTAACAATACATTTATGTGTCTGAACGTGGGGAAGCAGGCAGGTTGTGAAGTTTATGTTTTATCTTAGCATCCAGATTAAAGCAGCAGGCCTCTCTCACCCTGCAGCTTTTGGTCGAACGTGCAGGTAGTTCTCCTGAACAAAGAGTGGAGCCAGAGAGTAGTCATGGAAGAAGAGATCTGACTTGTCGATGAGGCTCATGTGGTCGGTCTCCTCTCCTGTCGCAAACACTTTGCGACAGACGTCAAACGGTCCCATCTTCATGTCCTTACGAGCTTTAGATGCATCCGACTTACACTGGTCATAAGTCATCACCTTGTCTCTGGCCGACCACATGCTCAAGTTGTGGATCACCTGAAGAGAGAATAAACCGCACTGTAAACATGAGAGGGGATGGCTTGACTTTGTCTAGACTCATAGCTGCCATAATTTGTTCTCTGTACCTGTCGGACATCTTGATTGGAGGCTAAGATGATTTCATTAAGAGCAGGGGGTGGGATTTTGATGCCCTCCTTGAAAGCGATCGACATCATGGCGCCCTGAAATAACACCAAAATTAAGCAAGTGAAGGAGCTGAAGAATTCAATATTTACTTCTAGAAGAACACAAACAGACGGTAGTTACATGTTGTTTCCTTATAAGTACCCAGTACAGCCTGTGAAATTTGACATAGTCAGTGATAAGAAGTTTATTAAGGCTCTACAACTTTTTAGATGTCTACATTAAAACAGGACATCAACATGGATCAGCTAATGTTATTTTTTTCAGTGTATTGATTCCTGAACCTTTGGGGAATCTATTTTAGCCATGAATGTGGGTTGGAGTGTGGTTGTACCTTGATCTGCTCCACTCGGGGCCTCTGGAAGCGCAGATCGAAGCAGTAGTTGGCCAGCGACCTGATCTTCTGGTGGTTACGATCGTTGCACATACAGATAATGGGAATCTTTGAGTTTTTGATCAGACCGATCATTTCCTACAGGAAGAGAAGGAGTCAGAGGTCAGCACTGATCTGAAGTGGTTTCTCTGCTGGCATTTTTAGTCCATGTAAAAGCTCCAGTTCACTTCAACAAGCAATGCCAAACTGCCGGCAAATATTTGTTTATTTCATATAATTAACAGATTCAGGTAATTGCTCTTTATAATCCTTTGTTGTTGTCTTCCATATCAGATGAAGTTGGTTTCATTCATATGACTCCAGTGACATGTGGAAGTCAGATTGGGGGCAGCAACTTAAATGTGTCATTTAGTAATTATCCAAAATAGAGAAAAATGAGTCATGAAGCTGAATCTGCTCGCAGTGGGAATCATTAGGGAAGGTGTAGACACATTGGGTTTGATCCCCAACTTTAAGCAAAGTAGTTTTATCCATGAACTGCCCAATTGACTGAACATGTGTTGATCAGTAAAACAGTTTAGTTAGTCCTGTAGACCTCAACTGAACAACAAGTCAATTTTAACTCTGAAGTATAAATGCTACAAACACAAGCTGCAGAACAGACCTAAGTAGAGTTTGTTCCACTACAGAATGATAATGTATATTTCTGGAAATGTTTCTGCTCAGTTCTGTATGTCTTCTGATCGTAGCTGTATAGAGCAACCTTAGCTTTCATGAAGTAGGCACTACACACAGGAGTGCTATCAATCCCCAGTTCCAGGTTTTTGTCCATACCCACCACTGCTGCTTCATTAACATTCAAAAACCTGCCTTATTTGTCACCACCAACTCTATAGGATTTCTCATTTTTCCCAAAAGCTGACAGTTTGCAAAGTTGAAAACAGTACCAAATTATGTGTCAACTTCCAAATTAAGAATTTGACTTTTTTTTCATTTAATGATGGGGTGTGGTGTGTGTTGTAAAATCACTGCTTCAATGTTAACATTTCTGATCTCAATACCCATCAATCAATCACAATTACTTCATTAATCATAATCGAGCAGCCGTACCCTACAGGAGCATGTCATCTGAAACAGCCTGTTAGGGTCTTCTCAGAGAGTTAACCTTTCAAAATGCATCATTTCCCTCAGACCCTCCAAAAAGGCCCAGATTTCTTGAAAAAATATTTGGACTGGCATCAGCCAAACCCTCAGTCTCAGTGTGCTCTTATGCAGCACCTGTTGTGCAGGTAACAGCAGATTTCAGCTTCACCACCTTGTATGTTAAGCTCTACCTCAAATATCTTCTTCTACTTCATTAAAAAATAAATAAATAAATAACACAAGGTCATTAAAGATTTTTATATAACGAAGAGTATGGCATTGACCTGCTCTTTTGTTCAGTCTCTTGAGAAGACCTTTGTTTTGTTTGGTGCTATACAAATAAAGACTGACTGACCTACTGTAATATTTTTTGGAACAAAACTAATTTTACCAAAACAGAAACAGTTTAAAAGAGTCAGCAGCAACTCTCATATCAAATAATATAGCCTTAAGTCAGACAAGTCCCCCTCATTAATTAAATAAGTCACTCAAAAGTTCTGCCCTTTTTCAGGAGAAGTCAAGATTAGTGGTTTCAAAATAACTGAACTGTTTTCCACTGAGAGTGCCATGAGCTTAACAACAAAACAACAGCAGACGGACACAAACAGCTCTCACAATACCAAACACTGTTTAGTCTGGACTGGACACTGGTTTCGCATTGAAAATGAGCAAAAGCACTATCCATGATCACAAGCTCTTACGTCACAAGGACAATTTGCTGACCTGGATTCCTCCACGGTCCTCATTTCCAGCCATCCCATCGACCTCATCCATGATCAGGACGTGTTTACTGGTCACTGTCTGAGACGTACCTGAAAGAGGAGACAGTCACTATGACACATGGCACACGCAGTACTACAGGATAAATATAAATAAAATTAATGCTTAACTGTCTCATTCTAGGGCTGCCTGCACTGTTTGATATATGGGAAAATATTTCCAAACTTTCCACTGAAGGCTTCATTCAAAAAATGTAAAGACCACACTGAGATATAGCTCTGGTCTATTTAAGTTAGTAAACCAACCCCATGCAGGGGACACTTGATTATGGAGTATTCTTTGGTAAACTGTTTCCATTCATATATTCATGTAGAAAATAATCATTTTTAGGGACTTTGGGATGGCCAATCAGATTTCAGGGTGGGGTATTACCAAGGATCTTTAAAGCAAAAAATAAGACGAACATAAATTTGACAAACAAACTAAAACTTAGATATGGAAGTGAGTAGCCTTGAAAAAAGCCTTAAAAAGATATACATAGACTTTGAATTCCATATCTCCAGAAACTTTATGAGAAATGGCACACATGCTTATAGATGGAGATTTGAGTGGGGTCCCCATTGGCCAGAGCTACCACCTATATGAACCCTGGTCGATATTAGAAGGATGGTCTGTGCAGCATAGAGGAAAGTTGCGAACTGTTCATATCTGCATTTAGACAACAAACAACAGTAAACAGCAAAAACAGAAAACTTCATGAGCGTCTTGCTTGAAGATTGTTGGCACTACATCTGGAGATGGAGTAGATAATAAAGAAAATTCTCATATTTTCTGCTAGTTAAAGCCATAACACACAAGTCTCTTGGTCAAGGACAAACATCATTTTGTCATGTGGGCAAATTTTTATTTAGTTTTAGAATTTCTGTGGGCCAGCTGAAAGTGGACCTAAGCTACTTGTACCCCAGGCCGTGGCTGGGACACTCCTGTTATAAAACATACAACAGATTAAAGTAGCATTAACTTATAAATCTCTTCAGAGATTTCATTGAGCCCAGAGAAATCATAATATGGACTGACCTTTGTAGAAGTTTTCGATGCTGGTGTTGTTGAGCGACTCGGCAACAACTTCTTTCAGGCTGTTTTTGCTGCGAGTGCAGCTGGCGTTCATCTCCACATAGCTGAAGCCCAACTCCTGCAGAGGGTGTCAGGATCACGACACAGAAGTTATTTTGAAATGAAAACACGTTTTTAGACACAGTGCCAGCAAGTACACAGAAAACACAAAGAATAAGTTTCAATAGCATGTGTGTGTGTTTCTGACAGACCTCGCAGACCAGGGCAGCTGTGGTGGTCTTCCCCACACCTGGAGGTCCAGACAGCAGAGCTGCTTTGAATCCTGATCCATCGTCTTTCCCGCCTCCAAACTTGCCAAATTTCGCTGCTGCACACAAAGCAAATGCCTCTTAAGAACTTTTCTCAGAGCAGAAGATGAGTTATGAGACTGAGTCTGTTATAATTATCTTTTCTGCTCAAACTTTATATTGATCTAAGCCACCTGGTGCTTTTGGGGCGCCCCCGCTGTGGTTTCTATGCCAGTTCTGCAGCCAGCGGAGCAGCTTATTGGCACAGCTCTGGTCTCCCTGCTGGCCAATCACAGTCTTCAGAGAGCGAGGGCGATACTTGTCTACCCACAGCAGACTGGCCTCCTCCCCAGTAAAAGGTGTAGATGAAGATGGAGGGGCTGACGATGAGGTGGAGCTGGAAGAGGAGGAAAGGCCCAGCTCCCGCCTGGCTGTGTGACTGGAGCCTCTCCCAGGTGGAGTGCCAACATTTTTGCTCCTGGCAGCGTGTCCCTGAGCCAGACCGGTCTTTGACGGGCTCGGTGTGTGAGGGGAGCGGGAATTACCCTTAGACGGGGAGATAGTCTGGGATTTTGGGGTGCTCTTTTTTGAGGTGCTTGGGGGAGTTTTCTTCTTTGAGGCTTTGCACTTAAGAAGAAAAAGCAAAATATAAAAAATAATCAGTTTAAACAAAATCAACCAACAATTTTGTGTTGCTACATCACCTCAGAGAGCTGTAATATTTATTCCATGGATTGTAGTCTTGAATGAGAAAAATAAAAAAACAGTATAAAAAGGGAGATTTTACTGTAGGTTTCGGTTTTATAGCAGCACCTGTATTTACTGACAGGTTTTAATCTTACTCAGTCATGTTAGTGACTTCTTGACACATGTCTGTTTTAGCATGAAGCCTGTTTCAAAATAAATTTAGGGCCTGAAAACTTTTATCAAATAATTATAAATGGATTTGTAGTTAATACCTTTTATTTGTGTTTACGAGACAAAGGCGTCTTGTGTGGCACTTTTGCCTGCTTAAAGAGGAACTAAACCCCAAGACCACTTTTCCACTGAAGATCAATGAAAATGGTGAATTTGGTCTTTCTAGCCTTTGTTTCATAACTGGATGACAGAGTCTAAAGCATTCAGCTTCCACATTATGTCAAAAAACTACCCTAAAAACCCTACAACCTACACCTTCAGAGGAAGCAGCCAAAATAGTCCCAGGCAACAGAAGGTTGCACCAATCAGAGATGTCCATAAAACGCTTCTTTTCACGAGGGTCTTTTGCCTTGTTCACCATAAAATAGCAAAAAGTATCTTAAGTGAGACTAATAACATCTGCACTTGAGTCTACATTGAACAGACATTAATACTGTCCTATTAACTCAGCAGAAGAAACTTGGGGACTGTGAGTAACATAGCTTGGCTGCTTGAGAACCCAAATAAACATTTTATTACTTAGAACAAGATTGGTAATACACAAACATGGAACACATAATCATTTTACATCCAGGTAGTTTGTTCTTAGATGGTTATGATCTTATAGCCAAAACTGAAATAAACAAGAGCAGCCAGGATTGTCAGATGCTGTCATTGATGTGGAGGGCATTGAAAAAATCAGAGGCTGTCTTATCTCTCCCCTCTCAGCCATTTCACTGATGTTTGGAGGCATCTTTTTGAAATGTAAGGGTTTATACACCTCAGTCAAATGTGACTCTTTCTTTTAGGATTAGTTGCCAAAGAAATGTTTACAATCTCAACATGACAAAAAAGGGATAACAGTTTCTTCTAAATCATACCAGCACAAAAGTAACCTTGATAAGAGAGAGCAGTGTACAAAAAAGAAAAAAAGGAGCGCTGACCTCAGCTTCTGCAGCTATCTCATATTTTGACTTCTTCCCTGGTTTGGTTCTTATCAGCTCCAGCAGACCGTCCTCATCCAGGATTATGGTTCCAAAACCCTCCGCCTGAGCAAAACAGGAGAGTACAAACTACACTGTCCAGTTGTGGCAAACAGTTACAGAAGTACAGCAAAGAAAACAAGTTTCAAAAAGGGATAAACGGGTCTGCTGAGTCAAGACTCATTCAGAAACTTAAATATACATTTAACATACATTTACTCTTTGTCTTGACTTTTCATTTTCAAAAGTTTGTAAATTCTATATCTACACACTTTAAAAATGTGTAATAAATTAGTTTCTAGTTAACAAGATCATTTGTATTTCCGGGTTTTGAGGTGTGTGCTATTTATTGCACTTGAAATGCAAAAATACTGCATATTTAACAAAGAACAGTGGATGTACTTGTGTACAAACTACCACAGATGTATTTGTAAGCTTAAAAGTGGATGTACCCATATTTTTTATATCTTAAAATGCATTCAGACCTATCTGCATTAAATCTTAAGGTGACCTCTACACTTCAATTTTGAATTCAAGACATTTTAAGAACTTCTAAGATCCAAAATGAGAAAAAATAAATACCACATCTTGCAAGAAAACAGACACACAGTGTTTAACAAATTAACCTCTCACAAAAATGAAAAAATTACATTAATGTAAATACTTTAGAAATCCCTCAAAAATATATCTAAAATGTCTAAAAGGTGTTACCGTTATTGGACAGATATTTTAAACAGGAACAATGAATTTCAATCAGAGTTAAAAAATTTTTAATGAAGTTTAAGGTCAACTCACTAGGCTTCTCTGATAAATTAGACATTAATCAAGCATTATAATTAATCAATAAAACGAATTTTACTGTTTAGGAATCAAGTGAATAAATATAATTCGACATATTAATAAAAAAAATTTAAACTGTGGATTTGAAAATTCACGGATAACAATCACATTTTTAGCAGAAAAAATATCATTTTAGATAAACAGACTCAACAAACTTGTTGTATTCACAATTATAGAAACATTTAAATGATTTATTTCCAATGCAATTAAGTTATGCAGTTTTGGCATAAACTTGATATTATGTGGTGTACTTATGAAGTTGTTAAGAACTGCATAATTTTTGTAACTAGGTAATATGCTAAAATCATCATTTTACAAACATAACAAGTTGAGGTGCTTACTTGTAATCGGATTAAGTGTAACAAACATACAACAAAGAGAGGGAGCAGGAAGCAGGCATGAGAGAGCCTGCAGATGTTTTCTAAAGCAGCATTTAAATTAGCTCGCAATAGATTTGATTAGAAATGGTATAGCTGACATGCCATCAAAGAGACCTCTTATGGGTAAAATAAGTTTTCATAAGACTTTTTAAGCTTTAAACTTAATTTAAACTCTGCATCCTGATGCTTTACCTTCTCTATTTTGGACACTCCACTGTCTCTGCCCTGCACCAGGTAGTTGGTCTTCTTGCTGACGTTTCCTGTCACTTTGCCTCCGTAGCGCTCAATGAGGGTTTTGGCATCGTCCCTCTCCATAGACTCCAGCACTCCTGTCAGCACAAACACGCAGCCCTCCAGACAGTTTTCTGCACCCTAGAAACACATCAAACAAAGAGTCAGTGTTTCATAACAGGAAAAGATGGTGGTCAGACAGAGCATTGAGTCTGATGTGTTTGTGACCTGTGGGATTTGCTTTGAGCCCAGAGCTCGTGGTCCATCTCTGTTGAGGAAGTTCCTGTACGCGGAGGCGTTGGCCTTTCTCTTCTCTGGGTCATCGGGGCTTGTGGTTGAGCTCTGATTATACCAAGAGATTTAAAAAAAAGTAGCAGGGTAAGCCTTTCAAATCTATTTCTTGATATACTTTGGATTCAGATTATGTCTTGATGCATTCTGTTAGGCATGGTTCACACAGTTTTTCTCACTCGAGTCACTTGAGCTGACACGAGCTTTTGAACTAACAGAAGACTGAAGCGTCTCCCTCACCTCTGGTTTCTTGGGGGACGTTTTAACTGTGGTTCCTGCTTTGGGCGTGAACTCCATTTCTGAGCAGGAAGAGGCAATGGGCTCCTTTTTGGGAGAGATTTTGATTTTTGTGGGTGAAATTGGCGTTTTGCTCTTAGAGCTTTCACCTCTCTCTTCGGCCTTTTTCTTCATCATGGCCAGTTTGGAGCTGGTTTTAACAGGAGACGCCTTCCTCTCCAGAGTCGGACTGATCACACCCTCAGACATCCCCGTCTTTTGTTTGGCCTTTGATGGGCTTGGGGTAGCTGCTCGTTTTTCATCTTCACCTTTGCGAGCCTGAAAGAAAACACACAGTTATAAATCAAGAAAGCTTCAGCTTACACGAAAGTGAATCTGATTTCTGTGTCTGTTTTTACCTTCTTTGCTTGAGGCTCCTCATCCAGCATGGCTAGAGTTCTGGCAAATTCTTCATCCTCATGAACCTGCTTCTCCAACTGAGGAAGGTAGATGTAAAAAAGCAAGTTTTATTTTTAGGAGGAAAAGCTGAATATTTTATAAGATTGTTGTATGAAATTTCTAATTTGGATTTAAAGACAACAATTAAAGCAGCCGTTATCCATATCAAAAAACTACAAAATTTCAGCTTTAGCTTTTTTATGCTCTAGAGGCAACATTTCAAAAGTCTGTTTTTTGACAGTAAAGTTAGCATAAAAAAAAACAAGCAAGGCAAGTTATGTCAGTCATTTCATAGTTAATTTAATTAGCAAAGAATATGCTAAATATATTGTGGTCACTTTATGAGGTAGAATTGTTCAACTGCTTATTACCACAAATAGCTAATCAGCCAATCACACTGCAGTAATTGAATGCATTTAGACATGTCGGTAAGGTCAAGACAACTTTCGGAGTTTCTTCTTAAGCATCAGAATGAGAAAGAGGATATAAGTGACTTTAAACATGACATGTTTTCTGGCAGTGGACAGGCTGGTCTGAGTATTTCATCAGGGTTCCTACAGCTCAAGGCAAGTTAAATTCAAGACTTTTTCAGACTTTTTAAGGCCGTTTGAAATCAAATTTAAGACCAAGTCGATAACGAACCACAATTGAAACAAACAAAACAAACAAACAAAAACACCACATGAATTACCTGGGTTAGAGGCAATTCTAACCAAATGTTTATTTTAAATAAAACAACATTTTAATCTTTCTTAACCCCGTTTTTAAAACTTTATGCCTATTTTGCCCCCATTCATCTTTTTTGGCCACTGTCAGAACCACTTTTGGAAGTTTTACATGGTTTTTGAAATTTAATTTCAAATTTAATTCCCAATTTTGCTGGCATAATCAATTTTCCTAAGCCACTTTTGGATTTTTTTTGCCAATTTTTCCCCATTTTTTCTCTCTCTCCAGGCACTGTAGGTAGAACCAAGACATGCGTCTGCTCTAAAAGATCCTGGTGCAACCACATCACCGTTTTGTTAGTTCCGCTATTGTGATTACATGATGTTGCCCCGAGAGTAAATTAGCTAATTATTTTTGAAAAATAGATAAATATTACTAATTTTTTTTTAGTTCAAACCAACATAAATCTTACTAATGTGTTCAAAGTTTTAAGACTTTTGAAAATTGGATTTAAGACATTTCAATGCCAATTAAGGCCTTATTTTTAGAATAATGAATTCAATGCCTTTTAAGACTTTTCAAGGATCCGCGGGAACCCTATTCATAAACTGCTAGCCTGCTGCATGCTTCTCATGCACAGCACAAACACCTCTTAGGTTTACAGAGGATGGTTAGAGTACAAATGACCAGACTGGATCTAGATGCATCAGAAGACATCACCAAAACTGGACGATAGGAGATTGAAAAACTGAGCCCCAATTTCTGCTGCAACATTGAACAGAAATGATGGGTCCATTCTGTCTTGCATCTGTGATTCAGGCTGGTGGTGGTGTAATGTAATTGTGAGTATTGTTACTGACCATAACCATCTCTTTATGACCACAGTCGACCATCTTCTCATGGCTACTTTAGCTTGATAACATGTCATAAAACTCAAATTATCTCAAACTGGTTTCCTGAACATCACTTCACTCCAGCAGCCTCAACAGTCTGCAGATCTCAATCCAGTACAGCACCTTTGGTATAATGTAATCATGTCAATATGGACCAAATCTGTAAGGAATGTTTTAAGAACTTTGTCAAATCAAGGACGTGAGGCAGTTCTGAGGGTGGAAAGAGGGTCTGACCCTGTACTTAAGATCTACCTACTGCAGTGACCAGCTAGTGCGTGTGTGTGTGTTCTTAGACTGTTTTGCATTGTATGTGTATATAAATGTATTTTCTTTATATTCAAACTTAATGTACCATACTGTATTATTCTCTATAGATTATGTATTGGGAATTTGTAAAGTAAAGTTTCCACTGCTTGAATGAATTTCATGGATAGTTGTGTATATGTATTTATGCATGTATGTTGTTGAATATGTATGCATGTGTATGTATATGTATACACTGGTATGTGTATGTGTATATATGTATATATTTCAACAACATTCTTGTGCTTGTCTTTTGGAGGGCTACTTGACAAGCCCTTATGTGTTTTTTTGGCCCCTCCTGCACATTTTTTTTTTTAAATTTTCTCTTGAAGTTACTGTTTTGTTTTTTTTTTGTTCCATTAATTATGTATTGTTACTTTTTTGTACGTTCATATTTCTATATGTGCAATAAATAAATAAATAAATAAATAAATAAAGTACTACTGGCTTAAAATGCATTTAAATGAACCAACATCAATTTGAAGATATTAAACTTGCATCAGATTAGGAGGGGGAAGCAAACTTATTGTCCCATTCTTCCTGATATTGTTTCACAAACAAGTTCCTTGGAAGACTTGATTGTAAAAGTAGTCGACGACAAATTTTGTATAAAGTGATTACTCCATTAACCAAAATAAAGTAAAACAAAATAACTTTGTTGAGTCAAGCATCTTACCTCCATGTCCTCCTCCATCTGTAGCTCTCGGGCAATTTGCTCATCAGTCAGCAGGTCATCAGCGTCCTGAGTGGGCTGACGGGGAAATAACACATTCTTTTAGAATACTAATTTATTGGGCATTTTTCAGATCTTGAAATCTCGAAAGTTTTGTGAGAAGGTCTGGAGAGATTTGGTTCACAAGACCGAGAGGAATTCATAAATACTTACAGCCTTTCGTTTGGTGCTGGCTACAAGCTTCTTCTCTGAGCGCTGAACAGTTCCAGAGCCAAAGTAGTCTAAGACTGAGGTGGGGGTGCGTTTTGGTGGAGGAGGCGAGGCTGACTTTGGGGTGACAGGCACAGGAGACTTCACAGAAGTTTTCCCCTGAGTGGCGGGCGGCCGTGCAGGAGACTTCATTACCGTTTTTGCTCCTGGACTGGAGCTCTCAGCTCCTGACTTTGTTGATTTAGAAACACCATTCTGTTTGACTTTTGTAACTTTCTTCAAGGACTGAAAGTTGTCGCTGTCAGAGTCTACAACCAGACAAAGAAAAGAAAGTCTTGTTAAACTCTACAGAAATGCCAACACCACACCTCTTCTAAGGACTAAAACTATTTTACATTTTATAGGATCAACAGCTTTTGCTAAGAAAAGTTAACCTGGGATGACTGTGAATGTTAAGATTTTTCTCCCTAAAAAGTAAACATATCTTGGGAGCTACAAGCTAGAAGTGGAAAATAAATGTTATACTTTAGAATAAAATCATTAAATAGTGTTTTGTCAGCCTAGATACATTCAGGAACCACAAAGAATGACTTTTAAATATTTTATACATGCATGCATTCAAGGCAGAAGTAAACTAAGGGGAAAAGTAGCTGGATGCAATTTAGTAGTTCACTATTTGTCGGGCAGCTGGTGTCTGTGGTAAGACCTACATGTAGTAAATCAAAAAAAGCAGATTTGAGTCTATCTACCTGTTTCAGAGACATACTGCACAGGATCCTTCCGGGGAGGAGGCTCTGAACTTGTTTTCTTTTTCTCCTTTGGGGATTTGTTTGACTTCCTCACCGGCTGCTCATCTTCAGAGTCTGCGGACCAACATGTAAACAAGACGCCCTGGATCGTCTAAATCACTTGCATCACGTGATTATTCATTAAACTCTTTGATGAAGGAAATAGGAATTCAGAGCCATACAGAACATTTCTCAACAGTGACATGGTGCACAGTTTGTAAAGCAGACACTGAATGTTTCCTCTGACTTTTCTGGGCTTTATCAACCAAAATGAAAATCTCAATATGTTTTTTCTTTTTCTGAGAGCAATACATGTAAATATCAACATTAAAAGTCAGTGCAAAGTCAAATCTTTCTGGGGCAAATGCCAAATATTGAACTGATCTTTTTTTTTAAAGAAACAACCAACTGTATGATGCAAACATGTTCAGGACAAGGGACAGAAAAACAAGCTATAAAACACTTTAAAAAATTAATGTCTTGATATTTAAATTCAACCAAGCAGTGATGACAATGCGAGGTATGGTATACTTGTGCATTTTGCATATATTACGGTCAATATAAGGGACATAAATTGCCAATATCTGTAGCCTTTAATCAGTTGTAAGTATCTTCAAAATATTCAGTATTAGATGATAGGAATGATTAACTTTAAAGGTCAATATCTGCCAGTACAGATATTAGGCCAATAATATAGCACATCATACTTGTTTTGGGGTTCTCACAATATAAAGAAATGGGATTAAGTAATTGTGTTTAACATCCATACAAACCTGACTCAATGACTGCATGCTTCTTTCGTTTCTTCTCAAGGTACTTTGGTTTCTCCTCTGCTTTGGAGCTTTTGACCTGTTACACAGGCACCACAGTAACATCAGAGGAATAAGCTGATGAAACATGATTCATTACAGGACGGAGGCACAAAATGTATATGGTGTCCTTACTTTGGGGGGCTCTTTCTTTTTCTTTTTCACTTCCTCATCGGGAGAGGTCAGACTCTTCTTTGTGTTGATGTTTCCATTTGGGGCTGGTTTCTGCACCACAGGCTTTGTTGCAGATGGTGCAAAGAACCGCCTGATGTCCTGTGAGCACACAAACATGAGTGGTATGTTAACCTGATTACAGTGAAATGGAGGGAAACTGAAAACAGACTCTGGACTCATCCACAAACTGCGTGCAAGCTGAAGCTTTGCAGTTTACAAGTTATACATTTTACCCTTCACTTTAGAAAATGTGCATTAATTAAATTCTGTCAATAAAACAGCTGACAAAAGAACACTTTACACGACAGTAGAGCAAGGACCTCTGCCGTAAATATATTTATTAATTGTATTTCATATGCTAATTCGTTTTTCATGTTCAACTGAGGCTAAAAGTGCGCACTTTGCTCTTCGTCTCACCGGGACGGAGCAGGTTTACCGTCATAACAGGATTATCTTCGCGCTGTTGAACCGCGCTGTCTAAAGAGAGGGGCTGGAGAAAGACTTAAGACCATGAAAAACAGCAACATACCATCGTGAACTCGCTCCCTCGCTGTTATAAGACAGGTTAGGTGTCAAAAGAGGAATAAATTCCTTCAACTAGTTGGCGCGAAGCAGAGCTCTGCTGTCGCCTGGAGATGACGCACGACCGGTAGTTGGTTTGCTGTGCGTTGTGCGTCACTCCGCGTGCGTGTTATTTTCTCTTTGCAAATCACTGACAGATAATAAATGAGGACAAAAGAAAAGCCAGCCAAAATATAAGCATGTTTTTAATTGATAGATATAAGGTGAAGAGGCAAGAAATGGAAAGATAACGGGGCGTTTATCAAAATAAATAAATACTTATAAGCCTACTGGGTAAGCAATTTAGACATGAAGAGCTTAGCAAACTGTTTCCAAACAATACTTCGGTTTGACTCTGTGTTAAACTGCAGGCACTGCACATGTATTATTTTATTATCTGTGGATAGGCTGATTAGGATATGCAGAATCAAATGAACCATGAAAATAAACGAGACGAATACATGAAATAAAAAAAAAATCAATTGGACTGCTGGAAAGAAAAAAAAACATTATCGACTGTCTCGAGAAGATAAAATTGAGTCTTGGTGAATGTAACAGCCAGATGTCGCTCTCACACACGCACACTGTACATTCATTTGTATAATACAAATATTTAAAATAATGTAATATTCTTCATCCTTGAAGTCTTTGGTTCCCCAGAGGATGTAGTTCAATTTCAAACTGTCTGTACATGAAAAGTAACTGAGCATCGAATCTGTAGCCCTTTTATTAGATCTTTTTGTGTTTTCATGTTTTGTTATTGGTCAGCTTTGAACATATCAGAATGATGGAGAGAGTGGTGATGCAGCACGTTGTGCGGCATGTACCTCACAGCAACACGATTGCTGGTTTGACTGTGGACCAGGGTCTTGGGTGGAGTTTTGCGTGGCCTCTCCGTGTCTGTGTGGGTTATCTCAGGGCACTCCAGTTTCCTCCCAGGATATTATACTCACTGAAAAGAGGTCATTCCCAATATTTGTTTGCCCTCGGCAAGGATTAATAAAAGGCCCCATTTCCGCTGCACTTGTAGCAAGTGAGTAAAAGTACTCTTTCCAATTCATCACAGCGAGTTATAAAGCAAGGTACAACTTACAAAATAAATAATACATGCGCGACTCATGTCAATATACTGTATGTTCAGATTTTTTTTTTTACCATACAGTAAGCAAAGTCCACTTTGATGTAAACCACTGGATATGAAGACCAGAGTTTATAGAATTTAGTCTGTAGTCCATGGGAATGACTCTTTCAAGACACTTTATAACTGTACTTACATACTGAATGTAACATGGCATCAGTTTATACAGTTATGCTGATGACACATCCCTATGCTGCTGCATGTCTGATTACAGAGGACTAATTGAAGTCCTTTTAACAGTATTTTAGGCATCAAGTCCTGGATGTCAGACCTTTTCCAGCTCAAAACTCTTGGATGTGTGGTACTGTCAGGACACAGGATAGTCCTCGGCTCAAATCAAGTTTGTTACTGGTGCCGACTGGATGGAGCTTTGCGTTGAGCAGGGGCGTCAAATGGCAGCTGGATTCACTCATGACAGAGGGCCCTCTTCTGTGTGGTAATGACCGAGTGTCTCAACAGGGCAACGCTGCAGTTCACAATGCCTGTCTGACAAAGGACTTCTTTCAGGAGAGCAACGTCACATTTGGACCATCCTGGGTGTTCCTCTGATCTGAATCCAATAGAGAACAGTTGGGAGTGGGGGGGGCAAGGGAAGTTTGTAAAAATGTATATCGATTACAGACAGTGCATGCCCTTAAGTGAAGCCATGTTCAACACTTAAAGCATCGACCCCACTGGCCTCCTGGAAACATATCTAAAGGAATTTTTAATGTGATCAAGAACAGTGGAACTACTGGTTACAAAGTCCTTTGACACTTATTTCTGTTTTGAAGGGGGCTAAGCTACAGTCTATACACATTTTATCAGCTGATAACCAGCCTGTTCCATTTTGTTTTCAATAAACTGCTTACTCAAAATGCTTTGTCCGTCATTCCCATTTCTTCTTTTGCATTTTGAAGCTCTACTAGAACAGTCTTGAGATCCAACAGTGCAAAATGTAATTCTTGCAATTTTGCATTTGGTCATAAAATTTTGACTGTATAATGTTAAATGACTTTTCTGAAAACTGAGGTAAAATTAGGTGATCAAGATGTATTCCACACACACACCCCTTTAACATGTTGTAAATAGATTCCATACCATTATGTCTCTCATACAAATCTGGTCAAGGCATCCTCAGTATTTCAGAGAATCTGATGTTTCACAAGAGCATTGCAGCTAACATCCATTTTCAGTTGTGTGGTGTAGCTAAGGCACTAAAGCCTTCACTCAGGCTCAAGAGAAAAGAAAAGCCATGTTGACTGAAAAAGATGGTAACTTTATTGGTCACAACAGGACATGGTGGATATTTATTCAACATCTTGCTCCACCACGGTGGTCTTCTCGCTGATGTAGATGCCGTCCAGAAACTTCCTGATGTCCTTCTTTCTGACTGTAGTGGCCTGTTGGATCAAGGCGGCTGAAAACAAAGAGCAGAGGGTGACTGAATGCAACAACTTAGGTGCATTAAAATTTTCTTTTACTTAAACATGCAGAACAGGCAGACACGAGCAAGGTAAGAAACGACATCACGGCTCAAGTTTAATGGTCCTTTCCTTGGGTTGAGGAAATGTTGAGGACATTACTGGTGCTGTCCAACCATGTGATGATTAATTCACAATAAGTATATCTGTATCGGAATATTCCTGTATGTTACTATCAAAACACTGCTCTGTATTTCAACCTATGATGTCTTGATTCTTTAAAATAACTTGTTGCAAGTTAAGTTCTGAAAATGTCAGCTTAATAAGTATTAGATTTACAAAACTATTGCATCCAACAAGAACAAAAAAAGCATTTTGACTGAAAACTGCTTAAGAATATACCTTATCTGATTATATGAGAGTCTGGAAACCAGATAGATTAGCTTTAGCGCTGCTACAAAATCTGCTAAAAATACTGAGGAGTCATTACTGAATGTTTTTTTTCCCTCTTGGGCGGTTTGATAGACACTTGTGTGTTTAAAATATTCTTGTTCAATAAAAAAATCAATGAAATCATCTGATCAGATCAAATTTTCTCAAGTATGGACACATTTACTTTTGGTTCCCTCTGATAGTTCATTAAATAATATACTATTGATGACAACATTAAGATCACCCACTGACTCTAAAAAACAAAAGGCTAATTAGAATTTACAGTTTGATCTTTTTTTGTCCTCAAATAAATGAAGGTCTTGCCAAAACAGAAAATGGATTGTTTATGTTATAAAACTTGTAAAAACACACATAGATGAACCAGAGAGAAAGAGACCTGTGTTCACATGCACAAAGACATCGAGGTTAAACATGAAGAGAAAAAGACATGATGAAAACGGGAGGCGCTTCGACGGCTTTGTCTAACCTCTACAAGTGCAGTTGTAACGTCTACTGATCCGGCTCCACTACTGTTCCCTTCTCAGACACGTAAATACCGTCCAAGAACTTTCTGATATCCTTATTTTTGACTGTGGTGGCCTGTTGGATCAGAGCAGCTGGAATAGAGAAGTTGGGATGATGAGCAGCACGTCACAACACAAACACACAATCACAAATACAGAGCAGGATGTACTAATCAGGAACTTCAAGGAGAGCAACGGGGGCTCTTGTATCAGTTTTCAGCTTCTGTGTTGAACGATAAGGGTTTATGTTTCTGCAGTTTTGTCATAATTTAGGGAAAGGTGACTATTATAGAGACTTCCAACAATTTGAGACTGATAAAAATGTATGAAATGAAAAATGTCTATTTGTTCAAATGTTGCCAACACTGAAATTCTGAGAACAAGTGACAATCCAAGAAGCCAAATGACAAAGTGTAGTAGCTCTAAACCTTTTAATTACAGATCTTAAGAGATGAAATTTAAACTTTCAGCTGTGGAAGATTTTAAACCTCGTCTTTGCTGGTTTTGTTCCTGATGATAAAAGCTGTGAAATCTGTAAAAGGCATGGTCAATGTCTGCAAATAACAGGCATTGTGGTACATATTGTATTGTGGCCTCTGTATCTACACTTACACTGGTTGCAGTGCTCTGATCTGACACCACCAGCATATTTGAATTGAGGTTTCAGATTTGTTGTGTTCCCAGCCCTCATACAACATTCTGGACGAGCTGGCAGCAACCGCCAGCAAAACGCTGTCAATTTCACAGAAACTGTCTTCTTCAATGTGACAATTGTCAGTGACATGAGAATGGTAGCTTACTGCTTAATAATATTTAAACAGTTTAGCTCATGTTTGAAAAGGCTCTTCAATTCAAATAAGCAGTTGAAGTCAGAGCAATTGGAGCACAGCAGAGAAGTTCTTCATCTCACAAGAAATGTGATCTACCACAATGTCAGCAAACTCACTGACAATTAAGAGGAATGAAGGAGGAGTTCTAGTAAGACTGGATATAATAGGATTAACTACAACACCACGTGACTGATGGAAAACTAGATTAAGGGAGGGAGATACCAGCCGATCTGCCAATCAAATGTCACCACAAGATTTCCTCATTTATTTGGATTTAACTATCAGAAACTTCAATTTCATTTGCACACTGAAATATTTCACCAAAAATATGTTCAGAAACACTAAACTAAAATAACCAGGAAACAGAATACATGGGGTCAAACAAGAGGTAATAATGACAACCATTTGCTCTGAAATAAAATGACAGGGCCGTGCAGAAAAAAGGAGACGGAAAAGTCTGAGTATACCTGAGTTTGAAACCAGCTCGATGTCGTTACCCTCGAGCACCAGCTCGTCTTTCTGGGCAGCTGAGACTGCACAGTTCACACCTGAGAGCAGGAGGAGAGAAAAACAAGTTATTCTCACAGGTATTTTCTATTTATCAGAGAAGCTGTCACATCATGAGCAAACGGCACAGCATCTTTTCAACACAGAAAAACATAAAACTGAACTAACCAAAGAAGCTATGTAAGAGTTGGAAAAATTGAAGGACATACACTTGTATCAATTCAGTTTTTTCTGGTTCTTGTTTATATGACGATAGTATCTACAGAAAATTACCAAACTTAAAAATGACTTGTTTACAAACTAGTGGAGGTTGGTTAGTAGATGTCACAGTAGTACTTTTCAACCCCACAAAGAGATGGACTCTACCATTTGCTGGCTCGTTTAGTTTTACTATGCATGCCCACACAAATGTTTTACTTCCAATGCAACCAAGAGATCAACTGCTCGTCATGGATGCAGGTAAATTAATCCTGACATTTAAAAGAGTGACTTTTGGCACAATAGCTCAGACCGTGTCCCCTGGCCAGTGTTCACAGTAAAAATTAGTTCAGAACAGCAATTAGGGGAACAGTTCTCTCTGTGAATGATGTGCTAGTAAGAGCAATGTTAAGTAAGATAGCCCACTCTGTAGAGCATCTAAGGCTTTAATACAAGCTCTGCTGGGATAACTAACTTCATATTTGGCCCTGATCTGCAGCTATTTACATCTGATAAAAATGACTGAGGTGTGCTGTAACTCCCAACATTTTTTTAAAGTCAAGGATGATTTATCCATATATCCAGAAAACTGGGGCTTTGCCTTATAGTCAAAAAAGCATCTAAAATAATACAATTCCATACGTTATCTGCTGACAGTGAATAATCTAAGGATCAGTTAACTCAAAGTGTTATTTATGGCAGGGTTTTAACAAAAGCTCCTCAGTTTTGTTGTCTAGGTGCTTTTATTATGAAAGGTCATATCAGGAAATGTCTTAACTGCAGCATAAAAATTGGAAGAGTAAAACTTTAAACCACACAGACTTAGTGTCAAACAGCAGCGTACTGAAATCTCTGTAACTTCAACCATCACTGCTGCCCCTCCACTGACAGTAGTCCAAGGATGGGGTCATGAAGCATTACAGTGGACGACATATGAGGCTGCCAGCAAACAGGAAACGCTCCACATGCACTCAGCCCTGCATCCACATCACACATTTCCAATGTTTTCTAAATTATGTATTTTCTTTTGCCTGTAATGACAGAACGGATTTAAGAGCAGGATTTCATCCCACGTTTTCCTCGTGTCACACCGCCACAGGGGCATGGTTATCCTGCGTTAAACTGGTAGCCTGACAGCCAACAAGTTCATACAGATTCCAAAATTTGATTTTCTACTGACCATCAACTTAGGAACTAATGTCATTAAAAGTTTATATTCAGATCAATTTGACAAACAATACCAGTAACGAGCAAGTCCCCAAAATAAATGATTCAAAATTTTGTCTAAAGCAAGACTCAACTCCATAATTCTACCATTCAAACTACATTTAATAAAACCAATGTCCTTTTCAAGGCAACATTTCTAAGACTAGCAGCAGACTCACCTGCCCTCATTCGGACACGGCGGATGTATTTCTCTCCCAGGAAGTTCCTGATCTCCACCATTGTTCCATTTTCCTGAATGACCACGTTAATTGGGAAATGGGCGTACACAGAACGCATTTTGTAGCGGAAACCCTGTATGTGGACGGGAGAGCGAGTGGCAATGAGACAAACTATGAACCCAGATAAAAGTTATAAAACAGAACTTTAAAGAAGATGATCGTTTTCTCACCAGAGTGACTCCCTTGATCATGTTCTGGACATGGCTGCAGATGGTTCGGACTGTGGCCAACTCCTTCCTGTTACCCCACCATTTATCTACACGAAGCTGACAATCCAAACAGAGCAAGTGATTCGACTTTCACCCAGATAAAAACTGACAAATCATCTCTGATGGAGCAGTTAGTTAAATAAAAAAAAAAAACACTTCTAGTTTGATTTACCACACAATCTAAGTTTGACTATGGTTTTATTGAACAGAAAAAACAGACCATGTCAGATATAACATTTTCAATATCAAGTTCTTTCAGAGACAGCATGGTTTTTGCAGACTTTTCAACTCTTTAAACTAATGTGTTTTGATTCAGCCTCTCTTGAAACATCAACCATAAATTTGAAAGAGTGACATCTCAAAAATCCAATTAAAAGAAAATAAAATGGATTTCGCTGCTGCAAACACTGTCCCTGCTAACTTTGTCCATGGCTAAACCAGCAGGGACAGTGTTTGCAGCACTGACCAGAGTGTGGTCCAAGCTAGTTATTTTGACAGTAAGTCATGATGACCATCTCACAATTGTGTCATAAGTGTGTCAATTGTGTAATAAGTCATTATATACCCATTCACATGGATAAGTGACAGATTAGCTTTAGCATGAATGATCTTATATTACTGAACACTAATGTTCAGATCAGAAAGACTGGCTTATTTATGTTGGACTCCTGTAGAAACAGGTTTGGACAGCACTTTTTTTTTTAATGTATTTTTTGGGCATTTTGTGCCTTTATTGATAGAAGAGAGACAGCGGATAGGCTTGTGAAAGGGGGTGAGAGAGTAGGGGAAGACACTCTGCAAACTGGTCACAGGCGGGATTCGAACCTGGACCGGCAGAAGCAAGTACATGGGGTGCCTGGTTGCTAACCACTCCGCCAAAGCAGCACCCCTGGACAGCACTTTAACGTGATGCTTTTCATAGTGGGCTAAAAACACAGGCCCAACTTGCAGAGGCACAAGAAACAATTTCAAAAACTTTGCTCTGTTCCTTTCCAAGTGACTGTAAGGATCTGATGAGGTAAAAAAAATAAGTTATGAAGGAAGATAATGCATTTTCTTAAGTAGAAGATACTGCCAATCATTATGGTGTACTTGCAGCCTGAAATAAGTTATCTATGGGATGTACTTTATTACTGAAGTTATTTGCAATTTGTTAACTACAGGCTAGAAGTTTTAACATCAGCAGATATGTTTGGGGGTTACCATATACCAACACTGTCATCATGCCACCCATGCTGCCTGTCTGATGCTCTTACCTTCTTCTGTTTCTTGCCCAGCAGGCTGAGCTCCAGGTTGATGTGGTTGAACTGTCTGACCAGTTTGCCACGGGGCCCCTTGACTATCACCGTCCGGCCCTTCAACCTCACCTCGACTGGACAGCCACAGAGCAAGAGCAGAGAAACAGACATCGTGAGGACTTGCACACCATCGTAAAGAAAGAATAAACACTGCAACAGGGTTCACATCATACAGCTGTAAAAGCTGTGGCTCACCATTGTCGGGGATGTCGACGGTCTGACTGCTGAGAATGGTCTTCATTCTGCCAGAGACAAAACAGAGGTGAATAATGTGGTCTGAATGAGGGTCAAGGTGAGCTACAGGTGTACACGTCTTTAAACATGTAGGCCAGAGGTGTCATATTGTCACAGTATGCTTTACTCTCTTTATATGAAGGTTCACAAGTTTACACTGAGACACGATCAACACAGTCGCAGCAAAGACTGGAGTACCGACTGACAGTGTGCTAATGCTAATGTTTAGCTTCTCTGACAAAACAGGCCAATATTGTTCATTTATTTTCACAGGCTCTACAGCAGCTGAAGTGAGAGAATATCTACTGAACTCCTACAAACAAGTCTACGACAGTTTATCTCAAAACTGCGGCCAAACGTAACGACGGAGCAGCGACATCAGGCCCTGACCAGCCAGCCTGACAAATACAACCATCACATCCCTCATAAACTTCGTGTTAGAGGCAAAATACAGTTCAGTAAATGTAAAATAGATATTTAACTAATCGATGAATCAAAAACACACATTTAAAACATTTAATGGGCACAGATGGAGTTAGATGAAGCACAGACAGTTGAGCCTTAGCTATCCTCACCTCGCCGGTAGCAGAGGAAAGGGAGAAGGAAGGACGTCACGACGCAAATGTAGCGCACGTACGTGGTGTCGCCAGACATTACTAGACAATCGTGGAGTCCGGTTTTTAACAGATGTAAACTTAGTTTAACATAATTTTTATATTATCACAGTGGAAGGAGAGCGCAAAGAACGAACACACTTCAAAGTTAAGTTACAGCAGGGTTTTTTTTCTTCTTAGGTCTGGGTGTGTTGGTAACATACATGTGTATATATAAGTAATTGCCTTTATCTGTTTACCTCTGTTCTTGTAGTTTTCCTTTTTAAAACTCACTGAAAATGTATAAATAAAATATTGAAAAAAAAGTTAAGTTACTTCTGTCAAGTCAAACAACTGTCCTGTTGTTTAGGGGCAAATCCTCCACTCAAATGATCATACTGAGTATAACAAGTTCTGTAAGGTCCTGATTATTGACATGTCTGACCCGGTAGGGATGTGTCTGCTTTACTTTTTAAAGACAACGTGTTTTATTATTAATGCAAACCTACAGTAGCACTTACCTCTGACTTGTAGGGAAAATGTGCCTTGTTCACCCTATTATAGCATTAGTTTGCAAAATCTGGCTAAATTGTCAACATAGAGAATACTAAAGACAAAAATATCAATATTCGGTGATGAAAATCAAACCTGTGTTATTTTCATTCTTTGTGTAATTTCATTGTTGTGTAATGTGATACTCGTGGGTTCAGTATTCAAATTAAATTCTTGGTTTATTAAAAGCACTAGTGCATAGAAAACTCCATTGGTATTGTTTTGTTTATTTCTATGATTTAACCCTGTGCCCGGATACTTAAAAATACTCGAGTACAGGTAAAAACACCTGTTTAAAAACAAATAACATGTTCTATTCTACAAGTAACTTTTAGCCAGTGTGTTTCCGGGTATTACTTTTCTCATTTTTACATTACACGGTATAATCAATGGTAATTTAGGCTGTCTGGTCATTCCTCGCTCTGTTCTGTTTTTCTGTTTTCCTGTCTAGTCTGTTCTTCTTGTACTGTTATCATTACTGCCACTGTGTAGTACTTCACAGGTGTTTGGAAAATAAAATAAAAAAAGGAATAAAAAAGACAAAGTAAAAAAAAAAAAAAGCTAAGCACTGAAAACAGTGACTTGATGAAATACCAACAAATAAAGTACTATCAAGCGAAACCAAAAAAGGTTAGTATGTCTGATTAACCTCTTAAATACGATTGATGTGACGTGAGCACTTGTTTACAGTCGTTACTGTTGTTTTGTTTTAATGTGTTGTTTTAGTTTAGTCTGATGCATATTTCAGAAAATCCCTTTCAAGTGCAAAGAGACTCAGCTTTACGTGGCCTTTTCTTATTAATATCAATGACATTAAATCAAAAAATTGTCAAATCAATGAGTTTAACTTATATAACCAGCTCCAACAGAACCCATGAACGTCTCATCTTAACAAAAAAAAAATTGAAGTTCCTTTTTCCTATTCTGGCGACACCCATCTAATGCAACACCAGACCAAAGCAGTCGGTCGCCGATGTTTGTTGCCAATGACAGCTGCGTGCTAGCTAAAGTCATGGCGCTGCTCAAGCAAAGTTGTTGCGTCGCGGGCCGTTTCTCTACAAATCATCTATGGCTGAGTTCAAGAGGCATCCCACATGTGAGTACATAATCCAGAGCTCAGATGTCTCCATCACAGCTTAACCGACGAGGAGATCAATCTGTAGACAGCTAGCGTCGACTGTTAGCCTGCTGACGGCCTGCAGTGATGTAACTTCACGTCATGTTTTGTTGATATGCTGCAGAGACATTTACTCCTCTAAAACTCCAATAACACTCATATTTAAATAGACAGACCGACACTATGAGCTTCTGTCTGTGTTGTTAGGCACTTTGGACAGATGGTGTGTTCACTGTGCTGTATAAATACACATAAATCAACATGTTATTTTTTGGTGTATAAATGTTTCCCTGTGTTTCTAACAGCAACATAACTTTCAAGAAGGTGAATGTTATCCAAGTCCTCCTCAGCCTCCCCTTTAATTTCTCAGCTTTATTAGTCATAACCATATCTCTAAATCTGCCTTTTTTATCAGAGCAGAGATTGGCAAACTGACTTTATTTTAGCCGGAGGCCGGTGTGTGAACTTGTGCAACTACACTCTATTTTTTGCGCATTATATATTTTCTTAGTTGGCATAAAAGTTGTATGAGGGTCCATTTAGATGAGATGTGTTAAACTAACCCCCAGCTATTGCTCTGCAGACTTACAGCAGCAGTCTTACAACTGTGGCCAAATCGTCCCCGGACAGAGCTGACAGAAGGAAGGAGCTCCAGAGTGACAATGGGCCTGATCTGCAGGACTTTATTTCAGGGGAGCTGTCGGAGAAAAGCAAGTGGGCTGAATACAGAGGCAATCTGAGGAGAGAGAAGGGAGAGAGGTGAGACATAAGCAAGAGCTCTCTGAGTCAGCAGGGATTATCAGCCGTCTATACCACTTATATGAGCTCCTGCTGCTGTGCCAGAGGTTTTAACAGCTATGTCATACAACTTAAATTTTTCACTAGTTAAGATAAATATTTGTTTGGTATAATGGCAACACAAGTAGAAATCCTTGGCAACAGGCATTAGGTAATTTCTTGTTTTGATTGTCAAAGACTGCAGGCAGACTCCTGAGGTCATATGAATTTTAAAAACGTGTTGCAGTGCTGAAAAGTCGTGCACTTTAGGTGGTGTGCAGGTTTCGGCCTGCAGTTTCCTGTTTGTAGATTCATTCCTCTCTCAGCAACTGTCCTGTGAAATTTATATATTCATGTGCTAAACAGTAATGGTTCTATTTATCGTAAAAGATAAAGAGTTATACTAAAAAACTATTGTTTTTAAATGTGTGGTATCAAGAAGCATGTAAGTTAAAGTAGAAAATAAACAACCCCCACCCTACCCCCATTGTGTTTGTGAGAGCACATTTGTTATTAAAAGAAGGGTCAAAGGTCATATCAGATAAAGCGATATATCTACCAGCCAGTAATGAGCTGAATAAGCACTTTTCTCTGAGTTTTCTCTGTTAGCTGTAAAGTAAAATGGAAATCTTTCATGTTACCCAGATCCTCGCACATTCTCCCTGACATCATTGCTGAGCGCAAAAGCTTATTTAAGCATGTACGACTTGGCTTTTCAAAATCAACAGAAATCTCCCCTTACAAATGAAATGGCTCCTGTTACATCAGGGGTGGGCAACTTTGATTACCAAGAGGGCCAAACCAGTCTTTTTCAGTGCCTGAGGGCCACACTGTTACTTATTGTTGGGCAGGATCAACGAGAAAACTTTGTAAATAACCCAAAATAACAAATATAAAGCTTCAAAAAAGGATTATACCAAGATTAATATATTTAACTTATTTTTAACACAGTTATGATAACTAAAGTTATTTAATGCAATAAAGAAGGAATAAATGAACAGACATATTACCTTTATCGTTGTTTTTAAATACAGTTTTTTTAAAGATATTTAAACATATATTCAACGCCAAAGTAAGTTCCTTAATGACTTGTAAAAACGAAGCATACACCAGCAATCTTGAGTTAGAAATATTTGGTCACCCATCCATATTTGTGCATTATTTAGTACTGATAACTCAAGATGAATCATGTTTAGCAGTTGAATTTGCATTTTTTAAAATTATTTTATTGGGAAATGATTGCTGGGCTGCATTGATGTAGGTGAAGGCCTGCATGTGGCCCCCTGGCTGCCAGTCGCCCACCCCTGCGTTACATGAGCCTAAGGTTGAGGATGATGTCTAAAAAGCAGAACACTACAGAATAAACTTTGACAAATCTTTTGCTATGCCATTAGGGGGCGGTGTAACACCATGCTTGCCTAATTTCCCTTTTTCTTGGTCCTTATCTGGATTCACATACTTAGGAATTTCCATCTCTCCTAATGTAAAAGATTTATTGAAATCCAACTTTTCCACAGTGTTACAGGGCGTTAGGAGTGACCTTGAGAGATGGTTTGACCTCCCAGTTTCCTGGATGGGTAGAATTAATCTAATTAAGATGAACAACAAATATAACCTGGACAAGTAGGTGGGGAAATGGGAAAAGGACCTTGGGACTGAAAATGATAAGGACTGCTGGATGAGTTGTATTGAATCTACCCACACCATCTTCCTAGGTAATAGGTTTAAAGAAATGCAATACAGGATTCTTCATAGACAACATAGAACTCCCGAATTCCTAAACAAAGCTGATCCCAGCAGGTCCGCAATGTGTATTAAATGTAAAAAAAATGGTTGGTACTTATATGCATTGTTTCTGGGAATGTCCTAAGGTCGCAAGGTTCTGGTCTTGTGTGACAAAAGAGTTTAGTTCAATTATGAAATCTAGGATATGTAAAGATCCTGGGCATTTTCTATTGGGTCTGCCATCAAAGTCTGGGGTTTTACACCCCAGAAGATCAAAACTCCTTAACAAATTGCTCTGTTTGGCCAGAAATCGTATCTATTTATTTACTTATTCTTCTTTTTGGGGGTTATTTTAACTTTAAGCTTTATGAATTAATCATTGACACATATTTTTTGTAATAAAATGGGAAACACAATAAAATATTGTTTAAAAAAAAAAAAAAAAAGCAGAACACTCTTGTGCATTCACTTCAGGGCTCTGTTCTCATTCTTACTGACAGGCTGCGACTTCCTCCATGGCTGAAGACCGAGATCCCCATTGGAAAAAATTACAACAAGCTGAAGAACACACTGAGAGACCTGAACCTGCACACGGTGAGTCACACAGGCAGGAGACAACAAATGATACCTGCCCCCTTTGACAGTCTATCATTTTATATTTCATATTTTAATTATAGGGCTTTTTTTACCCAATACTCAACTCATTTTACCAATAATCAGTGACAAACTTCAACAGTTAGGTTTTGAGGAGGATACACTTTATTATTTTATCAGTAACAAAAACATTTTAATACTCAAAGCTGAGATGCACAGGACTTTTTTCCACATAAAGGTGCCCATCGTCTGTTCTTCCACGTTAAAGAAGTGCTGTGATTTCTTATTCAGGTGTGTGAAGAGGCCAGGTGTCCTAACATCGGGGAATGCTGGGGAGGAGGAGAGTATGCCACTGCCACAGCCACCATCATGGTGAGTCTTCCACTTACACATTGAAATACTGAAGTACTTAAAAAAAAAACTCACAGGATTTACGGTTTGTTGTCTGTTTGCTGATCTGTAGTAAACTTTGCAGAGCAGATAAAAAATCATGAATGAAGTATAAATCTGTTAGTAGATAGATGTAAACACATATGCTGTACCATAACTGATGAAATTACTGGGATCTCTGATTCTTTGTTTTTCAATACAGCTCATGGGAGACACGTGCACTCGTGGGTGCAGGTTCTGCTCTGTGAAGACGGCCCGTCGGCCCCCACCACTGGACCCTGATGAGCCCTACAACACAGCCAAGGCCATCGCCGCCTGGGGGCTGGACTACGTGGTTCTTACCTCAGTGGATAGAGACGGTAATGTGTAACCCAAACTGTTTTGAGGTCTTGAACAATACAAACCAAATTACACGATCAACAAATGTCCTGCACATATGAAGTACTTTGCTCTCACATTTTCCAAACATGTTTAACAGTGGTAATGGTTATAAGGATAAATGTCAACCACTTATTTCTTTCATTTCTGCAGATATTTCTGATGGAGGAGCAGCACACTTTGCTAAGACTGTCTCCAATCTGAAGGAGAGGTACAATCTTGCACCTTCACGGACCATTACATGTTTGTGTGTCAGTATTTAAGACTGAATAATCAATACTTTGATCATGCTTTTTCAGAAACCCTCAGATCCTGGTTGAATGTCTGACTCCGGATTTTAGAGGTGACCTGGCTGCAGTGGAGAAGATTGCCCTGTCAGGGTTAGATGTGTACGCCCACAATGTGGAAACAGTGCGAGAGCTGCAAAGGTACTGAATAACTGAATTTAGCTTGTTTGACTAGCTTCTCCTTGCCATGTGTTATTGTTGAGTTTTGATAAGATGGAACATCCTCAAAGTGAAAGGCATGCGATCTCTGTGTCAACAAAACCTGAGAGCTCTAAGTCCACATGGCCTCCAGTTGTTTTTTGTGTGATATCTCTCTAAAAAACAAGCAGGAAAATAACAGGGATTATTATGGGATTATGACTGAACATCCTTAGATCAAAATCCTCCCCGAAAGTGCAAAATTTTTTGAACCTTCATGGATCGGAGAAAGACAGTGGATAGGCTTGTCAAAGGGGGTGAGAGAGTAGGGATAGATACTCTGTAAACAGGCCACAGGGTGGATTTGAACCCAGGCTGGCAGAGGCATGTTCATGGGACGTGCTGCACGTTAATGGAGAACCTGGTGCTAATTGACTTGCTACAACAAAGAATACATATTGCTCAACTGATACTCAGAGCACATTAAAATGTGTCAAATTAGTGTATAAAATAAAATGTGTATTTTGGCTAGGAACCCAAAGCCTTAACAGCCCTTTAACTGAGAGGAAGGCAGGATACTATCAGCGTGACATGGGTATGAGCAGATAGTAGCTTTTAAAAAAGTAATTACTGCCATACAGAAAGTTCTGCTTTACATTAAATATCTCAGCAGTGAGTATCTTCACACCGTGCAAAAACCTGTACAGTTATAAGCAGAATCAACAGATCTACATCAGATGAAGTTGATATATTTTTTCATCTTTGTAGTTAAACATTTAAGACAAGGCAAGTTTATTTGTAGAGCACAATTCCTACACACGGTAAGTCAAAGTGCTTTAAAGAACAAGAAAAATGCATTAACATTACAGTGCAAAACAAAAACAAAAATAATCATTATAAAATGAACTTTAAAAGAGAAGTGTGCAGATCAGATCCTTTCAGTCATATGCACAGTTAAATAGAACTGTTTCAAGCCTAGATTTGAACATTGTCAGAGTAGAGGCCTGTCTCACATCTTCAGTAAGACTGTTCCAGATTAAAGCTGCATAAAACTGGAACCCTGATTCCCCATATTTAGTCCTGACTCTGGGCACCAGCAGAAGGCCGGCCCCTGAGGTCCTCAGAGTCTGAGATGGTTCATATGGCACTAACATGTCGGAGATGTACTTTGGTGCTCAGCCATGGAGAGATTTGTACACAAGCAGAGCTGCTTTAAAGTCTATTCTCTGAGCCACAGGAAGCCAGTGTAGGGACCTGAGCACAGGACTGATGTGCTTGTACTTCCTGGTTCTGGTCAGGACCCGAGCAGCAGAGTTCTGGATGTGCAGCTGTCTTACAGCTCGTTTGGAGAGCCCAGTGAGCAGGCCATTTCAGTAATCTAACCTGCTAGAGACAAATGCATGGATAAGTCTCTCTAGGTCAGGTTTAGACACTATACCTCTGATTTTGACAATGTTTTTTAGATGGTAAAAGGCCACTGATGTTACTGATTTTATATGGCTGCCAAAGTTCAAGTCTGAGTCCATTATTACCTTGAGATTTCTAACCTGATTCATAGGTTTTAGAGAGAGAGACTGGAGGTTACTGCTGACACTTTCTCTTTGTTCCTGTGGACTAAATATGATGATTTCAGTCTTGTCTGAATTTAGCTGGAGAAAGTTGTTTTACATCCACACACTGACCTGCTGGAGGCAGTGTGACAGAGTGAATCCACTGGTCAAGTCAAGGCCATGTGGTCTGAGACACAGTTACCAATTTCAACAAAGTACTTCCTGTCTTCTAGGTAAGACTTCCTATTACCTTCCAATTTAGGTCAGTGCCAAGAGATGCCCACCCAGTCCTCTAGTCTCTGTAAGAGGATCTCATGTTCTGATGTATAGTGTCAAAAGCAGCACTCAGATCTAGCAGCAGCACTCAGATCTAACAAGTTTAAAGTGGGTTTCGAGAACTTAAGTTTGAAAGTTTGAGGTCCATTCTTTACGAACATGTTTAGTTTATAAACTGAATTCATTTTGAATGTATAAGTACTTTACAAAAACTAAGTTGCTTATTTTAAGCTGGAAAAATCTCTGTCAATATCATCTTGTTTGTAGCTCTTAAAAGGTTTGTATCAATATTGATATCATTATTGGCCAAAATGAGGTTGGAAGTATTGTATATAGGAATCAGCAAACATCTAACAGCATGCATCATTAAGAACTGTTTTAGATAGGAACCTCTGGATGAAAGCAGTAATAAAAAGCCAGAGTTGGCTGGAGACAAACATACTTACGGTAATTATTACCTTTGCCAAGGTGATATGTTTTCTTGGCATTTGGCTGCCTGTTTGCGTGTCATAAAACGGATGTGGATCCAGGATGTCACATAAGGATTTGTTTATACTGTGCAATAGAGCTTCACTTAACCTTTTAGAAACTCAACTAATATATGCCTTGGCAGAAGACATTGTTCTCCTTGTTTGGCAGGAAGATTGTAACGTGCTATTTTACAAGTAGGGGGCTTAGAGACCTATTTCGCCCTTAGAGTAGACCTGGGCCAGTATTCACAAAACATTTTAAGGCTAATAGTAGCTCCCAACTTGCTGATTTAGGAGAAACTCTCAAAAATAATGGGCGTGTCAGTCCTAAATTTAGGACTCCCAAATTTCTGTCCTCGAAGTATTCCACAAAGAATTTTAGTGCTAAGACAAGCTCCTAAACCTGTGAGAAGTTAGAAGTAGTGAAGAGGACTCCTAAGTCACTAAGGCCAATTCTGAAAGACTCTCAGCATGGCTGCTGCTGGCAGATCACCATGATCGTGTGAACATTTTGGAAAGATACAATAATGATGAGCTTCTGAAAAGGTACCACCTCACTCGAGAGGGTAAAATGATGGTAATAGAGTTGGTCAAAGATAAAATCACTTCACCAACAAATAGAAACAGCCCATTGGCTTGGGCGCAGAGCCTCCTCCTAATAAATGAAATACAAATATAGAAGTTCACATGTTAATGAAATTTGTGATGACAGATTCAACAAGGTTAATTTATGGAGAACATTTCTGTTAATTACTGAACACACTAAACAGATTGCTAGGTTTTGTTTGACAATAATTTGTCTTACCTGATGCAGTGGTTTGTCTTTTGATTTCTAAAATCTCTGACCTTGAGACTGTAAAGAGAACCAAACATTCTTTCAGAGTTGCAGTCATTAAGAGGTTGCTTATATGTATATCATACACAGCTGCTTAAAATTAGTAAAACACATACTTGACTAGTCAGTATATCACTCTTGGTTTAGTGTTAACTCAGTAGCCTACATTATTTTATTTGAAGGTCTTTATTTGAATATGCCAACATGACTCCTTTCTCAAAATTGAGGGATTTCTATGTAGAAAGTACTCACACAGACACATTCCCTGTCAACCAATCACTGTAGACATTGTGAGTCAAGTGGTTCCTGAAACATGACATCACCCATAGCAACAGGGTCAGCCCCGCCCCTTTCTTTTAGCTTAAGAGTTCTCTGAATTCCTTAGTAAGAGGTAGTCTCAGCAGCTTTGTGAATAGGTTAGAAGTGAAAACTCTTAGTTAGATTTTTTTAGTGTCATTTAAGAGTCCTCCTAGGGGTAAGATAAAATGCTTTGTAAATACGGGCCCAGAAGTCTAAACACATACGTTCATTTTACATGTTAATAATACATATTACATAGATTAATGACAGTTATATATTTTAGTTAAAGGTGCTTTCACAGCATTCGAAGGGAACTCACAAATCTGAGTTTAAAGGGAAATAAACAGAAATATATCCAGTATCCAACACAGTAAAATTTTACAGTAAATTTGAACATTGAGTTTTCCGAACATTATTAACAGTGAGACTTAAATTGCAGGTTTAAATGTATTGTTGTTTGACAGGACTTGAAAATGGAGGGAGTCAGTCTTACAATTGGTGGCGGGGATCGTCAGTTGTAGGGAGCAGAATGGCTGAATGCTTTTGAAACAAGCAGGTGGATGAAAGGGGATGGAAGGGTGTGTAGAGTTTAGAAAGGTATAGAAATCAAGTTTGTAGATGGCCTTAAAGGTAAAATGCAGAATCTAAAGGTTAATGTGGTGAAATACTGGGACGCAGTAAAGCTGCTGGAGGATGCAGGGGCTCTAATGATGTGGACAGCAGAATTCTGGAAAAGATGGTGGCCAAAAAGAAGTGCGTTAGATGTAACCAGAGTGCGACAAAGAGTGGCTGCAGTATTGGGTGTGGGGAATGGATGTCGGCAGTGAACGAGGGCTGTTGAGGATGACACTCTAACTCTTAACCTCAAGAGAGGAGAAACTGAGGTATTGTAGGAATTGGGAAAAAGTGATGCAAGAACCAAAATCTGTTTTTTGAGGTTTTATTATTTCTTATCAGGACTTCACTTCTGTGATTAACACTTGAGTGTGGTTTTGTGGTGTTTGTTGGGTGATTTTTAAAACACAGGTGTAGACAGAGACAGTCAGGTTTTTAGCGAGGTCTGATAATTTTCTGTTATAAAATAAGTTTCACACATCTTTCTACCGTCATTTAATCACATCACCTTTTATTTGAATGCAATAATTTGGACTCGGATAAACACAATGGACTGTAAGTTTTGTCTGTTTTTGAACAATAAATAACCTTTAAACACTCTGAATGATCTGAAGAATGAGTCACAGATGCAAAGGCACTTAAAACTCCCAGCTGCCTTTTTTTGTTGAAGGAAAGTGGTGGCTACAAATGATCTGACTTTGCCATTTTTATGCTTTCTTAATTGCCTCATAGATCCACATTCATGTTTGGGATTATTTATCCTCCATCTTTTTCTTCTGTTTTCAGGCACGTTCGAGACCCCAGAGCAAATATTGACCAATCTCTAAGCGTCCTGAAGCACGCCAAAGAAGTAAATCCCAATGTACTTACCAAGACGTCCATCATGCTGGGGCTCGGGGAGACCAACCAGCAGATTCTTAACACACTGACAGGTACAGTAGATACAGATGCTGCTACACCAGTGTGTGTTCATGCTGCAGGGTAAAGTGACCTATATCTGATTTTTTCTCATATGTCATTCAGATCAGACTTTTTACAACAAAAAGAGAGCTGAATTCATGTGGAATCTGATCTTCTCTAATCAGAATTTGGGGCACTTTAAATTCGGGATCCACAACGTTCATTCAGGAGTTTGATACAGGCCACATTTTGAGAAGTTATATAAATAGACATAAAAACAAATCCAAGCAAAAATCCAAATCAAGCATTGCATCTTGCATTGAGAGCCCAATCATACACACACTAATACAATTTTGATCCAGTAACGTTCTGTGTGCTCTACTGTACTGTTGTTGCAGAGCTGAGGGAGGCAGGCGTGGACTGTCTGACCCTGGGTCAGTACATGCAACCCACCAAACGCCACCTGAAGGTCAGTATTTATGCTTTCTATGTCTGGGTTTTTGCCGGTGTTAAAGTCCTTGAAAGTGCTTTTCAAAACTTTATTTAGCCAAGAAAAAAAACCTCAGTGGTAACAATTTAATTTATAAGAGTGTCCTGGTCAGGCAGCGCCATAGTTACAAAGTCACAGACATGAAACAGTTACAAACACAGATACACAAATATCCACCTATCAAATCAGAGACACAGAAAATCATCAGTCAAAGCATCTACAGCCTGCTTCATCTTCGTCTGGTGCATTTAACATGCTTTTAGAACAATCAAAAGAACCCAGCTCCAAATCCTAGGTTTTTCTGGAACAAATTTTAGGATTAGCGTATTGAAAACTTATTTTGTAAATTCTAAGACATTTCTGGGACAGACAGACACTCAACTTAGGGTACTTAAACTTTGAGAAGTTTCAGGGTTATAGATAAGGTGTTGAAGTTTATTTTTATTTTATTTGACCTTTATTTAACCTGGAAGTCCCATTGAGAAGACCATGAGCTTTGTTTTTTGAGCATTCAAATCTTAGATTTCGTAGCATCGCTTGTAAGGCCCGAAATGCTGTCTGAAGCTTGTGCACCGCTTTTATGATAGAGTTTGTATGGGTGTAGATGACAGTATCATCAGCATATAGATATATTTTAGCCTTTATGTCCTTTCCCAGGTCATTTATAAAAATAGAAAACAGAATGGATCCCAGAATAGATCCCTGGGGGACACCTTTCGTGATCGGAAGACATTCAGATTTATGACCCTCTTCATGGACACAGAATTTGACTGGTAAAATAATTTTTAAACTAATTAACAGTCTTGGAAACCTGCAGCTCTAAGTTTAATCAAGAATAGTTCATGGTTTACTGCATCAAATGCCTTGGACAGATCAATAAATAAGTACTGTAGCCAGATCTAAGTGCACAAAAGTCATTTCTCACTTATGATGGGAAGATATCGGAACAGTTTGCTCATCAGATTGAGAAATTAAACAGTTACATTTTTCATTAGGCTACCACAACAAAAAGCATCCAAAAGAGTAAGGCTTAAATATATCACATTATGTCTTCAGAAAAAATATCAAGCAGTTACCAAGTAAACTTAAGGTGTTTGCCACAATTTTTGTTTCATCCCTTAACCTATAAATTAAATAATATAATGTGAAGTTTTTTGTTCGGGTGCCCATCTTCTTATCGACTTAAATGTATTTTCCTTAAATCTGTCATGATTCATGTCATGACACAACATGTTGTTTTATTTCTATGAAAGTTAAACAATTTTCAATACATGTAGTTTGTTTTTATGATTATTACAGCTGTAAGGTGTGGGAAAAAATAAATAAAAGCCCCTTGAAAGTTTTTGAAAATGCTTGAAAATAATCTTTGAATATAGTAACAAGAGCTGAAGAAGTTTGCTTTTATTGTTCAGTTATAACACAATGATACGATGTGTGGTATTTTTTAGGTGGAGGAGTACGTAACTCCAGAGAAATTTGCTCACTGGGAGAAAGTTGGAAATGAAATGGGCTTTGTCTACACAGCCAGTGGACCTTTGGTGCGATCATCCTACAAAGCAGGTGAGACACACGCTGTCCTGATCAGTCCAGACAGCCTCTTTATAAAGTTTATAATCATCTTGTGAAGTACAGGACTTTTGAATTACATATGTACAGAATGCATCACGTGTTTAGCTGAAACTGATTCACATTGACTCGCTGATCAAGTTATGAAACACATTTACTTTCCTGATGCCCTGGGATGGTATTTAGACAGGTGGGAGGATGACAGATGATACAATACCTTCTCAGAAGAAAGTTTAACAGATGATGAGTTATCAGGCAAACAGAGAGCAGAACTTCATGACATCTGATCAAGAAAAGAATTTAAAATGCCTCTTCACAGGTGCATTTCAAAATTAGGTAGGATTTAAGTATTTATTTACTGCTGTTAGGTGTTAACTTGCTTTACCCTTAACTTTTTTAATCTTTTCCCAACATTTATTCAGTTTTTTTTACCCTCATTTAAGTTTGAAGTTTTACAGGGAGAGGTCATGAAGTATTCGGTGACCTGATCAGCAGGGAATTCTGTTCAGGGTGCAGTCCTCTCTGGACCTACATACATGTGCTGTTTAAAAAACAGTATTAGGCAGTATCATATCATTCTTGGTTACTATATTGCAAGTCAAGCATGGCAGTACTAGTCGTATAAATATTTTGTGACACTGTAGTTTAGACATGCAAGGATTTGAAATTGGTCAGATTTTGTGCTTCCTGTCTGAAGTACAGTTTCTCTTGCTTAAAATAATTTAGTCTATCCTGGGGCTGCACATTTTAAAATTTAGCCGCTGTTTCATCTTGTGAGAAAGTGTCTCAGACACCATGATCTTCCACAGTAGGGCTGGGTATTTTCAGCAACTCCACGATACGATACCTATCCCGATACACCTAAATTGGGAAAGTTGACTATACTTTAACAGAATTCCAGACAAATTTAGCTTTTTTGTAAGGAAAAAAAGAACACGGACGAGTTTTAAATGATTCTGCCCCCTAAGAAACGAATTCAGGCCCTAAACGATAGGGCCTGAAGTTCAAATTTGGAACATGAGCCTCATCATGTAGCTTGGCTTCTACTTTGAACAGTGCCATTGTTCACATTAGCCAAAGTGTACTGACAGCAACTATCGAAACATTGAGGACGTATCGATTCTCTAGAATCTGTATCGGTACACCTATCCCCAAGGAGTGTGTGCCGATATTTTGCCGTATCAATATTTTGAGCACAGGCCTAATCCACAGACCATAACACACAAAAAGGTCAAGACACTTGTTTCTTCAGTAGAGAGAGACAGTAATTTTACAAGGACATCATGTTTTGAATATTTTAAATTCCATTCCCACTGCTTTCCAACCCAGAAATCTCTGTGCATAAATGTTCCAACTATGTCTGAAGATATGATACCTTCAGGGCCAGACCAGGCATATTTCCCTTGGTCTGACATACTTATAGGCCTGTGTGGTTTTATTGTTTATTTACTGTTCAGTCGTGGTTCATAACACAGGAGCAGAGGCCCCTTGGCTGTTGTTTACGATGGCTATTACTCAAAGTTATAATTCAGTATTTTTGAACTTATGAGGTCCATTTCAACAGAACATACATTAGCCTCAGTGATCTTGATCAGTTCTGCCCCTGTAAGGCAAGAACTGGCACTCAAGAGGTCTTTACATTGCTGCAGACAGGGCAAAGAGCTCTGCTTAATAAAACTAATTTAAGTAGAGTGTTAACAAAAACAGAATTAGGGCAGCTACTGAGCTGTCACATTTCCAATTCTTTGCTTTATTGCAAGTGAACCACTTTGTTTTGATATGAAGACATTTCATGCAGAGGGATATGGGGTTATGCGGTGTGTCAAAGTTAGACCAGAACAAAAGGGCTTGCAAGCAGAGAACTAAAGCATTGTAAATGTTGTCTGAACATAGTACCATCACCATACAGCTGTTTTTTTAGTTGTTTTCATCTAAAGTTCTGTAACATTTAACAGAGCTTCTGGCCCCATCTGAAGAAATGTATACTCAACTTCAATGGCAGTTTTCTTCCTGCAGGAGCAGAGCTGATCAAATTGCTTTTCTTTATCTACTGTCAAAATGATCCTCATTAAACCCCACTTCAGAAGTACTAAGCTGTATTTTTAAGCATGTGCTCTACAAGGCGTCTACACCCCTAACTAAGTTTGCTCTTCTTTTTTCATTAATACAAGCCTTTTATTTAAAAAAAAAGATGTTAGTGTCACAACAATTTTAATCAAGACGAAGAAAAGGTTGTAAAGACTATAAGTTTTGCAGCAAAAATGGCTTGCGACTTATCACGAGGATGAGGTTACAGTTAAGTACTTTTGCCACACCATTAAAGCACTATTGGTTAAAAGAAATGGCGGTGCAGTACAGAACAGTGAAGTTCCCAAATGTAGATGGATCTTTGATGATAGTAATCATGATCTTTTACCATAACTTTTCTTGTTTTTTAAATTCTCATTATTTGGGTTTTAATATTCAGATAAAAATGACAGTAAAATCTGAGACCTGTGTATCCATACTTTAAACCAACACACAAAGTAAATGATAAAAAAAATGAATAACAGGAACAGATATGTACATATAAAATATATAAAAAAGAGATTTCGATAGTATTAATAGTACAGCATGGGGGATGTCAAGTACTTTAAATTGTTATTTTGTCATGGGCTTATTTTATAGTAATACATAACCGGCTGCCAAGTTGAGAACAATAGATATGTCTTTCCTAATTAAGATAAATATATTTTTTCTAATTGCAAGTGTTTACATCATTCATTACAGCTTGATAAGCATCACAAAGCATATCACATTCTTCTGGTTGCTTGATAAAGAGAGCTCCATAGCAGCAGACCCAAACATGATAAGAACAGGGTCTTGTTTACTGTTTTTGGAAATTTTCAGATAAACTTTGAGGTATCCTGATCAGTTACCATAACTATTCTTTATGGGGCAGTAGAAATGCATATATTTGGTATACACCATATTTCAACACACCACTGTTGTTTGAAACATGTTTTTTTCCACAGGTGAGTTCTTCTTAAAGAATCTGCTGAACAAGAGGAAAGCAGAGGCAACGACAGCAGACTGAAAAGCACCAAACCAGCAGCTCCAACACACCTTCTTATTTAAATCTACACCCAACCTATAAACAACATGCAAGCTCAACCCATGCTGCACCTTATTTAATGCCACAAGCTGGAAATAGATTAACACTCGAGGAAAAAGACTGATTTAAAGTACAGGGACCACTCGCTTGCACTTTTCCTGCACGGTTCAGCTGTGACGGCCCAGAGCTTGACGTAAAACAGAGATCAAAGAAGACGAGCAGAAGTTTGAGATCTGCAGACATGCAGATAACCCGAGTCCTCTCTCTCTGCCACAAGAAATACAGCCTAGAGTTTGCTGTTGCTGTAATTTGACATTACTGCACCTCCAGGGGGGCCCTAATTCTCAACCTGAATGAACTCCCTCCCCTCAGGGGCCCCAGACTTCAGGTGGAGCCTGTGATCTTTAACCTCGAGCGCTGCATGTGAGCTCTTTGATGTCTGCTGCTTCAGGAACAACCATTTAATGAAGTACAGAGATTGTTTGTCCCCGTTTATAGCAGCAGCGTTGAGGTGAAAGAAACAGCTTGTTGATGATGAAGATATTAAATGTGTTTAATTCTATTACATTGGAGAGCTACACTTAGGTCATAGTAAATGTCATTCAAATAAATTAATGACTGATGTGTTTCTACTGAAAAATAAGAACTATTGATCTTTCTGTACCCTACTGACCACAAGTTTGAGCAAAAGACATTGTCTCTGAAATCTAACACTCAGAAAAGTCCTGTTCTTTTGCAATAAACTTGCAAGTTTACAGCTAAAAATGTGATGTCTTTATTTTTCAGTCAGTTCTGTGATTGCATTGAAATTGAATAATTAAAAGACACAAATTCAAAGAAGTATCATATTTTATTGCATTTTTAATAAGAACAGTCATTGAAACAGAGGACACATTGATTCACATACAGCAATATGATTATTAAAATATTTTTTATAGCATAAAATGTAGCTACAATATTTGATTACATAACAAACCCTGTAAAAAGTCCCACTTATAGTGTTCATTTGAGATGGTCGAACCTGAAATATATGAAATGATTTGCCCTTTCTTACTTAATGATTTAATACTAAATTTTATTCAAAGATTGATCACATTCACACAGTGTTGGCCTGAAGGCTCAGTTTGTCCCTCACCTCTGACCTCCTGCAGGGAGTGGCTGCCCCAACCATCTCAATAATAAGGCATGAAGCGAAACAGATAAGCCAGCACCGAATTATTGTGTTTGACCCGCAATCAAAAAAGGACATGGAGAGGAATGTATTACTCGTCGTGTGGGATCCATGGATGAGGAGATTGTTAGACTTTGGCTTTTTTGGTGGCGGGTTCACTGACAGCTATGCGAGGACCAACACCTGATGGAGTGTAGGGGATTCTTGCGGACGTCACTTTCTTACCGATGGTCTCGATCTGGAAAAAAAGAGGAAGTAATAAGTAAGTACTAATATCTTCTACAAAAAAAAAGTTTCAAATGGCTGCATGTTCATTTTTAAAGCACATAATCGAGTTAAAGTGAAAAGTGTGTGGTTTAGGAGTTAGTGTAGACTAAAAATCTGATAGACATATTTTTATCCCATTACCATACGCAATATATCTTCACAATTTTCCCCAGCTAAGTAGGGATGGAAATCAATACATTTTATTCATCTTTATTTTGGACATCTGTTCAAGTTGTGTTATCAAACACGCATTAATATAGTTGGATTTTGAATGACAAAAATGTTCCTCATGAAACAAACACAATGATACTTTTTCATATATACTAAACATTTTGGTCTTTTTATTCCATTTTATTCTGTGGTGTTCAGGAAGAATATCACTGTTGGTGGTTCTAAATATAAGCCATCTGTTACTGAACTGTAGACCTGATGTATTTTTTATTTGATATAAACTAGATCCATAAACAGTATTTTTTTACACCATATCTTGTTTGAATATATTTTTAACATCTCTTAAAATGTAGTCATGTTTCCCAGCCCTCGTTTCGATTGCGTTTCCTCTGGGTTTACCTGGAAGCCGATGTTCTGCAGCTGAACGTGAAGGTGGTCCAGCAGTCTGCGACCATCGAATATGAAGGCCGGCTTCAGCATCTTCTTGTAAATCTTCTCATAGTCCAGCTCCTGTACAGGAGAAAAGAGCCCGGTTACAGAGACATTTTAAGTCACAGTTATTAAAGAATATTTGAAAAGTGTGATTCTGACCTTGAACATGTCCCACTCAGTGCAGATGACCAATGCGTGAGCACTCTGGCAGGCCTCATAAGGGTCAGAGGTCACAGTCACCAACTCTGACACTAAAAATAAAACAAACAGATGACTTTGAGATCCACTATGACCAGTCACAGCAGGTTAATACTACAGCTTAGCTCTTGAACAAATACTAAGGTGTGTTTGGGATTTTTACAAAAATGAGTCAGAACTTAATTGAAAAACAGATACTTTTGTGTACCAAGGTTACAACTTTAGACTGTCTCTCAATGTGGCACCAATGACTCACATTTATGGACCACATTAAAAAAGGGAAGAAGCCACCATAACGTCACAGAAGAGTTCAAATCCACTGACTTGACAGGGCTGACTTCATGCTAAACAGTCCACAAGCTGCAATAGCTGATGACTCAGCTCTGTTGTCGACTGAATGGAACAAGCCCACAAAACAGTAATTTGAAGATTAAAAAAATACGACTGCAACAAAAGACTTTTATAATGCATCAGCTCCCAAAGCCAGTTTGTCCTTTCCCCTGTATGTCAATGTGGGTGAAAGGTTTTCAGACTTTTGACTGAGGGCGTTTTCACACCAACCATATTTAGTGCACACCAAAGAAGTTTTGGCCCAGGTTTTGGTACGTTAGTATCAATGTGAATGCAACCACCACACTTTGGTGTGCACCAAATCAGCCGGTCAGAGACCTCCATGAAGGGGTGGTCTCGATCTGCTCCATCTCCCGACATTTGGTGCGGTTTCACTGGTGTGACACAAAGTGGTCCGAACCGATCTACTTTTGATGTATTACTTCCTGTTAACTCCGCGGTTGAATCTTTTGCTTACTCAATTTGTCGATTTGTTTATTCAGGTTGAGGGTTATGATGATTTACGAGGGTCCAGAAGGTCGCTGATGCCGCCTCAAACACGATAAAAAAAACACACTTGAAGGAAAAGAGAGCAAAACGTAAACATTGGTTGTCTGGTGTAGTAAATGGTTACCATGGTAGCCTCATCTTTGTTCTCCTCCATAGCAGGTTTGGTAATCAGTTATGTGCTTGGGATGTTTCTATTACTTGTTTAAATATAGTTGAAAATAATCTAATGAGAGGTATTTCTACACCACAGAATACACCCAGTAATAGCCTACTTAGGGATCTGAAGACGCAAACAGGTGGCTTGCAAAAACTGCAGAGTTCATCAGGGACATTAAATGTCATGCAGAACATAAAAATTAAGTGGAGGTGATACTGACACCTGTAAACAGTTGTGCAGGCTTTCTACTGCCTAACATTGGCCTTTTAATTTTTATTTCTAAACTATTTAAGAAGGAAGGTTTTATTTGTACTGATTATCATGGTGAACAAAACATTTAGTGTCAAAACCTTTTTTATTAACAGCTTATTTTCAGCAGTAATCTGAAATCCCATGAAATCTAAGCCATAAGCTTTTTGTCAATGGACCCTGCACTATGCCAACCCCCTGGAAACATGTCCTCCCTGCAGCATTGAAAGGAAACCCTCCAACGTTAAAGGTTGTTTACCCACTCACCTCTCTCTGGGTTGTCTCCTGAGATGCTGGGGTGTGAGAGGTCATGAATGATTAGTTCTTTAAGCACCTTGGGATCGTAGATAAACAGCTTGGCTCCTTCATCCATCAGATACTTTGAGATGTAGATACTGGACGACTCCCTGCAGTTACGACACAAACAAACATATTTCAGCAGTCATCGTTGATCGAGGCCAAAGTTCAGGCCAGAGGGTTGGCAGGCATTTATGTGGGGGAAAGTGTGACTGATGGTTATACTGCAGGTTTTATTTCTCATAGGTTATAGTTGTTATTTTAAAGGGCTCTTCAGGCTTTTTACATACATACAATGCTCAGTTACTGATTAACTTGTATATATATACAAGACTTTGCAATGGAGTGAGAATGGTAAGGAGGGTGTAAGAAGAGGTTACAGAAAGTGAATGTTGAATTGGGACGCACCTTGTGTCACCGGTGTCTTTTTTGAAGGAGAAGCCCAGCAGAGCGATCTTTTTTCCAGTGACCGTGTTGAAGAGGCAGTCAATAATCCTGCAGGCAAACCGCCGCCGCTGGAACTCATTCATGTCAATCACCTGAGAGGATCACAAACTCTGGTTGAGTGGAGGGGGAACACATACTTTTTAAAAAAAACAACAAACAAACAAAGAAGCAGAGTTTTTTTCTGACCTGCTGCCAGTAGGAGGCGACCTCCGGCAGGTTGAGGGCCTCACACAGGTACACCAGGTTCAGCACATCCTTCTGGAAACAGCTTCCACCAAAACCTGACAAGAGAATTAGAGAGTTTAGAGAGAATAGTGGACAATTTGTGACAAAATTACAATACATTTACACATAAGCTCCAGTTCCTTACCTATGCTGGCTTTAAGGAACTTGCTGCCTATTCTCTGGTCCATACCAATTGCCTTTGCAACCTCCTCCACATCAGCACCTGTGGCCTCGCACAGAGCGCTGATGCTGTTGATGCTGCTGATACGCTGTGCTAGAAAGGCATTGGCTGCCTATGAAAGCACACACCATGTTTGTATATAAAGTCAGACACACAGAGAGGGAGACAAAGAGAAAAAAATATGATCAGTAAAACAATCAGCAACTACCCTGACGTGTTCAGTCATTGTTTAGTCAAACATTTGAGGGTTTGGTCTCTGAAAAGAGAGTTTGTTGTCTTGTTTCCTTTTCATATTGGTATTAAATGATCAGAGTTGTAAATGGTGGGGGATGGGGCACCTGCTACTTAGTTCCCTGCTTATTCTGCCATTCATATGTCCCCTGATCTATCCAATGCAATATCCATTTCAAGGTCGCTGTGCAGTTTGAAAAACTCCCAACCTCTATTTCAAAGGTGTTAAATGTGCAAAAGCCACAGAGTGATGCAAAGACAAAGACATTGTTTATGTCCATGTGATTCAGGAGCTAGTCAAGCCGTTCTATACCATAAAATTTACCTTTGGTTGACCCAGTGATTGGATCACTTTTGAGCCAATAAGACTCAGAGAGCCCCACTTCAAAACTGCTACCAGGTTACTCCAACTTCAACTTTGAGAATCATTTTATAAAACGACAAACTCTCAAGGGTAAAAGACAAGGTTTCACTACTGACCTTATTTGGTGTTCTAGGCAATTTTAGTGGAAATAGTAAAAGTGTTTTGTTTATGTGAACAGTCAGTGTTTGATGACATCACTAAGGTAATGCACCAGTAATGTTTACTTTTTAAATAAGTTTAAGAAATTCATCAAGATTTGAGTTTTCTGTATGCACCCTTCTGAAGACTGACTTTATGCCTTCACTTAGGTCACATTTGAAAAAAGCATCAAACTGATCACTTATTATCAAAAGCTGATCAAAGAGTAGTTTTATAGTGTTTCAAAAGGAAGAGAGGCCAGCAACAGCTTTTTGTCCATCCTAGTGATATTTCCTGAGGAGAAGGGGGCAGGATAAATGGTCGCTTGCTGTACAGGGCAGGGCTTGACAAGGGTCAACAGAGAGTAAAACTTTGTTTCTCAAAATTCACACATCATACCTATCAATCTGTATTATTGCAACTATAAGGAGACTTAAAAAATCAGTAGATGGAGTAAACAAGTGAACAAGCCCATCCTCATCTCAGTTACTGGACACTAATATTTCTACATATTTTATTAAAGCTAAATAATAAACATTTTTATGCTGCATGCAAAAAGATAAGTTCTGTTTTTTCAACTTTTTTTTGGATAGGGGGGCTGAAGAGGGCCAACAACCCAACCAAATACAGGATCTTTATTTATTTATTTATTTATTTATTTATTTATTTATTTAGGAGAGACCAAAAAAAAAGAACTGGTCATAAAGTCATAACGTTTATTCTCTGAACTGGTGGATGCTATCTCACACTCACCAGCTTGGACAGCTCAGACGACCATGTGTTGGTGGTAATGATTCGTGATTTTGGGACCCAGTGTTCGTAGACAGCGCACAGCGCCTTGATGGCCTTCTGGCCTTCAGCTGTTTCATCTCCACCAATCAGGACACGGTCCGGCTCATTCAAGTCTTGCACTGCTGTTCCCTCTGCGAGAAACTCAGGGTTTGACAGCACCTAAAGCAGTGATATGACTGAATTAAGAAACAGAGCGACAGATATCCAAGTTTGATTCTCATACTGGTGATAACAACCCACTTGAAGACTGAGGCTGGGCTTGGTGTTGGCATCAAATATTCTTCTGATACTCTCAGCAGCTCGCACAGGGACTGTGCTCTTCTCTGTCACAATCTTGTAGCCTTCGGATACCTCTACAATCCGCCGTGCACACGCCTCGATGTACTTGAGGTCAGCTGCACGACCCTTCCCCATCCCATAGGTCTTTGTTGGTGTGTTTACCTGTGAAGGGTCCATTGTATTGGTTAAATGTGCTTGGCATTCATGTCTAATATACTGTTAAAACTGTGTGTCATTGTGTGTGCAAGGGAGACTCACAGAGATGAAGACAAGATCTGCATCCCTAATGGCTGAGTCTACGTCTGTGGAGAAAAACAAATTTTTCCCCCGGCATGATTCAACCACTTCTTTGAGACCCGGCTGAAGTGAGAGGGAGTGGGAGAATGACACAGGGAGGGTGTGTCTGTTAGTTAGTGCTTTGGACAAAACACAGATGTATAAACGTAATACGAGCTCTCAACGACTGGTCATGCACTGCTCTTTACGCTACTCATGATGACGTAATACCCTGTGGTCACTGTTTCGACATCGTGCAGCCTGGAACTAATTTATTTTTCACCCCACAATGGAGCGATGTTACACACAAACAATGACTAAAACAGTTACCTAGCTACAGCAGTCTACTGATATTCAGTGTAATCAGTTAAACAGACAACTTCTCCAACATATCTGATCTACTGAAATAAGTGTAGGAGATGACCTAACACCAGTGATATGACAAAAATACAGCCAACTCCTTGTTAAAGTTTCACTTGAATCTTGTCTCTTTAATATGCTCATGATGAAATGATACCTCATATATGGGCAGGGTGTCTGAGTTCCAGGCTTTGATTCGAGACTCATTGACATCCACAACAGTCACTGTGATCTCTGGACATTTGTAAGCGATCACACCACATGTAGGGCCTCCTACATAACCGGCACCAATACAGCAAATTCTCTTTATCTGGAACATCTGCAAATATTCAGAAAAATACAGCTTAAACATTAAGCGGCAAAGTGTTTGCAGCACATTTCAAAAATGAAAGAGAGATTACTTTTGACTAAATCAGAAAGATGTTTAAACTACAACAAACTCTCAAACCTTTTTAGCAGTCCCAAAATATCTTGCTCTATATATGTCATCATCACATACATTAATATAGACATTTCAGGAATAATTAATGCAAATCATTTCTATTTAAGATCAGCTGATTTATCCAAAGGCAATAGGGGAGGACGCCTGGCAGCTTTTTCCTTCAGTTCATATCTGATTGACACTAGATTACAAGCACAAGGAAAACATGATCATATCTGCCATGAAACCATTAAAAATTAATATTCCTGGGGAATGTATTGGCAAGCATCTACAAATATTATATTTTTCACAATGACGGGGTAGCCTACCATTTCAGTACATATTATGATATTTCACAATGCTTCAAACAAGGACATATATCACATTTTTTTTAAATTCTCCTTATATTAAGAAGCCACAACGTTGTGTGCGTAAGAAATACTATTTCTTGTTAGTGTTATCTAGGTAAAGTCTCATACCTGTAATATGGATAAGCTTCAGTGTCTGTCCAAGTTACAGAAAAAAAAAGAGCAACACAAAGATGTAGAGTCAAATGGCTGAATGCCTGATCCAGACTAGAAAGGCTGAAATGCAATACAAAGATACATGACCTGCATCAGTAGTAATTATTAATAAACCATAAATAACTACGAAATAATGCTACTAAATTGTAAAAAATAATGCAAAATACTGATGCATCTGTATAGTCATATATCCCTATAATCTTTGTTTAGTTATTTGTAAAAGATTGGCAACTGAACCATTATTGTTTTTATAGGTCTAAAACTTGACTTGACTTGTTAAAAAATGTAAACACAGGCACAAAGGACTGACATAACCTGCTAATCCTCTGTTCAAAAGCATTGGAAAAGTAGTTTAAATTTGTTTTTCATATTGGTTTCCTTACTGAACCAAGGACAATGTCATATTAAATTCAAGGGTTTTACTAAATAAAAAGTTAAAACAAAAATTCATAGAACAGCTTTGAGTTTGTTAATTTATCTAAATAGAAAGTAATTACAAACTGTTAATTTGACAGCACACTATAATTTGTCCCTCTGCCAGAGAGATTAGGGTTAATTTAGCATCCTTGATAACCAAATCAGTCAATCCTGGTCTACAGTGATTCAGTTTGATCCACCCTTTGAAAATAACCATGTCACACCCATTATCTCTCATATCCCAGATTTACTGTTTTAACCACGTTTTAACCATTAATTGCACCTTGTTTTTTAGGTGACAAGTAATAAAAATCATATAGGCTTTTATTGACCTCTGAGGGCTTCATTTTATTATATTTTTGCCCAAAAAAAATTAATACTGGGTGTCTATAAAGTCTCTTCACAATTTACAAAAATGATTACAAAGGCAGTTGATGAGATATCTTGACCAGATTTGTTTTATTTTTAATCGGTGTTTATTAAATTTTTTATACACATGAAAATGTTGTGTTTCAGACATTCTGTTAATGGTAGGAAAACTGTTAAATGAACCCCCTTTAGAATGGCTACTCCTCAAGAGAAGGCACAATGTGCATCCTGGTCTATTGAGACAATAACAGATGTACAGACTCAGTGAAGTTACAGAGCTGATTATGGAAGAGATCAACCAACGCATCCTTCAATTTGGGCATGGCACAAGTTTGTAAGGAAACAGGGACAGTGTTGAATAAAGAGAGCAGTGAACGACCAAGAACATCTGAGGAAACATCATTCGTGTAAGACAACGCTTTCCTTCAATAAACAGAATATCTGAAACACAAAATTTAATGTGAATAAAAACCATAAAACAAATCTGGTTAAGATATCTCATCAGCTGTCTTTGTAATACATTTCTTAAATTGTAAAGAGACTTTATGGTCACCCTGTATTATAACAAAACTTAAACGGATTGACTTTTGAGCTTTATATACGAGTGTTATAAAACAAGTAGATCCTCTCCATGAGCATGTGGTGACTTGATACATTTCTGTGAGAACTAACCATCAAACATCTCTATTAAAAGGATTCTCAGCTTCTCTGTGACTTATGTGAAGGTTCATTGGTATTTTCTGGTGGTAAAGTTTAGTTTAGTTGTGATATTAAAGCACTTTGATTGATAAGGCTCACACTAACCACCCTCAGCATTTACTTTACTGGACTGAGACTGTCTCAACAATAAAAATAAATCCTCTGTGGGCTAAAACAACTTCTTACAATAGATTCAAAGCTAATCTTCACCTATGTCTTTATTTCATTAATCAAATAGATCTCCCTGCTCCAGTCTCGACATGCAAAGGTCACCAGCCGCACCGTTATAACCTGGAGGAGGAAAAAAGGAGCCTTTCATTACCTCTGAGCCACGTCCACCCCCCTGAAAACCAGATTTATCTCTCATATTTCTCATCCAGCAGCTCCAGGTTAGCTCCAGAGCTAGTCTCACAGTTTTAGAGAGGCATTACTCAGTAACAGGATCAAACTGCCCTGAACGAAGCGACGGTGACTGTCTTCTCACATTAATCAAATGAATGGACCTCTGTTTACAGGCGCTCAACGGGCAGCCGTTAGCTAACGTTACTTTACCTTTGCCAACTCGACGGTCCTCAGCTTCAGGAGTGCGCCGCTTCTTTTAGCTCCGCTGTCAAATGTGTCGCAACAAACTGGAGCCCTGGGTTCCGGAGCTGCTGCTCTGATTCAGTAGATGCTGAATATCTTATCAAAGAATGTCTAATGACAATATCAGATCATCAGAGATCCCTGATAACTTTCCCGTCACTACCTTTGCCCACACTGAGGCAGAGGCACTCCTCCTGCCAAAGTAAACCGAAGCTTTCGCGACACCCATCAGCGTACGTAAGACTTCCGGTTGGGGGGTTTCCAAAATAAAGGTAACGGATTATCAGTCTTCCTTTACATGTCAGATTCTGCAGTTTCTGCACAGCAGGGGTGGAAAATAAGAAGAAAATATGTCGAAGTTTAAATACAGCTACTTTGATTATGCTTTTCTCAAGTACTAGCCTATGGGGAAACTTGCCTCTAAAATATTCAGTTTTCAATGAATTCAAGATACCAATTAATTTAACTCAAAGTGCTTCGCAGTGACCATTATTATTTAAATAAATGAGACTAATTTTACCCAACTGTGTCCCTAACCTTCCCAAAATATGATGTTACTTTAGGTCACTTATTCTGGTCCGACTTTATTTACTCTAAAAATATATTAGGATATAATATTTAAATACTGAATATTTTCATGTTCTGTAAAGAAGTTATTTGATGATAAAGTAACTGAATAACCTCTGGTTCATTGTGACATTTCTAAAGATCATCTCACTGTCATTTCAGGTGGAACTAGGCATATACCTAACTTGTCCCATTTACAACAGAAGATACTAAAGCATTATTGTCATTATTAGAATTTTTCCCTTTCCAATTTATTGTATTATTTGGGAGGGTTTTTTTTATACGAGTAGGATACCAAATATTGAGCACAATATGAGCACATGTGTATGACTTAATAAAGAGAATAGCAGCTGTTCTACACAAGTTACACCAATAAATATGACAAGTCATTTAATAAATCAAAGTGTAAATACAATTTTATCCTTAATATTGTTATAAACTGTTAAATCCAAATGTGATCAATGCTGATGGACAACCTCTTACTGAATTATTAGGTATTCAGTAATAAGCCAGTATCATTTCAATTTTAAAAATGGTTTTAGTGTCAAGCATTGTAACACTTCTAGAGATAAAATGAAGGAAGTATGACAACACTAACTGACTGAAAACTTTAAGTGGCATATTTTTATTTAATTTAATTTTATTTACTTTACTTTATTTGCTTGCTTTATTTACTCTAAAAATATATTAGGATATCATATTTAAATACTGAATATTTTCAAGATCTGTAAAGAAGTTATTTGAGGATAAAGTAACTGAATAACCTCTGGTTCATTGTGACATTTCTCCAGATCATCTCACTGTCATTTCAGGCGAAACCAGGCATATACCTAACTTGTCCCATTTACAACAGAAGATACTAAAGCATTATTGTCATTATTAGAATTTTTCCCTTTCCAATTTATTGTATTATTTGGGAGGGTTTTTTATAGTCTATGAGTTGCATTGTTAAATTTAAAATGTTTGAATAAAACATTCTAAAGAAAAAATACTATGAATCTGTTAAAGTAAAAGTAAAAAGTACTTCTTCTTACATGTATTCTAAGTATTCTAAGTACGCTTCCTCCGCAATGTGTAACAAAACAGCTGGGAAGGGATGAGTCATCAAAAACCAGTGCTTTATATGTTCTGATAACGTAATTAATACATAACCAACCAACTGCGTGGCAGGATGCCCTGATATATAACCATGAAGTAAGCATAAAGCACAAGTGGAGCAGTGCAAACATGTCTCTCTCAGATAAAAGTACAATTATTTTTGCTAACAAATATATATATATATATATATATATATATATATATATATATATATATATATATATATATATATATATATATATATGTACAATATGAGCACATGTATATGGCTTCATTAAGAGAATAGCAGCTGTTCTACACAAGTTACACCAATAAATATGACAAGTCATTTCATAAATCAAAGTGTAAATACAATTTTATCCTGTTAAATCCAAATGTGATCAATGCTGATGGACAACCTCTTACTGAATTATTAGGTATTCAGGAATAAGCCAGTATCATTAAGTATCATTTCAATTTTAAAAATGTTTTTTATGTCAAGCATTGTAACACTTCTAGAGATAAAATGAAGGAAGTATGACAACACTAACTGACTGAAAACTTTAAGTGGCATATTTTTATTTAATTTAATTTTATTTACTTTACTTTATTTGCTTGCTTTATTTACTCTAAAAATATATTAGGATATCATATTTAAATACTGAATATTTTCATGTTCTGTAAAGAAGTTATTTGAGGATAAAGTAACATACATAGTTCACACTTTGCCCTAAAAAAGTATTAAATCACTAAAACTTAATTATTAATGTATTTTTTTACTCTCAATGTTGTTCATAAAATAAGAATTCAATATCAAGAAAACAAAACTAACCTTTTTCCATATCTAATCCACCAGATATTAAACCAGTATTTTTTCCGTTTTAAATTTTGTTTCAGTATCAAGTATTGTTATTTAAGACTAAGTATCAGTATTAACAATTTTGCATTGTGACAGTGAAAATCTTTGATTGGTTTAGCATTTAATTCAAACTATTTTAATCAGTTCTCAGATACCACGGCAAATGTAACCACATACAGTTCTACGCCCTGAAATCCCTCAATTTGAAATAAGAGTATTGATTAAGAAACTACTCAAGAAATACATGTACTCAAACAAAGTTACTCAAATTCAGTTATATGCTCTAATGTGCTGGTTACCGTCTACACCTGGCTCTGCCCTAAACCATTAGAATGTTTCACTGTTCTGATTTCATTAACATGACTGATGTATCATGGTAAAACACCATTACAATGTTTCAATATAATGGTCAATGGATGTAATGTATTAACTTTAACTATACTATCAGCTTTTCATTGTAGATAATTGATTGATCAACTGTTTTTATAAAGAATAAAAATATCTTTATAGTGATCTCAAAATATTAGACTATGGGAATTCAATAAGTCTTGAATCATTTTTGACTGTTTTTGGGCTACTTATAAATTGTAATGTGCCACTTTCATTGAGTCAAGGCGCACAAACTCTTTGCTTTCTTTAAACCATTGCTTTTCAACATCAACACATGTGAAATCCCTCTAATGTATCAACATATTTCTACAAAAAATTAATCAATTGTTCTCGAGTTCTTCTACAAGGTATGACAAGTTTGCATGTTTTAATGAAATCTGAACTCAAGACCCATGTATTTAAGAGAATATCGCTTTCAATTTTTTCTGCTCCTTAACTTCATTAGGAATGCATTTATATATATAAGTAATTTTTATTTTGAATGCATTTTAAACACTGTAAAATAACAGTTTTTTAAGCAATGGACACTGAACTGAACTGAAGTTATGCTAAAACTGACACTGGTTCTTCCTCACATTTTTGAGGAGAACATGGTCACTAGATGACGGGTCACAGTAACCTCAAAGGCAGTGAAGTTTCCTCAAGATTTAACACTCTAAGTACCATTTGTAAATGATTTAATTGTATATAGACTCCACTGTTCTTACTCTGTAGTAAAGAGTGAAAACATGGGCCTCATGATGGGCAGTAAACAAAGGCAACCTTTCATCAGGACAGTCATATTTCACCGACTAAGTTGTAAATTTAAATGACTTTCCTTTGTTGAAACTTGCTTCAAGTCCCCCCCCCCTTGTTGTTTGTGGGGGTAGAGGAGGGGGATCTGTTATGTTGTTGACTCACTTGAGATGTTTTTATAGACTAAGAATGGAATAAAACTGATTTAATTATGTCAGTCATTTTAAAAGATTACCATAACATCAAACAGTAAGTATATATGACAGCTCAGTCTCACTTGCAGTAGTGCTATGTTGCATTTTATAAAGTAAAGACAATTACAAACTTAACTGTACATGAAGAACATTAACTCAAAACATGAGTAGAAAATGACACCTCTTACACATTAAAATAGAGGATTGAGTCATTACAAAAAAAACACCCTGCTACTTTTTCATTTTATCAGATTTTTTTCGAACCTCATGTACAATAACTATTTTTTCCCAAATAAATTATTAAAATATAAATAAAGTCAAACTATCAGCTGCTCCATACAAAAAGGCATGAACAAGTATAAAAGTTACCAACTATGTTTAAAATACAATGCACAAAACATCTCAGTACAAAAATTTTGCGTGTAACATACAACCTAGAAATTTTACAGTTGATGTTTTCAATTTCCAGTGTTACTTTTTAAATGGTATTGTTTTATTAGGAGGGCTCCAGGGTGGAGGACTTTCTCTCAGTATCGCATGAACTCGTCTTTCTCCTCTTAGTCTCTTTTTTTCCAAATCTTTCCGTACCTGTGAAAAAAGGAATAAAAACAATTGTGTATTTAGTCTGTAGACTTTCTAACTACAATCATCATTTAATTTAATCATTCATTCATTTTCTATACCGCTTATCCCTTCCGGGGTCGCTAGTCGATTACAGGGCAAAATGGAGAGACAGACAACCATTCACGCTCACACTCATACCTAAGGGCAATTTAGAGTCACCAAGTAATCTAATGATTATTATGATTAACTGGTGGTCTGTGGGAGGAAGCCAGAGTGCCCGAAGAGAACCCACGCATGCACAGAAAGAACATGCAAACTTCACACAGAATATGTAATAATTTAATCATAATAATTGGGGTGAAAACATATTTCAGAATGAAAGAAAATCTATATTACCGAATGGTTATTGAAGCATAAAGACAAGACTCCAAGGTACTCTCTTAATACAATTAAAATGCCTTTATTTTTATAGCATGGCCATGTAGACCTTAAAACCAAACTTCAACATGTTCCAGCATCATGTATGACTTCCTCATGGAGGCTTGATGTCAAAACCGCTAAAATAAAGGCTTTTTAAATAGTATTAAGAGAGTGCCTTGGAGTCTTTCCTTCTGCTTCAGTGACTTTATGAATCTCATCAAGCACCTCAAACAAACTCTCTGTTGAGTCCAGGTACCACTCCTTTCCTTTTGTCTTTAATGACTGAATGGTTGTTGGAATCAAAAACTACTGGGTAAAAAGTCATATTTTAAACCAAAAGGAAAGAGAGAACACTGTCTTAACTACACCAACATGGTGACAGCTTTTGTAACAGTGGGTGGACTTGGAAATCCCAGTTTTACCCCTTTGCCAAACACTTTCAACATATTTGTACAACTTAGAAAGTGAGTAGAAGTTTTTCTATAAGTCTCAGTAGTTATTACCATTGAGTCCTCAATGATGGGTATTAAGGATTATGATTTTGTTTCTCTGTTGTCATAAATATATATGTTTATTTGATTTTTATTCATAAAAGTACTCCTTAATCAGAATAAGAAAAATAAGATGATAATTCCTCATTTAGACCAAACATTTCAACAGATTACCCGGTGTTTAATAAAGTTATATGTAAGTTGTTCTTACTTTCTGAGCATTAGGCCTATCTGTTTATTATCAATGTAGAATACTGTATATTGAATCAAACAATACCCTCAAGGAACACACTGCTATGCTATCATAGGACTCAGCGCTACAAACCAACCCTCAATGGTATAAATCACACGTACCAAAGCTTTTCTACTCACCAGCCAGCTTTCATACATCTCTAAAGCCAGTTTGTCTCTCTCTTCTTTCATGTAGCGCTCCTCCTCTGCTTTAGTCTTGACTTCTTTACGCTGCGTCTCAACTTTCTCATGAATAACTTCTTTCTTCTTTTCATTCCTAGATCACGTTCAAAAAGATTTTTAGATCAGAGACAGCACACTGCAGGCTTTAATGGCTGATCAGGACGTGGATGTAGAGCAGATAAAAGCTGCCATCTAGTGGAGGAATAACTGTGTCATGGGGCAACGTGGTTGTTAATGTTAAAACACAGTTCCACTCTATGAGGCAACTGTAAACATGCTAGTATTTCTTGAAGTATAGCTATTTTAGAATAAAATTTGAAAGTCAAAAAGAGTAGAAAAATCTTTGAGAAATTTGGAATATTAATGTCATTTCTCCAACACTGATGTGAATTTTGTATTTCCTTCATATTTTCAGTCATCTCATAAAACACTGAACAACTCACACACTAGATGCCTCAAAATGGAAAAATGCAAGGACAAAATAAATATTAAAACAAAATGATCCACACTCACCATTTTATAAAAGACGATTTGCTCTCTCTCTTTCGTTCCTCCTCCTTCTCTTGTTTCTCTAACTTCTTTTTATTTTCTGCTTCTCTTTCTTTCCTGTGTTTCTCTTTCAGCAGAAGATCATGCTCCCTTTTCCAGTTTTCAAATGCCTGCAGCATCATTGACATTACCATCACATTTTCTCAGTGGAATGTTGCTCTTCAGAATAACAAATGCTTGATTATCGACATACCAATTTGGCAGATTGTCTTTTCTCCTCTTTGTCTTCCATATCTCTTTCTTTTTTTCTCATAATGTCATGTTTTTCTTTAGCTTTTGCTTTAAGACTCTCTGCTTTTCTTTTTTTCCAAGCCTGGTATGAAGCAACAGCATCTTCCCTTTGAGCCTCTTCATCCTGGGTGATTTTTGGAGAGGTGTTAAGCACAATTTAAGCCTGTGAAAAGGAACTTATTCAGTGTGAGTGGTTCTGTATTAAATCACCTTTTTCTTTCTGTCTTTCAGGGTGTCTTCTTTCTTTTTAAGTTCTGTGTTTTCTCTTGACTTTTCCTTTTTCTTCTTGAGCCACTCCTGTAAAAATGTTGACAAAGATTTTGAAAGGTGAGTTCACAAATATATATTTATTGTATGTCCGTGGTTCTCAAAATGGCGTGGCGGGGCACTTTGATGGACCTTGGGAATCTGTTTATATTACAAACATAAATTATCCATCCATCCATTATCTTTACTCCTTAGCCTTTCAGGGTTGCAGGGGCAGAAGCCTGTCTCAGCTGACTTTGGGCGAGAGGCGGGGTTCACTCTGAACTGGTCTCCAGCTAATCGCAGAGTCACATAAAGAGACGGACAACCATTCATACTCACATACATACCTCAGAGCAATCTGGAGTCACCAATCAACCTAATGAGCATGCTTGAGTCTATGAGAGGAAGCCAGAGTGCCCAGAGAGAATCCATGTATGCACGGGGAGAACATGCAAACTCAACACAGACAGAGCTTTGTCGACACAGGGATCAAACTAGCAACCTTGTTGCTGTGAATCAAATGCCCTACCTGCTACACCACCATGCAGCCCAAATACAAAACAATTAAAGAATATATTTTAGAAAATTCCTCAGTTCAGCTGGACTAAACTTCTTAAACGGCCTCAAATTTAGGAAAATGTAATAATCTTTGTAAATCCTTCAAATGATGAACACCTTTTGCAGGTGTATCGAGTAACACTTGGAGGGAATTATGCATCTTTTCTTTCTCTGATATATCAGTTACATTGTTGGGTGTTTTAAATATGATCTAAAAAGCAGAAATGTACTGAATTTACAAAATAGAAATAAGTATCAAAAGGATCATACACAATTTTAAAAAATACAAATCCTAAAATCAACACAGCTATCAAGTTTCATGAATATTAGAACACATGGTTAAACTTGTAAAGACAAATACAATATTACAACAAAACACCAAATGTTAAAGAAACCATTTGGTGAGGATATAAATATGGTGTGCATTGAGATGTCAGGCTGGTTGAGACATGTCTTGTGCAAAAAAAAGTGTGAAACCACTGCAGTATGTTCACTAAAGTCTCTCTAACTGACTGACCTGATAAACAGCAGCTCTGAGGGAATCTCCTGCCTTAGGCTGGGACTCTTCCAGGGAAACTATGTGATCCAAAACTTTCAGACTTCCCAAATACTTTGACTCCACTTTCCTTGAGCAAGCACTCTGGGATCTCTGGGTTGTTTTGGAGTGAGAGCTTGAAGTTCTTGTTGAAGTAAAATGACAGATGGTAAGAGCTCATCAAAGCTATTGAAATGTTTCAGTTGCAGGTTTAGTATCCATGTGCTCGTAATACATACCTGCTATCTAAAGATTGTTCTTTAGTTTGAGAGGTCTGATCTAACTGTTCTCCGGAGTCCTGCTAAAAAACGAGAAGAAGACCAGACTGAGAGTAATTAGGGATATAAGAAGCAAACTGCATTTAACATACACTTAATGGACTATAACTAAATTCAGTCTAGATGGCTCTCGTTTAAAACAATGAGAAATTATGACTTGTACATGTCTGAAATGAATAACTTACATTAAACTCATCGAATGATGTGGAGTATTTCTTCTCCTCCTCTTTGCTGTCATCAGAGAATAAGCTTTCTGAAACAGACACAAAATAATGGAAATTACTGACCTAAAACTGACAGCAAATTAAAAAGCCTATGGGGAACACCATATTAGTTTTTACTTCTGGATCCAGAATCCACTGTGGACTTGGTCATGAGAAGTGACAGGTCGCTCTTGCGTGAGGACAAATTGCTGTGACAACGTGAAGCTGCACCTGCATCTCCCTCTGTCCACTGAATGAAGAAAGGCAAAACAAGCTTTTGTTCCAGTTTTATGTTTCCTATGTTGTTGGTGACTTTACATGATTAGTGCTGCAACTTCAGGGTCTTACAGCTGTGTTGGTGTCTGTGGCGGTGGAGAGAGGGATGGATGCAGAGGAAGTCTGCGGCCTGCTGAGCTCCCCAGATTCAGCATCTTCAGATTTCTTCTCTGTAGCTTTAAGGTTCAATCCCAGAGTCCTTTGCCTCGGTTTTGGCCTGGGTGGCTCCCTCTCATTAGCATCATCTGATAAATGACCACAGGTAGAATTACTGTATGTAGGTGTAAAATCTGGATCGATATGTAACACTTCACAGGCCTGAGCCTCATGAATGAAACGGTGTAAACAAACCTGCTAAAGGTGCATATTTGAGGTCAGATGCTGGTAACTGTGGAGTCTGTGGAGAGCTGCCATTCTCCTCAGAACTCTCTGTCCCACCATCATCAGTTGGTAAAGGTAAAGACCAGTCCCCCAGAGTATCCCCTGATGTCTGCTGAGACAAAGAGCTCTGTTTTGGGATTTGGGAATCAGTTGACTCCATGTTGCTGCTTTTACAGCGCTCATGATCTTCACTGACATTTCCAGAGAGTTGAGAGGAAAACGAGCTGTTATAGTCATTGTTTTGACTGACAGAAAAGCTGGATGGCTCCTTTTCATGTGACTCTGGAGGTGATGTGTCTCCTAAGGGGGAGTTTATTCTTTGGGTTTTCAGAAAAGAAACTCTCTTCGCCCTGCTTTGTTTGCCCTCATCATCTGAGAGCTCAAAGTCATTGATTTTGGCCTTGCTCTTCTCAGCCTTAAATCTATCGGCCTTCTTTTTCCTTGATTTCAGAAGTTCATTCAGAAAATCTGTGAAATACAAAACAGCAAGGATCAATTGCAGCACATCTTCTAGACTTAATCAAAAAGCACAGCTTTTTGATTTAGAGCAAAGAGCTACACCATTTAAGATTCTACATCAATGCACAAATAAAGTAAATAATTGTAGAATGATTATGTAAACCGTTATAATCAAACTAAGTGCATTAAAAACAAGTTATACAAACACTTCATCAAATCACAGTGACACACCAAAAATGTGAAAAAGGCAGTAAAACTAACATGTTAAAAAGAGGACATGATCTGAACAGTAATGGGAGCTTAAAATACATTCAGATCTTCAATAGAGTAGTAAAAGATTCCCATCAGAGATTTATGAAAATGAAAGTCAGGCTTTATGTGCTTAAAGACAAATACCTGCACCCCTTTTAGTGAGTAAAACCTCATGCTTTTTGTTTCAAGCTTTTACTCTGAGCTACAGGATTTGAATTCTGACAAACTTGAATCCCGAAGAACAATGTGGGGTACAGTCATCAAGGTGACAACAGGCTAAGAAATTCAGGAAGAAATTCTGGTGTTACTATTCTTCTTACTATTTTTATTTATATTATTATCATATTGGTGTTTGGTGTATTTCAATATCTTACTGATATAAGGAGATGCATTACAATATCTTAAATAATGTGTATATCTGCCTATTGCCTATTATGCAGAAGCTTTCCAGACTTTTATCCAATGTAAATACTGGAAATACAATATGTTGTCATTGTGGCTGTTAAAAAAACTATTTTGTAAAGTAACATGGGCATGTTAATAGGGCAGCAACTGCCCCCTGGCCTTCTTCTATGTATATTAGGATCTAAAATCTGAATATATAAACTGATGTAGGCAAACAATCTATTATCTCTTAATGCTGGCTGAGAAGACTGTAATGATAAAACAGGTGGGGAAAGAATCCCCATCTGTTAAGCTGTGGAAAAGTCTGATAACAGATATTCTTAACTCAGAGAAGTTGAGAAATACATTGGAGGGAGACCATTATTTTGTTTTCAGGAAAAACAACAAAAAAAAACAAAAGAAAACAAAATCAGAGAAACCTCTGAACCCTCTCAGTATTAAGTACAGTTTGGCATAAGTTGACAGGATGAGTTAAATAATTCTTACCACGCTGGTTGCAGATATATAATATATGTTGTATGAGATTTGTGGACCTACTGTAAAAATACTTGATATTAGTGTACAGAGCTGATAATGTTTAAGCTTTGAAAAATAAATTACACAAGAACATAAAACAACTCCTTATTTGGTTTATCTATTTTAAAGCAGCAACTTCCATTAAAAAAAAAACAGATGGAAGCCAGCCATCACCTTTAACTGGGCATATCTACAGTGTGCGGCTCTGCAATGATATAGTCCATTGATAGACACAATAAGTGTTCATATACACAACAGTAACTAACTTTCTACATCAAACTAAGGATATTTCAGATTACTAATATATCAAAATTTAGACCTTGGTTTTCTTAATTGTTCACTGCATCTATGTAAATAATTTTCTTTAGTATATGGTGGCTGCGATCAGCCTGTCCACTTGAGTACACCATGAATTCAATTATAAACCACTAAGTTATTTTGAAGGATCTTTTGGTGCTCTGACATCTTACCATCTTCATCCTCATCAAAGTCATCAGAGTATGAGTACTGGTCTGTTTTTATTTTGCTTGCCCTGGCAGAGACAGCAGCCTGTAGTTCATCCTACAAAAACAAGAATACTCAGGTTAAAAGTATGAATAAAAACGTTTATCTTTAGCTTCCGATCCACACTGTACACCACACACCCTTTACCTGAAACGTTGTCCTCCTCGATGTTTTCGGACTTTTTGTGTAAGCAAGTGTGCTGAAGTCCTGGCTTGACATTTTGAAACAATTCCCTCACACTGACATTAGCACATTAGCATGCTAACGGTTGTTCGTTACGTACACTGGGGTAGGGAGCTAACTGCTAGTGATGGTCCGCTGATACCTGAGGCTCCGACACCTGCGCCGTAGCTCATGAAGCAAACGTATCGAAGCACTGTGCCGGAGCGTGTATCGGTCACGTGATAAGTGACGTCCGAAACAGTTGAGTGACGTATGAAACAGTTGAGTGTATCGAACCAGCGCCCTCTCAAGGGAACCGATACTAACGACTTTTAAATCACATCTTAAAACTCATTTTTATTCTTTGGCTTTTAATTTAGCATGAGAGTTGTGTGATCCGTGTCCTTTTATGTCTTTTATGGTCTTAACCCCTTTGTTTTTTATGACTCTTATTTGTTTTAATGTGTTATTTTAATTGATTTTATTTTCTTTTTTGATGTTCTTATATGTTATTTTAACTGTGCAGCACTTTGGTAAACTTTATTGTTTTTTAAATGTGCTATATAAATAAAGTGGATTGGATTGGATTGGATTCTTGTCTAATTATGACAAATTATTTATAAATGTAATTAAAAAATAATTTTAGACATCTGGCTTCAAAATCATCATCAAAATCTTTTCAGCTATGTGATATTTAGATTTGTTTTAGGGTGTAGTATGACTAATGTAGACTTAAGTATGGAGCTACTGTGAACTTCTATTAGACATGACAAAAACAATGTCTTTATTTTTCTTTTTCAAAATGTATTTTATTGTGCGAGTGAGCGTGAAACCATACATCCATGCAGTGTACACGAACAAATATGCATTAGCGACTCCAATCCCAAATGACTCTTGAAACAATGACTTCAACATCAGTTCAATTGCACTTCATTTTATTGACCACTAGATGACCTACTCGAGCATTGTATCATTGAAGCCTCGAGCAATGAAGCATTTTTTCAAATCAGGTGTCGGAGCGTCAACAAAGCCTCGAGCGCCCATCACTACTAACTGCTAACCCGCATTGTTACCGTCACGGCTACATTAGCTTCATACAAAGATTGTTCACAGCGTGATTCATGTGGGGTTTATCATAATATACAACACGGCCCCTGATACATGTTCATGTTTTCATAACTACAACTTCCTTACACACTTGTTGACGGTAACCCTGGGAAACGTGGCAACGACTTCCGTGCCAAAATTGCGCATGCGCAAAGTATATAATCCAGAGGAAATTCTCGGTGACGACATTTGCTGTTCCGCCCTTGAAGTTCAAAATAAGAAATGCTAAAGGTCCTAAAAGACTCTATCTCTTTATCTCAATCGCTATGTTTCAAATTTTTAGAAAAAAACAAAAAAACGTGTGCATAGTTTTTCTAAATTTTATTTATTAGTTCTGCACAGAGTTAAGAGGTGGAGGTTTAAAATGGGTTGCATCCTTAGTGCAAAAGATTCTGAAACAAGAACGTCTCAATTTCCTAAAATGCGACTAATAAAGAAGACTGAACCAAAAAATGAACGATTAAATAAATACATACATTAAAAAAATTAGTTTTTCTAAAACATTTTTAAAATAATGCTGACAGGAGAAGAAGTGTGAAAAGTGAAATTTTGATTGGATGGATCTCTGAAGTATCTTAAATTGGCCAGTGAGGCCTTATCTGCAGACTATAGTACTAGTCATTGCAAAAGAGACTTCCTTTTTGTCAAAGTAAATTAAATATATTCACTTATATTTTGAAATATGTTTTAGAACCCTGAATGTCAGTAATGGGGTTGTGTTAAGTTAAGCCAGCACCAAATAAGATTAATAAAATGTGTATCCTTGATGCCTGAGAGGGCAAAGGCCATTACTTGATGGCTCTCTAACCTTTTTTCTGAATATGTAACAGAAATGTGAACAGTTGGTCATTTTTTCATAAGTTTGTTGATCAAACTGTCCTCTAATTATTAAATGTAAAAGACAATGACATGTTTAATACATGTATTTTCAGATAAGTATTGAATCCCCCAAACTTTATTTTTAAGAGATTTCAGACAAATTCACTGAACGTTCATAGGGCTTTACTACAAGGGAAAAAATAAATGGAAAAAAGTTATTCCTAAAAAATCAATATAGAGTATAATGCACACACCAATATTTCAGAAGAGGATTATGGCCACTAAAATGACATTTTTCTAATGGTTGAACGATTTTTGTGAGAAGAGTTGAAATTCTGAGAATAAAGCCTGTTCACAACAACCTCTTAAAAATCAGACATCACAGCTGGCGTTTACATTCAACAATCTTTTCTCAAGAGCATACCAAAAAAATCACAACCAGGCAAATGAGACTCAAATCTTTTATTTGTTGTTGTTGTAGGAAAAGTGCATAGTTGAAGCCCTTTTTCTCATATACAGTAACAAAGTAAACCACAGTCCACGTGCTGTTCATCTTAACAATCTAGTATGGCTTCTCATTGATTTCACACAGCTACTTCTGATTTACTAATGATTATTTCAGTTTTCTATTAATGTATCCCTGTCCTATTGTCTTTAAAGTGAATTGAGAGAGAAAATCACAGACACTGATGGTATGAAAATGCAGAGCAGCCACTGAAGACTGTTAGGATGAGCTGGCAACACGTGTAACAGAGCAGCTCCAGGTTCTGAGTTCTTAAATAATGCATTCAGAAGAGATCCTTCTTTATAAGGATGATCCATCTCATAACTGTCATCATTGTTATGTATGAACAATGTCCTACAAAGAGGTAGGTCCATGATTAAGAAAAGTAGTGGATAGAAACAAAAAACCCACCATGATATAATTCAGTTTTGTAGAAAAGAAAGGATACTGAAAATTATTGAGATATTTAGCACAACTCTTAATAAAGACAATAAGATGTAACAATGGAAGAAATAATTACCCTTTGTATCCAAAGTAAAGAGAAAAAAGCTGCAAGTGTCTGATGCAGATCCTACTCATCCATCACTACGTTAGAGTAAAAATGACCTCCTATGCTGCTGCTCTTTCAAAGGACACCCACCATGTAGGCTGAGAATCCATACAACAGATACACATTGGCACTGGTTCATAATTCACCCTTTTCCCGAACTGCACTTCCATTCATGACAAAAAAAGAGTAGCAAGAAGAAAACTTGTTTTGCTTATGTGAATGGACAACTGCTGTGCTTTAAAAGATAGAAAAGGCAAAAGACATCATTTAGAAGGATGAAGCTGCACATTACACCTTTAAAAAGGAACCAACATACAACAAGAAAAAGTGCTCCCAAAACACGAAGCTAGACTAAGGTCAGGTCACAATTTTCCACGTTCATCTTTAAACACACAATCACAGAACATTATTTATTATTTTAATGTGATTAAAACATACTTAGCATGTAGAGTTTTTTCTTCAAGTGAAATGTAATCACTCTGCTGGTTAAACATACTATTAAAACATGATGGAATATGACATCATCACTGGCACTGTGCAGAGTTGTACTTGGTTGAAAGAGAGGAATGCAGAACCCACAACCCTTTATTACTCACCAAACACACAACAATTATTTTTCCCCCAAAAAGTGAACTCCCTGCCACTCCTTCTCTTTCTACAAACCCAGGCAACTAATGCCTTCATTTAGAGTTTTCACAGGTCAGCAAACACTAGACCTCAGGCCAGGAAATTAACACAGAACAGTGAAAAACCTCCAATCAAGAGGTCAGAGAACATCCTAATGATGGATCAACATGGTGGTACGACATGAATGTTAATATTGGAGGCATACTTTTCTCTTAATTTCAATGTTTCTGAAAGAGATTTTTATATTCTTGTGATTTCAGATGACTGATTCTGTATATTAAACCAGAAAAAAATAACACGACAAACAAATCCATATCAGAATGTATGTGTGGTATCTTAATGTAGTTTAAAAAAAAAACATTTTGACCACCGATATTTGAAATTTTGAGTGTTGGCCCCATCAACCTGACTCCTCCTGGGCTTTCATAAAAGTTTTCACCATCTGATCCACCCCACAGAATAAAAGAAAGAAAAGAAACAGATTTTGGATAAAGCTCAGCAGGGAGAAGGTCACTGATCATAGTAACTCCCTAACTGTGCAGCTCCAGGTGTCTGAGTGCTCTTTCTCTGGGTCCACTGCTAGTCAATGGGTGGTGCTGGAGGTTCTCTTCTGTCACTCTGGAAAACAAAACAAGAAGTTTGTGAGTCTTAACTTCAGTGAAAGATTTTCATGACGCCAGGATTACAGTCATTGTGAAAGCACAGCGACAGCTGAAGATGAAAACAGGTAGGATTATGTGTTTGGATTTTGATTTGTCAAATAAAGCACAGTCTAGAGTCTGAATCATGTTTATTTGTTGTGTTTGAGGGAAAAGTGCCTAATTGAAGCTCTTTTCTCAGACAGTTTTCTATCTATGTATCTCTGTCCCATTATCTTTAAAGTGAATTAAGAGAGAGACCTAAATCGTGGACATTTGATGCATGGAAATGAGGAGCTGAAGACTGTTAGGATGAGGGTTATAGGAATGAAAGACTGCTTCACGCAATAACGGTGAATAAAAAATTGCATAACTAAATATGAATGCCCAACTGTTCCTGCTCAAAAGATGATGAACTATAACCCCACCTTAAACACAGAGATGGGCACAAGTCACTTGCTGCAAGTCCAAGTCAAGTCTCAAGTATCTGGGTGAAGTCAGTCAAGTCTCTCATAGTTTAGCATACACAGTTTGCATTAGCCTGTTTCCCAACAATCCTGTTTGTAAAGATTTAGAGGTCCTGTTATCTGACCGACTCTATTACATCCATCACTATAACTTGAGACAGCTGTGTTTATATGCATATAAACCAAGTCTTACACAGTGAGGTTTTTTTTCTAATACTTATTAACTACCTCTGCACTGTTTTTTGCTCAACTCTTGTTAATTTTATCCCTGCACTAGTTTTTTCACATTACAGGTTATTGCACTGTACTTGTTAACTTGATCTCTGCACTGGTTTTCGTACAATACTTGTTAAGTTTATCCCTTCACAGGTTTTTGCTAAGTACTCATATTGTCTCTTTCACTGCACTAGTTTTTATTCACATAGGGTATTCTTTAATTCTTCTTAAGGTAATATATCATGTTTGGGAGGGGGTATCATTACTATTTCCAGGGGTCAATTTGTAAAATTGTTTCATGTCATTTTTTGTCTTATAACCTGCTACTGGATGCTTTGAATTTCCTCGGGATCAATAAAGTATCTATCTATCTATCTATCTATCTATCTATCTATCTATCTATCTATCTATCTATCTATCTATCTATCTGAAGAGTGTGCTGGTGAGCCAGGAAGGCAGGGAGTAACTTTCACTGTCTAACACTGTGTGAGACACTTTCTTTAAAACATTCAGGTAAAAAAAAGAAATCAGGGTTTGAGGCAGCTCTCCTTTTGAAGGGGGCCCTCCATTCCAGTCTCTAGCCTGTGGTGGCCATGCTCAGATGTTTTGAGGTACACTTGATGTGGAGGGTGTCAAGCAATATGTAGGAATCACAGGTGGCTCTTTTTATTTGAGCCATATTTGAGCCAGACCTACAATAATAATGATTGGGAAGTCAAGTTTGGGTTTTTTAAATGCAACAAGAGTAAGAGCCTCTAACTCCAGTCCCCATCTATGCATATAAACCAAGTCTTAGAGCGAGGTTTTGCCTCCTTTTTAACTGCAAACTGTTCTTTAAAAAATGTTTTCTAAAAGGCTGATTGTTAACATTACTGCACAATCAATATAGTTAATAAAATTTGGGCTGGAAAAAGAATACCTCTCATTAAAAAATGTTCCCCCTTAAAGAGAAACTCATTCAACAATTGTTTTTTTATTTGTCTGACTTCTATTCATTCCACTTTTCAATAGACCTACCAACAATAATTTATTACTTTCTCACTCTCTTGTGAAGGTGTCCATTCCAGCTCAGAGAAGCTTGTTTTAACCAGATTACATCCCCCATCTGCCATGGATTGTGGGCACAACATATACATACATAATATGTCGGGGTGTGTTATTTTAATGACCATTGTTTTCACTGCTGTATATCAACAGCTCGTCTTTGATACACTTCTATTGCCCAAATAGGCACATTTCATGAACCCCAGGTAAAAGTTGGTGTACGATGATTTCTGAACCCAAATCTATGCAGGTTTCTTCACCAGATTGAATGTTGAGGGCCATAGTCTCTGCCACAGAGTAACTTATTGAAAAAGGGGCTGGAATGGAGTAAATGCAAAAACACATATATTTAAAAAAATCATGTAGGGTTAAAATAAAAAGCATTCTGTCAATTTTGGTTGATTCTTTCTAATTACCTCCGCCAAGGAGGTTATGTTTTCGGGAGAGTTTGTTTGTTTGTCTGACTCTGAACAAAATAGCTCAAAAAGTTAAGGATGGATTTTGATGAAATTTTCAGGAAATGTTCAGCATGGGAAAAGGAAGAAGTGATTCAATTTTGGTGTTGATTCAGATCACCGTCTGAGAACTGTGCTGCTTGGCGGAGGTCTGTGCTCTCCGAGTGCTTTTCTAATTTTTTTCCTGTTTTAATTTCTCTTTCTTGTCCTTCTGTTTGAATGTAACTTCATTGGCTCATAGTATTTCTAGTGCCAAGGTCAGACTACACAATTCATGCGTGATTACAGCCCAATATCATAGTTGTAGGATTTCAAACTTTTTTGGAAATGAAACTCGGCCATTGTGTATCATGCACTGTGCCATTATGACTGCCAACAAAAAGACCAGTCTGGGATACCTCACAACTCCACAACAGAAAGCCTTGCAGGTTTAACTTTGACCTGCCTTTTACAATTTGTTGCCTCACTTCAGAGACTTTGACCAATGGAATCAAAAGAAGCTCTGCATGTGCAATGACCACGGATAAAAATGGACTGCAGTTGATGCCTTGAGAGCTGTGAGAAAGAGAGGAGTTAAGCAAAGTCCCTAAAACAGCATCCCTGCCTTTGAGTTACATTGTACAGGAGCTACTAGACTATAAAGGAGAAATGCTGGACAGAAGCAGCAGAGGCAGCCTTGCACCTTCATGAGGAACTGCTTCCATGTATCATCATGGAAACCTAACATTCATCATAACATTTAACAAGACAAACAACAGTTCAGAACTGCAAATAGGCTAGAATGTGTTTGTGTGCCACTTTCAGCGTCATTCCTCCTGCTTTCTTCAACATTACATGAGTCTTTAAATGCCGTCAATTTCGATTGTGTAGTTTGCCATGAATGTTGGGCGAGTCTGGAACAGTAGCCATCATAACTGACTTAAGAAGTTGTGTAGTTTGACCTTGGGGTTATGTAGTTCTTTTAAAATGCGTACTTTAACTCAACCTTAAACAAAGAGGGCAGTGGTTAATACTGACATTGTGGGGTCCAGTAGGTTTGTCTGTTTGACTAGATCCTCTGAGACTGGAAGGGCGCAGCAGGTACAGGACCAGAGCCAACACCATCCACCCCATCACAATCATGGGTAGGGTCAGGTCTCCACTCCAACCCACTGGCATGCTAGGACCAGGTACTAAAAATAAAACAAACACAACTTCTCTTAAAAAAGAAAGTCATCCCTTTTCAGAATATGACTGAGTATTACCATGCTGTCACATATTACTGGGATAAAAACCAACCAGCTCTATCTAGATCTTTAATATCTAAAGAATAAAGTACATATGGTCATTCTTACATTCCTGAGGGCACTCTGTGTCTGTGCAGTAGGACTGGGAATGCCTGAGCTGAAAGAAAAATCACCAAGTTACCAACCATTTTACTCTTAAGCTTCATTTGTGACACGAACAATAAGATGGTCCCTATCATAATTTCAGAAGTCAGTGTTTATTTTTTCATATACATTGTACAAATGGAGCACTGTCATCTCCCTACAATGTCTTGCACATTTGTGACAGTCAAATGGTGTGCAAATTCTTTAGCTAGTTGGACAACACCCTTTCCCTGCTGCAGGCAAATCAGAAATCCCCTGTGGCAGCATCAGCCTCTAAGAATACAGCAGCTCACCATTCCAGTAACACCTGTGAGCAAACAGCCAATCCGATCATCTGCAAGCTGACACGACACGTTATAAAATCTTTTATTTGTTTTAATGCTGTTTTCAGGATCATTTTGACCTCATTTTTTGTTGAAAGCTTTCCACTAAGGAGCTGGATAATATTACAAACACAAAGCAAACCCAACAGCCAAAAGGACAAAACAGTGAAATCCTGTCTACCTGCGTGGCACAGCTGATGGGGACTAATGATAAACTCTAACAGGAAGCAGGATGTGCTGGTTCAGCATCAGCTTTTTATGATCACCCCTGTGCACTTGAGATTTTTAAAGTTAATCCCTTTTCTCTCTCCTCCAGCTGGAGATATTAATACTTTAAACTGCACACCTAGCCCACTTGGTCCTGTCCCTGCTCTTGTTATTATCAGCTCCAACAGTAAAAGTTTAAAGTTTTTAACGACTTACCAGGTTGATGAGGCGTCTCATAGCATACTCATGGGTGCAAATGCACTCACAAGGGTCATAGCCTCCCTCTGCCATCTCTGACTCCCTCTGTCTGACCTTGGAACAACACAACAGTACAGCAAAGAAGAAGGACTTGTGAACAGGGCAGAGAAACTTAATGCTGAGTCCTTTTGTTGTTTCACAGGCTGACACAAATTAGAGGGAGGAGACTGCTCAGTCAAAGAAAGAAAGCAGACTCCGTGGCTCTAATATCTGGCACGTCATCTTAGCTTTTGCAAACAGGACAGGGTGATGCAACTGTTCATGGCCTCGATTAAATATCATATATTTATCTGGACCATTTTGACTGATCTTGAAGCTTTTAGTTAACTCTGAGTTAACTAAAGGAGTATAGATCTTTAAACTCTAACCAAACTTTTAGAGACAAGAGTCATTATAACGTCTGTGTTTTTATTTCTGTGCTGTCAGTGTATTTAAAAGCCAGAAGTATCCACTGAGAAAACTTTTAACTACTCCCCAAAAAGGCAGTCAATGGATAGGACCTGAATTTAGTAAGCCTTCAAGCATAAGTATGTTAGTACATGCTTTGAGGTGACAGCGAATGTACAGTTTACAGTAGTTGAAAAACATATGGATGTTGTTAAAGAGAACAGTTTTTGGAATGAACATTTCATTGGAAATATTTATTCATGTGATTTTCATCACTAATAATAACCAGTAAAAAACATTAGTTTTGGTTTTATTGTCACTGTAATTTTTTGGCAGATAGGTGTTACTTTAAATTGGATCAGGATAGGGGGCAAAAAGGTCAATAGGGACATCCCTACTTCAAAAATGAAATTTAATGTGGCTGTTATGAAATCGAAGTTGATTGCATGCAGCCATCTTTAGGTTTGGGGTTTAATACTCTAATGTAATCATTGGCCTTACGCCCACTGCACAGTTACAACAACAAAAGCAGAAAGTCAAACATGAGAGATGACTGATCAAGACATTAGTTCACATTCTTTGTACAGAGTGATGCATTTAGAGTCTGCTAAAAGCTCTTTTTGGAGACATTATGTGACACCATCACGAATACACTGTATTTTTCACGTCAGCCAACTCGGAAAAGATGTCGACGGCAGACCAAATGAAACGGCCGGAAAATTTTCACCTCGCTTAAATAGGTATAGCCTGGTGATTTAAACATACACGTGAAAATGCATTTAACCTAAAGCTGATCGCGGTGGTCGAGCTCCATGCTAAGCTAACCGTCTCGTCGGGGGTGAACTCACAGCTGCCTGTGCTCCGCCTGCGCGTGAACATACGACCGCACACAGATGTAACAGCAACACGGCATCGAAAAAACACTTACTTTGTTTCTTTCTGGACGTATAGACAATGCCAGGCGTCTCCAAAGAGCAAGGGGTGCACTGGTGAAGTTCTGTTTTTCTCCAGCAGCCCATACACCTGCAGAGGAATCACCTTTCGTCTGTGTTTTGTTTGCTACACGTGAACCAGCCACAGCTATTCTTCATGAGAGAAATCGAGGCGTGCGAGGGGGCGTGGTCTTTATGCGTCAGTGGTGCCAATAAGCTTTGCTATTGGTTTAAAGTTTGATGGGCGATTCCTTGGACCAATCACAGCTCTGAACGATCTTTGTGTCAGGAAAGTAAACAAACAGTGGAGCTGCTCATCAGAAGGAGAACCGACATCTGTGCAGCTGTGTCACAAAATGTACAGTTATGGCACATGATCCGTTCAGCAGCTTCACTTCAAATATAATTTAATGTAACTGGATATCAGAAAAAAACGTAAAATTTTTAATATTAGCAAATCTTTGCATATCAAAAAACTGATAGTATCAGTACTTTTTTTTTTTTTTTTAAATCAATGCATTAAGTCTTTGTTGCAGGTTTTAAAGACCCCCTTTCTCTTGGCATACAAAAATTCCAGGCTCTTCTCTTTTGTAATAGCAAAAAGAGTAATTTCAGACATATTAGAAATAGGGTAACCACCCTAAAATTGCATTTACAGAAAAAAGTTATCCTAAATATGTATTAGAGGATATTAGTTTTGTTTATACTATCCGCAGTACTGACAAGCATGTTGTGACATTTGCATCTTAAGTAAAACTGACAGACTATAGCTCAGGACAAATGTTTATTGAATCAGTTCTAAATCTTTTACAAGACTTAAAGATCAAGCACTCAAAGGACGGATATACAATTCATAAAAAAACAACATTTTAAATAGTTAAACTGGTCCAAATACCATAAAGTTTTGCAAAGTTAATTGTTTCTTTTACAATTTATTCTACAAGTCCAAAATTTCAGTGGAATGTTAACTCCACTGGAGCACATTTGTGTCTTTGAACTTAACTTTGAATTTGTCTAAAATAGTAAGAGGTGCATTAAAAGATATATCTAGTCTTAGGGATTTATCAGTTCGGTTTGATAACTAATATCCTCAAATTGGTCCAATGTCTTTCTTCCATTTCACAGAGAGCAAATACTGTTCAAACAATGAATGTTTCTAATCATAATGAGAGAAAATGATCTGTTCTGTATAAACAGAGCAATCATATCATATAATTTAACCTGGAAAAGGAAACATCTTTACCATTTAGTTCTACTGCAAGTAAGAAGAGGAGGGATTGAGGAACTTCAGTTAAGTGCATTATTGAAAGACTGAAGAACTGATTTTTTTTATGTCAACTGCAATAAAAGTGAATTAATGTAAAACAGTTACCCAATCATCAATTTTTATATACATACAAAGCACTTTTATACAAACCTAACTGGAGTCCAAATGCTTTCTTCAAGAGTAAAAAGTTGTTGCCATAAGAAGAAGCTGTTGACACAAATGCCTTTGAATATGATTTAGAGAGTAATTTAAAACAGTTAACAGACAGATATGAAATGACATCCAATGTTATAATGGATTAATATACAGTAGAGACATAAAAAGTTCAAGAGCATATTTAACATATTTATTTGTAACCTCATTACAATGTATCTTATTTCCAAATGTAGATCCACTTTTATTTAACAATGTTGAGAACTGTCCTGAAGGTGAGTTACAATAGCACATTCCCCCATGTAACAGGGTCCATGAATGAAACTTCTGGTCACCTCTTTGTGTATGCGCTATATGAGTGTGACAGAGAGACAGACGGAGGGAGAAAGAGAGACAGAGATAGAGGGAGAGAGTATGGTGCATATTCTGGACTCTCTAACAAAGCTAAGTGGGCAGGCAGGACAGCTGTTCATTGCTGCAAGCCCGGAGACCAAGCCCCTTGCATGACATCGCCCCTGACATGACAGAAGTGACGTCATTAAATAAGAAAAAAGGTTAAAGATAGACGGGCAGACAGACAACTAGGATATTCAGGTTATTCAACCCTCCAGTAACAGTTCAAATGTGTGGACATCAACATTACAGGAAAACACAAGATACATAAAGTTAAAAAGAAAACAAGAACAAGCCAGAAACTAGTCTTTCTCAAAAGAACAAAAACATCAAACAACCTTATTCAAAAACAAATTACATAAAGTAAAAATAAAATAATAAAATAAAGCAGAACAAAAATAAAACAGCGCCTTTTAAGTAACATCAAAATAATACAGGACTCTACAACATACTTTATGGAGTGCTACTTTAACTTGTAATTGAATATGGTTTATCAAAGTAACTCTATTTTTTACTTGAGTATTTTATTTTTACTTTTCACTCTTTGAAGTATTTCAAACGGGATGTTAATTTGTATTTTATAATGTATTTAAATAAACGTCACAGTGAAATCCTAACAACCGTCGTCACATACGTCATATCCGTCACGCTGGGGGCTTTGTCACGCAGGAGGCTTGCGCTCCGGAGCTGCTGTAGCTAGATGTATCTCGACAGGCAGGCAGTCGACGGTACTCGGTGCTGCCTCTGAGGTGGAAAAATATAAACCACAGACGGCGAAAGTGAAAGGACGGCTCTGTTACTGAGGAAAGCACCTAGCAGGCCGGCAGTCCCCACACAGACGGACGCCATTGGGAGAGAGACAGAGGCCCCGGGTGTTGCTCGAAGGCAGGAGCGACTCAGCAGCAGACACAGCCATGGCTAACATCGCGGCCCAAAGAATCAGGCGGGAGTTCAAAGAAGTTGTCAAAAGCGAGGAGGTGAGTTAACGTCCCTAACTACTGTCTAAATGATTGCCTTTGTTTCTGTGTGAACTCTCTGAAAGTCTAAAGAGCCTGTCACCGTCATATCAGGCACTAAATCACCTTTGTCGGCGCCAGGTCTCAGTGTGGCAGTAGGTAAGGCCTAGTCAGGGGAACTTTAGCTTGCTGTTGATCGAGATCACGCTGCCCCTGTCCGAGCGTTACGTCAGGAGGAAGTAATCAGGAAACACCGGGGATAGTCGGCTAACAGGCCTTTTGTTTTTCTTTATCAAACATCACAGCATACACGGGTTATCATACCACTAGGCTAAACCTACACTGTAAGGGTGATGCTACACGCTTCGTATTATCAATTGTAACTAGTTATAAGGAGACAGGAGTCGTGTTGGTAGCTTTAATCTTGCGAACAGACGTTTTTAGGCTGATATGCCACCCACAGCTAGCATTAGCCTGTGTTGTTATGTTTTAGCCTTCATTCACGTTACACGCTTATAAATCCATATTTGGTCTATTTTTGTGTTGAGTAATGTTGGTCAGTTACGGCATCGGTTTATATCTGGTCTAGCCTGAATGACCTCCTTAATCATATATTGGAACACAAAACTGAAAGGTGTTAACCACACAGACGCTATCCGGCTAAAAAAAAGTTTGGACTCGAATATGTGGAACTAAACCTGCTGGATTAAGAAGTAGTAACATACACGCATGTCTTGTATGTCGTAGTGTTTTATTCACAACACACTAATTGTAATCCTACAGCATTACCCTTTACATAGACGTTTGGCTAGTTCATATTCGGCAGATGTTTGTTTTGTGATAGATATCTCAGTGGGCTGTCTGTCATAGCCTTGTACACATGTAGATTTTAAGAGCACAAAAATGAGAGTAGGAAATTAACAGAAATGTTTCACCAAATGTATGAATGTAATGGTTCAACAAATATGCTTTGGAAAAATATGTGCCAACATTGTGTCTCATGTTGTTCTTAAGAAATATTACATTCTATGAGACAGAAGCATTTAAAGAAGAAGCACAGAAGAATGTGTTAAATCACACTTGAAGAAAAAGTGTTTATGGAGTACCAGTGTACTAACACTAAGGGGTGCAGGGTGTTGATTGTGGTACATATGAACATCCCTGTTTACATCTGCAGCAGATATTTTGGCCATACTAATTAATCATACAGTATAGATTGCATCGTCGTCAGGGCCAAATTTACTTTCTCCCAGTTTTGTGATTTTATTTTATTTTTAAAATATTGCTAATGGTCATCCTTCATGCTGGTGAGTGGATTTTTATAATATGTTGGCACAAAAAGTAATAGTATAGGACGATTTAGACATCCGTTTTAGGATGTTTTTTATTTTCTGAAAAGTAGCAATTTTGTAGACAAGAGTTTTGTGCCCGACAGTGGCTTCAGTAGGGACCAAATGTGTCAATATACCATAAAAGGAAGAAATGTTTCTGATAATAGATGAGTCTTTCCTTGGATATGTTTTTATTACTAATTATCTACATGTTTGTATCAATGCCATTTTGTGTATGGTTGAACTAAATTGTGTCTTTCTTATTAATGTCCATCTCTTAAACAAGACATGATCACGTCAGAGGAACAGATTCAGTCTGGTGTGTGAGAGACTGTAAAAAAAAAGGGTCAATATCAATACCAAAGACACTTCTTGATTTAAAGATGTGCACATAGCTTTGTAATCGCAAGATAACAATACAAATAAGATCTCAGGAGAAAGTCCCACAGATTATTTTTTTAGATATATATGCAATATGTCACTAGAGGGTTTTGTATCAAATACCTCTTACCACAAGCTTTACTTGATGAAAACCAGACTCATCCGTCCTGACCCATCAGTCGAGAACCTCTGCTGTTCCCCTCTTACCTTGTGTAAAGTCATGTTATTGTGGATCAGGAGTTGATTTTTCCCTGCTTTGCTCATTAACCAGTTATCTGTGTTCTTATTGTCTGTATGTCTCCTAACACCTGCGTCATAGCTCAAAAACATAGTCTAATTTATTGTTTCTTGGGTTGACAATTGTTGTTTTTAAAGGCTAATATCCAGTATGTCTGTCCCTGTGACAGAAAGTGTGGTTTAATGTTCAGAAACACAGTCAGACGTGTGATTAATCATTCGCTGTGTTCCTCTCATTTGTTCAAACTCTCAGACAAGTAAAAACCAGATCAAAGTAGACATGGTGGATGAGAACTTCACAGAGCTGAGAGGGGAGATAGCAGGTCCTCCAGACACACCATATGAAGGTACAGACACACTGCTGTAGGCTCGCCAGCCGGAAATACACTTGATTGAAAAAGTTTTACACATTTTGACATACTGTTTTGCTTTTTCTTTTCCAAGGTGGCAAATATCAGCTTGAAATCAAAATCCCAGAAACGTATCCTTTCAACCCACCAAAGGTATGTGTTTCAGTATCTAACACAGTTCACCTGTTTTTGATGTTCCTTTGCTTTAAATGAAATAGCCTCAAACCCAGGTAAAGGATAACATATAAGCTTGTTTGTTAGCTATTTGTGTATCTTTGGAAATGCTTCAATTTTAGCATTGATATTTTTTAATAGTAGTTAGATTATGCATAACGTGCATGAAAATGTGTGACACTATTATGGTATTATTTTCTGTTGGGGAAACATTTTTAGTCACTTGACTCAACCTAGTTAGAAAGGATGTGAAAGTCTAGTAGATGGCATATTTTCAAACATAAATCTTTGCTTTGTTTTATCTGTATCTTGTCATTCTTTAACAGGCTGCTATATTTAACAGGTTTGGATTGTAAGCAAATAACAAGATAGGGAAATGAAGTCAAAAAGTAACTTCAAGTATACTTCATTTTAGTTATTGAACGATTTACAACTGAAAAATCTTGTAAATAATAACTTTTGAAGAGCTTGACTTGATACTTGAACCCGACCTATTACCTGTACTATATTCATTTCAACATGATCTATTTGAAATGTTTTGTGGAAACGAATGATTATCATTGAAATGATCTTGTTTTAGATTTTTATATGTAATAGTATATATACATAGAATTTAAGGGATGGAGGGTTCATTTTTTCTACCATTATTCATGTACTGTACATGCAGAGATGCTGGCTGTACCCTTGTGGCCTTTGGCAGCTGTCCTGAGAGGATTTTACTCAGATCTGACACTGTTATAGTCTTTTCTTTACCAAAAATATTGCTGATGACCATGCAGCTGTCAAATATAGTTATCTGATTTTTGGTCCATATCATCCAGCCCTAATTTTCCCCTTCCTTTACCAAAATAATGACAGCTGAGAGCATCAATGATAGTAAAAATCTCGCATGCTTAAAGCGTTGTTACTGAAAACAGTAATGTCTTCAAATGTTCCATGCTTTCAGAACATAGAGACCTGCCACAGGTCTCACCAGCTGTGCGGAAGTTTAAACACAAGTTCAGACGTACAGCAGAGTTTACTCGCTTCTGATGTTTGAGGTGTTGCACAACCTGAGATAGTTCTGACATAGGCTTAAGTTTTAACTCAAACTTTACACCTACCTCTTGGTGAAAAGTCCTCAGTAAAATATGTCATTGTATTCTTCTAAAGGTGGATTTACTTGAAGGATAAGGAGGAGCAGAGGGTTTTAGACACGTTTTGGTGTACATGATGACTTTCTTGCCCACGCTGCTTTTTTCCTTTCCTGAAGTTTATTTCAACTGTTTAGCACTGTTAGATTATCTGAAGCTGCTGCTGATATATCCGCAGTTTTGCTGGTTTTGTTTTTCTTTTGTTGGCTTTATATTTATTAATGCTAGTTGTTTCCAGTCTCTAGTCTGAAACCTCAGAATTTTGTGGAAAAATAAACACTTTTTACTGATTGGACAAATGAAATAAAAACATATCAATACACTATTTTTACTTCCGTTGAATGCTCAATCCTGTGAGTTAAAATGAAACCGTGTGTCTCCACAGTGCAGTCAAAGACAAAACTGTAGCGAGAGTTGAACCAGGCCACTGTAGACTTAATTGTGGACTTCACTCCAAAGCTTAAAGGGATAATTCAGTATTTTAAGCGGGGTTGTGCCACAGTGTCACAGCTTAGTTCTCTCTCTTTTCAGAAAAATTTGGGACAGACACAAATGCTATACATTAATGTGCATGGTGTTGTGTTCTCTGCTTAATTTAAATAATTGTGGGAGAAACAAGCCACAAAAACAGTGTGTTGTCATCACACGCTAAACAGTTTGTGTATATACACTTCATTTCCACCACACCGCTGCTTTGATTAGGCGCTATTTTGAGCCATTGGCACATCTTACGTGTCCTACCACCACCAGCAGCATAAGGAGAATTAAATTATAGTCTTACTCGAATTTTCAAATACACAAATAAAACTTAATCCCTAGATAAGTGGAGGAATGATTAAAGATTGTCCTAGTGATCAAGCACAGCGTTTTGGACAAATATTGTTTTTATAGCTCAGTCTACTCACAACAACAGACTGTGTGCTATCATGAAGTCCAATTATCATTGAAACCTGGGCTTTTTTCTTAACAAAATAAACAAACATCTTAATATTTGTATAATATTGTCTGTGAAGAAAGCGCGCGTTGGTCTCGTCTCTGATCTTCGTACACCATATGTGCCCAGTCGCAGCCTGAGGTCCTCAGCCAAGGCTCTTCAGACCGTCCCATGGTTAACGCTGAGGGCCAAAGGTGACCGAGCCTTTTCTGTCTGTGCCCTCACCCTTTGGAACGACCTCACAGAGGAGATCAGATTAGCGACCCCTTTGTCCTCCTTTAAATCTCTTTTAAAAACACATTTTTATCGGTGTGCTTTTAATCCTCTGACGCTGCTTTGTTTTCAGTCTTAGTTTCACAGGCAACATTTTTTATTATTCTTTTTATGTTTTCATCCTTAACTTTTATCCTCTTTTGGTTTTATTTACTTTCATTTTGTCTCTTATTCTCTTTTATCTTTATTCCTGTAGTTTTAGCCTTTTAATTTCTTTCTTCCTTTGTCTTGGGTGTTAATAATCCTTTATTTATTCTGCTCTCTGTTCTGTCATTTCTGGCTCTTAAATGCTTTTCCACTGTTCTGTATTGACTTTTACTCTTTCTGTCATTGTAATACCTCACATTTCTCTTTAAATTTCCTCTGGAAAGTACTTTGTTACCCTGTTTTGAAAAGTGCTATATAGATAGATGTATTATTATTATTATTATTATTATTATTATTATTATTATTATTATTACTATCATTATGTGTTTCACATAAGCCCATAAGTTTTTCCTAACAATAGGTACACCTCTGGAGAAAGATGAGTGACTGGGAATGCTACAGAAGTGATCAGCATTCAATAACACCTTTGCAAACAGACCCAAAAAGGAAAATCTTAAGAGTAAAGAGACCTTCCTGGTTTAAATGTATTAACCATTTCACAGTTGAAAGAAGAGACACAAACAGAGGTTGATTTCATGAGAGAGTTTATTTTTTGCGTTGGAGACTTTACCCACAATGACCTCATGTACTTAAAACTGTCTAATTATCATCACCGCTGGATTAGTGTAATTAAATCTTAGATGGATGATGAACTTCTTTGTATTTCATGATGTACAGTTTTTCATCGTAGTACAAACCCTATCCAGACAGCATTTCATTTATTCACCTGTGATTATAGTCTTGTGTCTCTGTCTGTCGCTCAGGTGCGTTTCATCACTAAGATCTGGCATCCTAACATCAGTTCTGTGACCGGAGCCATATGTCTGGACATTTTAAAAGACCAGTGGTGAGTGAAGCGTATCTGAATCTTGTGAGCATGTGTACTTCACATTTACATGTATGTGTCAATGTTGCACGAGAATACACTTTTCTGCTTCATATCTTAAACTTGCTGCTCCTTCAGGGCAGCTGCTATGACACTGCGAACAGTGCTGTTGTCACTACAGGCTCTCCTCGCCGCAGCAGAACCAGATGACCCACAGGACGCAGTCGTAGCAAACCAGGTAAGAGATCTTTAAGATCTATGTGGTAACTGAGTCACTGTCCTCTGGTCAGTGTTGACAGTCTGTCTCTTCATCATAACTCAGTGTATTTTTACTTCCACCCTCAGTACAAGCAGAACCCAGAAATGTTCAAGCAGACTGCGAGGCTGTGGTCTCATGTGTACGCAGGCGCCCCCGTATCCAGTCCTGATTACACACGCAAAATAGACAAACTCTGTGCCATGGGCTTCGATAAGGTCAGTACTTTTATCTGATATGTTCAGTGTGATTTGTCTGTCTCACCAAAGGAGTATACAATGAAGCTAACATACCTAGGCTTTGTTTGAGGAAGAAGGCCTTACAGAGTCTTGAACTGTTCTTAGAGATATCAGGCAGCATGAAGCTTATTATCACCTTTATCTCTGAAGTCAGGCTTTCTGCTGTATCATTCACTAAAAAAGGTGCATCTGTTGTTTGACTGTCCTGTGGAGGAATGAAACAGCTGACTGCTTGATACTGTCAGGCTGAAATAATGAGAGCTGAAGATAATGAAGTTATTGTTAAAGGAGGCTGCTGTAAAGGAGGAAGGCACTTTTCTTATTATCAGGTTGTTGATTTTGCAAGCTGTTAAACTGCGCGTGGATCCATTATTTTTCTTTTTTGGTTCTTAACAAGTCTCAAACCTGTCTCGTCTCATAAACTTTGGCACATTTCCACCACATGCTCAGTCGTTTTAGTTTTCCTGTGAGGGCTTGTACTTAGTACCCAGCACCATATTTGTGTTTCACTTCCAGAGATGTTTCAAGTGTGCTCAGCTGAGACTAAACGGGATATAAAAATGTTCCATTTTTTTTTTCTCCTTTAAACCAATTTAAGCACAAGATTAATACAAGCTCACAAAATGGCTATTTTGATTGAATTTACATGCTCATGGTAAATTTTCAGTGACCTGTGTAGCTTCTTTTATATTTCTTGTACCTGTTGGCCTTGCATGTCTTAATCTGTAATTCTGTCCTGTGGTGCGCCTCAAAGATCCATCCTAGGCCCAATTTTATTTCCCTGCATGGGCACTCAGTGGGCCATGTTGATAAAAGATAACAGGGGACCTCAAACGTGATTGTACCTTTGAAAGTAAAGACCTTAGAGATTTTTCTGACTGCCTTCTCCTGCCGCAGCAAATCCAAGACCCCCTGATCTTGTGGGATCCCTGCTCCCAACGCAGCCCTCAAGTACAAAGCCTTTCATTTTTCTATCATAATACAAACTCAGGTGGCACCTCCTCATCGTGGTGCAGTTGCATGTATTGAAAATGACATCCAACACAACAATGTGCAAACTGTCAAGAGTAGAGAGGTTTGGGATTTCATACACCAACACTCTGCTGACAACAGCAGATGTTTTCACTCCAGTGTAGGATGTCCTGCTGTGACGCTTGAAGTGATACCTCTTTAATAGGGCTGGGTATTAATTCTGATTTTCTGGATCTCGATTCGATATTAAGATGTCTCAAATCGATTCGATTCACAATTCGATATTTGTTCAGTCTGGGTTATCTCAGTAAAAATAATGCTGTAAATGACTTTTTGACCTGGTCCATTATTAAAACTGTTTTTACATTAAGAACTGAACCCAAAGCAGTTACATTAATCACACATTAATGATATGCATTAATGCATATTCTGCAAGTCACTTGTTTTTTGTCCAACTTGTCTTTTCTTTCATGCTTGTTAAATCTGAAATATGTCCAAACGTTAACTTTTAAACTCCGGTGGTGCCCCTATAGTGCTACTCACTTCCGCCATGTTTTTTGACTGCTTGCAGTAACATCTCATGAGATCTTGTTCAGTGGAAAGCAGCGCTAAATGCAAGACTAGCAGAGTTGATACCACAGGCTGCTTCTTGGACCGTCCAATGAAGAAAAAACTACCCACATTAAAAGATCGATCTTTGGATTTTCTTGATCGATTATGAACCATTTAAAGCGAAATCAATTAAAATTGATTAAATTGATTTTTTATTTACCCAGCCCTACTCTTTAACCAATCAGTGGCCAGCACTGTCTCCATATCAGAGGTCAATTGTTAAAAAGTACCATGTACTAAGTACAATCCCTGATGGAAAATCAAATTGAACAAAAAAAAATGGGTCAAGGCTAGGGGAAGGAGAAATATTGATACTGTGATATCACCTTGGCACAGGGAATTTCATCATTGATGCCAAAGGTAAATGTCATGACAGAAATTGGTACAGTGAGCATTTGTTTTGCCTTTCTTTTTTTTTTTTTTTTTTTTTTTACAAGACAGGGCCTCTCATATTCTTAAAAACAAAGTAGAAAACTAGCTATCTGTCCACAGGGCAGAGCTGCTAAGTTAATTTATTGGCCTTATCCCTGTAATATTAATATTCATCAAAACAACTATGGACATGATTTCAGCTAAGTCAGATTCTGCTGCATTAGAACATAAATCCTCCAGTTTATTTATATTCCTCTTTTAAAAGCACCACTGCTCGAAATTTCAGACAACACGATCTTGACCAAGTTGTCCCCCTCTGTCTTTCAGAATGCAGTAATAGCAGCCTTGTCTTCAAAATCCTGGGACGTGGAAACAGCAACAGAGCTGCTGCTGAGCAACTGAGAGGCAGCCAGATGTGAGGATCCTACACCACAGCATCGGCTCCCCTCGACCCTCCACGCCATCCCACCATTGCCTTTTGACATGTGGACATGCCCCCCATTCACCACAGAAGTCTGAGCCTTCTTTTCAAACATGTTTGTTTGCTTCAAACTCAACATCAGCAGCCCCACAGCAATCTTCAATCAGCAGCACCCCCCTCTGTCGCCTCTCTGACCCCAACTGTCCATATCAAGTCTGCCACTAACTCAAACTGTGTAAAAAAAGCCACTACAAAGCTTCAGTCATCTGTCTCGTCCATACCCCTCTACCAAACTTGCTCTGAAGCTTTTTTTCCCTTCTTCCTCGCGTGTCTGTTCCTCGATATCGCAGAGGATCCAGTAACTGCCGTTGCTTGTTGAATTTTCCAGGGTAAAAAGTGAAGGACATCCTGAACACTGCTCTCACAAAAAAAACACCATTTCCTCCTTTTACAACCAGCTGGATTTTACATGGACATTAAATATTAGTAAGTTCTAGCTGGACTAAATTGAGCAGTGTGCTGGATTATTCCTGATCAGCTTATAGTAAATGTTTCAATCAACCAACAGAGGCTTGGATGTAAAGATTTGAGTTGAATCACTCATTGTGAAAACATCTGTACACATGCACAGGAGGAAAAAAGTTATCTGTAAATAGAAGCGTGTACATTTGAAAATACAACGGGGATATACTTTTTTCTTACATTGCATTGTAAAACAAAGTTATTTTAAATATAAACTATGCCTAGTTTACAGTTCTGATGGAGAAGTATCTTTTAAAGCTTTGTGAACCCAGGACAAATCCCTCTAAACTGTTTGCTTTTTTTGTTTGCTTTTGTGAAAATGGTTATTTAGGGAGGGGAGGCTCTGCCAAAACCGGTTAAAGCTTGGTCATAACACGCTACCTTGTCGCTACGCCACAATCCAACCATTTCTTGTGTCTTCTTAGTGTCTTTGCACGTTCTCTTCTGCCTTTGTTTTGTTTGGCCAAATGATGTGACGATGGGGCGTCTTGAGTTTAAGGTCCCTTCAGACTCTAGGAGCTTGCAAGGCTCTTACTCAACTCGAGGAAGGAGATGCCAGGATCCTCTGCGTGGCTTTTCTTTCTCCTTTAAAGCACACTCCCTTTGGCTTCGTATTTGTGGGGAACCAAAGCCTTTTGCCATCGATTTAACAAGTATGTTGCTGGAAAACCTCCTCAGCTCTGAAAAGGAGATAACCGACCTCAAAGAGGATTCGCGCGATGCTGAATGCCATCATTTTTGTGATGCTGTGGTTTGTTTTTAACTTGTTTTCAGAACAACTGTTTGCACCCATTTATGCGCCACTTTCAGCCACGGGATAAGGGTCTGCTCTCAGCTCTGGTGTTGATCATTTGAAGGGGGCTTCATCATTTATCATTCATCTAGCTCAACAGTTCACAATCAAACTTTTGGCCATAAATAGGTGTGTAGGTGATGTCCTATATATCCAAACATGCTTTACAGCACAGCCAAATAAAAAGCTCTGTGAGGGACGTTGTACGCGTAAACCAGAGGCTGGAACTCCTCTGTTCTTGAAGCAGGCCTGCACAGTGTTTGATTTGAGGTACCTGGACTGTAAAAAAGGTTCTGCATACGAAAACTCTGGCCACTGGCCTTTTATTTTTTTGAAAATATCTTCCTCGTGCTTGCCCCCAAACTGTCTCACATTACAGTACCACACAGATATCATGCACCTTCTCTACCGACGAACCGTTTCCAGCCAAAGCCACCTCCCCCCTGTCACAAAACACTCATCGTCAGGAGTCACACCGCCTCCTGTGTTTGTAAATACTTGAGATCTTCAAGAACGAACTGTCGCATTATCACTAGAGTGCACCATTGATGGCTGGATCTATATTTTGTAATAAAAATAAAGGACAAAAAAAGGAAGAGAAGGCCCCATCCACCCTGTCTTCCTGGTGTTGTATGTACGATATTGCACGACGACGAAGCATAAAAACAAGGGGCTGTTGCATCTCGGTTTCTCCGTTTGGATTGAGACTTTTTTTTTTCCCTTTTGTTTCTTTGGAAGCAAGCATCAGCAGTATAAAAAGCATGGTTATTTATTGTGACAGTGTCATGTTTCTTTGATTAAAAAAGTGGAAAATTAAACTTTTCAAGTTTCATATTTTCTCCTTTCCATCATGTTTTCTGTTCCAACATATCCTCGGAGCATACTTTTAAAAGTTTATTACCTAAAGCTTAGGTGTCACTGATTCACTAAAGGGCCACTGTGGCTGCAGGTTTTCATTCCAACCAAGCAAGAACAGACCTGATCCAACAAATCAACGATGTAAAGACAATCCAGTTGATAAGAGTAATTTGCATCAGGTGTTGTTGTTTGGTTGGAATGAACACCTGTAGCCACAGTGGCCCTTTACTGGATCAATTTGACAACCCTGATCTAAAGGATGTGGATTTGGGCATGCCTGTAAACCCCCATGTTTCATTCCTGCTCAGAAGAGGCTGTTTCAGAGTAATTTATCATGGGCGGTTTGACCTCAAATTGGATGTGGAGTCTTGTTGACAGCACTGTGCTCTAATGTTTGCTGTGGCTGTAGAGACATGGGGCCTGTACTATGAAGCTGGATTAAGTCATCCGGGATAACTCTGCGACATCTCGCTAAACTTCACCGGATCTCCGCCATCCGGATCTGCCGTACTACGAGGCTCGTTATCAACTCGATTAGTGAATACGGCTGGGATCTGTGCACGCACACATAAAATGGATGTGGTTAGCGGCCCCGGAGCATTTTCCACAATGGAGAAGAGAGCAGCCTACTTCACGGCGGAGGAGCAGCAAATAATCCTGCAAGAGTGTGAGGAGTACCGCAGTATTATCCAGGCCAGGAGCAACACGACTGTAGCCGCGAGAAGCCGGAGGGATTGCCGGCACATTTTCCACATTTTCCAGAAACACAAATCGCTTAAAATGTAATAAAGAACTCATGCAAATAAACCAAAATTATGTAATTAAATAGTCTTTTAAATGGTGATGAATAATTATCTTTATTTTAAATGTAATATAATTAGCCTAAATATATTTAATTTCACTTTTAGTGTACTTTGGATCTAAAACAACATTTGTCCCATTGTCATGATCCACCGCTATTGGACAATGTAAAACATTTCCTCTTTTTTGTTAATTAAAATAATAAATGGACAGTGTTGATAACACTGGGATAAATCTATGAATGAAATTAAACGTAAATTAGATATTTAAAAATATTTCTTCAAACTAAATTATGTCCCTCAGTTTCATGGTGTTACTACCAAAATTTGGAGATCATATTACATTGGACAACATTTAAGATATGATGATTACTTGTGTAGGCTAACTGTAATTGAACTTTAAACCAATATTATTGTTACTTGACTTTATCCATAATAAAGTTCAGTACAATTATCAGCATGCGTTGTCTTTTATCAGAAGTAAACATCCTTGGATCAAACGTTATCACTGACATTGAGAAATAATGTCAAATAGTTTGAATTAAACAAGTTACTGTTTTATTTCATGGAGTTTTGTCAGCAGTCCTCAGATGTTGTGATATGTGCCTTTAGATTAATTTTATTGCATTCATGAATCTTGTGATTGTAACCTAAAATATGTTAACACCAATGATAGAAATAACATAAAAATACTGACAAGAACGATTTTCTATGTGTCCATTATTGTTGCTAAAACATCATGGTCAACATACTAAAAAATACTCTACATTTGTCTAAACGCAATTTTTTTTAACTCGTTTGACCAGGAAAATCACATTCATATTTTCAAAATGACCTTAGTGCATTATTTGCCACGTAAGGCTCCAGCAGGTCACAGATGTGTATAAGTCCCTCCCGTGAAAATCTGTAGCTCTCGTACAAGACTTCTTCTGGTAAATCAAGCCGATTACTTCTGTCACGAAAATAGCGCTCCTCTTACAATTTGTGCACCGACATTAACCGGTTCCGGCAGAATTGGACAAGCCATTTTCCAAGACAGCAAATTGGTGACTGTGCGGTCTTTTATGCCCACCCGAGAGAACCGATTGGTCAGCGGGCGGTCTGTCACACCCCGTGAGCTATCCTGGAACTTAACCTGCTCCGGACCAGGTTTGGCGTTCAGCATCAGTTACCGGGGCAACGTGTCTGGATAAAAAGAGATCCACATTCGTAGTGCGGAAAATCCGAAACTTATCCAGGAAGTTATCTCTCTAAGAGCTAATCCAGCTTCGTAGTACAGGCCCACGGTCAGTTCCCAATTACTTTTGTTGCACCCCACCTTTGAGTGTTACGTTTTTTACGCCCCCATCCACGTAATCCCTTAAAGGATAAGTTCGGTTCCTGCAGCTTTTACATTGTTTATAGAATGAAGTAGAACAATATACTCACCCAGAAGGCTTTACTGATCCAAACAGTGCTTCGGGAGATATTTAGATCCAAAAACGAGCAGCAGACATCGATATGGTAGCCCGTAGGGCATGGATCGCCGCTCCACACAGCGCTGTGTGGCTGTACTAACCTCTGAACTGACTAGTTTGTTTACGTGCCCTTCGCGCATGCGCAGTACTCTCTGGAGCGCTGCCTCCGCGTCCTCCTTTCGATGAGCTCCTCATCTGTAAATTCTGGCTCGAAACTGTAAGGACACCCATCATATTGAAAGTTCTCCTTCACAATATCTTCATCCGATAGATATTCGTCCATTTTGCACAAAACTGGAGGAAGAAAGTCGATTTGTAGGCCGCTGGTTTTCCCCTGGAACAATGAGCCGCACTGCGCATGCGCGAAGGGCACGTAAACAAACTAGTTAGTTCAGAGGACAGTACAGCCACATAGCGCTGTGTGGAGTGACACAGACTGCAATGGCGGACCATCCGGAACGGATCATGATGGAATATTGGTGAAAAACATGAGTTTTTGGATGATTAATGCAGTTTTTAGGAGTGGCGATCTATGCCCTACGGGTTACCATTATATCGATGTCTGCTGCTCAATTTTGGATCTAAATATCTCCCGAAGCACTGTTTGGATCAGGAAAGCCTTCTGGGTGAGTATGTTGTTGTTCTTCATTCTATAAACAATGTAAAAGCTGCAGGAACCGAACTTTTCCTTTAAAGGGAATTGAATTTTTTTGTAAATACACCAAAGAATGTAAATACTAATGACCCCAATGAGTATGAAGATTCTGAGCACAGAATTCATTACTTACTATCTGCCATTTGTTTTCCGCAGAAGTAAAACTGGAAAAAGAGGTGGGTGATTCAGAAAATGTTAAATAACGATGGCAATAACATACCTTTGTTTCAAAGTTACAAACCACTGATAAAGATTTAGGATCAAATATCGTTTTCTACAATTATTTATTCGTTCTTAAAAAAAAAAAAAAAAGACCCAAAGAACTGATTATTTTGAACTCAATCTGTGAGATCAGGCTGCAGCCAACATTCTCAAAGGTACAAAAACTACTCACAGCAGACATGAACCTGAAACAGTGGGGGAAAAAACTGGATGGGTGAAATGCTTCAGTTTGACATCTTTTTTTACTTTTTTCACTCATTGAAAAGAGCTTTACACAATTTTTTACAAAATTACTTCCCCAATAAAAAGCACCATGCTCACCCACTCAAAGGCACCAAAACGATTTTACTCCCATTCAGTCAACCTCTTCATGTCAAATTGACCACGCCAACAAAGTCCTGAGAAATCATCTAAACTGTATAATTGGGTGTTTTATAGAAAAGCTTTCTAAAACTTCCAAGATGGTTTTCCTCTCTCAAACTTTCATGGATGCTTGATGACACATCGAACTTGATAATCTTGTTCAAGTGCTCAAAAATTCAAGTCATGTCCTCCAGAGGCTTTAGACGAGCAGTGGGACTTTTTAACTTAGCCTCATGCATTATTAAAGTGTTGAGGCAGAACTCACTTCCAAGGCTGTGGGCCAGTGCTTCATTCAAATTTTTAAAACTTTTTCTTTGGAGTATTACACAATGGGTTCAAATGTCCAGTAGAAGATAAATCATTGTTTCCTTTAGGCTTATAAAATTTAAGTTACTTATTTTCTTCCCATTTGCACCAGTTATAGATTCCCATGAAAAAAAAAGTTCTCGGCTATTGATGTTTAGTATGCCTATAAACCCCTCTGTTTCATCCCTGCTCAGAACAGGCTGTTTTAGTGTAGATCCTCAACCTGTGATGACCTGCTCCTGTTATAAAGTCAATGTGGAATCAGCTTTCTTGTTCTGTGCTCGAATGTTTTCTGTGGCTTCATAGACATGCATGACAGGGACCAAGAGCCACCTGTGGATTGGACAAATACCTGGCTCAGAGTTTTTTTCCCCATTTGGAGGATGACACCAAACAACATCGAAAAGGAAACATTTCCTAAGCAGACTGTTCCATCGAGCTTGCATTTTCTGGATGGTTAAGCAAAGATGGAGGGATTTTGGGGGTTGTTTAACAGCAGGCCACGGGCACAGTATTTTTGGGTAATATGAAAACCATTCAGAGTAAATTTTGCATAACATGTGACATTTAACTTGGCAAGAGAAATGCACCAGGTGGTGTCATCTTAAAGAGTTTTATTTTTCTGTAAAAAGTTAAATATGATCAAGAAAAGGCATACTTATGACTACATGAAAAGGAAGTCCTCATGTTTTACAAAAACCCTGAATATTTCCAACTCAATGCAGGCTGTAGCCAACAGAAGAACAAATACTTTTTATAAATGAAACAAAAGCCTAAAAGTGAACTTGAATGGTTGTTGCACTCCCAAGTAAAATGATCTTGTACATCAGCATTTAAAAAAAAGGATAATTCAGCCTGGTGGACATGTCCTTGTGGTTTACCGCGTCAGTTATTTCAGTTACATCAAATAACAATCTTAAATCATTTAAGATTACTTAAAACTGATCATTTAGGGTACCAGCAGGACCTTCTGCCTGGCCCTGAAATAGTATTTAGTAAAAAAAACAAAAACAAATCATAACTTACTGCTAAAACTTGGGTCTGTCCACTATTTTAACACTTCTTTCTTTATTGGCTGTATCTCTTTATACTCTCTGGTTTATAAAATAAGGTTTCCTGCACAGTAGGGCATCAGTCAGTACATGCTATAGACTGAAATAACAGAAACATGTTGAGCTCCAGCTTAAAAACAGTGTGAGAAACAAGGAGGAAGAGGTCAGGACACATACAGCATCATTTTTTCCCAGGGAATTTAATAAGCAACAATCATTACCAGATTAAAACGTTTTTGTAAAATGTCCATCCTGTTTTTCTTTTCTTAAAAATGGCTCCACAAAAGAAGCAAAGAGCAACAAACACAAAGGAAAAAAAATAACGTATTCTTTTAAAAGTAAGACCTACATACAATGAGCTTCAAATCATGACTATAAGGTGTTTAAAAACCTTCTAGGATGTCAGTGGTGCATGTTTGTACGTGTGTGTGCACATGTGTGTTTTAAGAAAGGTCCATAATGTGTCCAGGAAAGCTTTAAAGGTTGGAGAGCGCAGGGTCAGGAAGGTATGAGGAAGAGTCTGGCCCACTTTTTCTACTGTCTGGATTTCACCTTCACTTGTTTCCTCTTTACCTGAAATACAAAGTTTGAAATGACAGTGAGCACCAACAGCAGCTTTGTCAGTCAAATATCACGGTGCTGCAAATCAGCATCATACGTGCAAAAAAAAAAAAAACAGATTTGGCCCTCGTCAGTACTTCCTGTTAGCGGACATGTTTCTGAGACGATGATGAAATGACGAGAATGTTTCATCACATACAGTGAGACAGTTAAACACAAGTGTTTTATAGTGGAGGCTGCCACCTCAACTAGATGACCCCCTCACTTTAATGTTGTAGAAAAGACTTTAGTTCTTGCACTGATAGTGAAGAACGTAGTGTTCGGGTTTAACTAAAACTTCTCATGGGGGCTTCAGGCAGTCCAACTTGTGTAAAACCATACATCTATCTCACTTACACAAGACTTTACAAATGACAAGGAATTGTTCACCTTCAAGACAAAACATGAAAATTTTGAGATCAGTAGGTCATGAATTTACAAAGAACCAACCTCAGAATTTTTACACAAAAACTACATTTTTAAGCAAAAGAAATTCAAATTTTTAATTTTGACTTCAACCCTGAGAATTCTGTTTTACTCAGCTCAGAAGTTCTTGATTAATGGATCAAATCTCTTCTTCTTTTGAATAACTCCACTTTATGATGGAGTCTCTTCAAAGTTCACACACTCAAGATAAAACAGTCACTCTAAAACCACGAGCATGTCTTTATCACTCAGTCTGAGTACAAAGTACAACTTGATCAGGATCTCACCTGCAGGCATGAAACAGCATAAAGCTTCATCTGTGATGATTTTCTTAGGCACACTCTTATTTTCCAGGTCAAAAGCTTAAAGGTAAAATCTGATTTCCCATATTTACGACTTTTCAAACTCCAAAATGCTGAATCTTGTCGTACAAAATGTACAACATGAGGACTTAAAAAGAAGAGATTTATCTTTAATATCTATATTTCATTATTATTATGACTTTTTTTTCTTAATATGTTCCTAAAATGTTGTTATACAGGCTCCTTTAACAGACAAATAACTTTTCCACCCTAATAGCTCTGTTTATGTCTTTATAGCAGGTTTGAGCAATTGGCAGCCCAGGGGCACATCTGGCTCTCCTGCTTCTCTGATGTGGCCTGTGTAAATTCTTTTACACACTGTCAAATTAAAAATAAAAATGCAAGTAAAATGTACTTTGATAACCTGTAAACTCTTTATATCTGTATATTGTTTTTGTCTCTTTTGTCTGCAACTTTGTGTTTTTTGCTGCTGCCTGTCTTGGCCAGGTCTCCCTTGAAAAATAGGTTTTTAATCTCAATGGGACCAACCTGGTTAAATAAAAATAAAATAAATAAAAACATGGTCTGAAACAGGCTTGAGTTTTGTGTTGAGCTCAGTCAGTTAAGCATTAATAATAGTATTTTAGCTAACGGAGTATGACCCACCAACACCATCACCTTTATTTGAGGTTTCCTGGAGCAAACTCTGTTGTTATCGTACTGTTCCAACCACTGAATTTTTATGTTATCTGTTCAGCTGCTTGCTGTGCTGACACAGAACCTTCATGAAAAACCTAAAGTTTAAGGGAGAGCTCAGGATTTTTGAGGTGTGGTTGTATGAGGCATGTGGCTTTAGCTTGAACATTAGTCACCATGGTCACAAAGCTCGGCTCTGCACTGGGGCAGAATCACTCAGTAGAGGTGTCAGGGATAAACAATGCTGCAACATGTGCCATGGACTCTGCACAACAATACCGACTGTGGGTGCAAACAAGGTGGCGTGTAATCATCCTCTGCTGTTTTTTTGGCTTTGCTTCAACCTCAGTTCTTTAATTACGCAGTTGGTGGGCTGACTATTTCTGCCCATATGCAGAGCTGAGCTTTGTGACTGTGGCTAATGTTTAGGCTAATGTACCTCTTATAATCCTCAAACTCGTAAGAGAAACAAGCTTTTGTGCAGAGGAGAAAACGGCTCTACAGACTTCCTGTTCTGGTCCAACTCACTGCCAGCCTGCCTGTCCTGTCTCCACTGTGGGGCTCTCCCTGCCTGTCAGAACGAGCTCCTCTCCCTGAAGACTTTAAATCCTCCTGGGGGCTTCTGTCTCTCTTCATCCTGCCACAGATCTCACCCTCTGGACTCGACTCCACCTCTATCTCTGTGTCGCCTTCACTGCCCAGAGGGAGGGCAACCGTCCCTACAGCTTTCCCTGTCTCCTCGCCTCTAGGCCCCAACACCCTCATCTTTTCAATCTCAATGCTCACAAAAGACCACCTGGAGAGAGGAGAGTCAACACCAGAGGAATGATGGGACATCTGTGCAATCAGAGAACAGCCTACAAAGCTAAGAGCATCACTACAAACAATGTTCTGATGATGTGCATTGGTGAAAGCTAAAAGAAAGGGTTAACTGCAAAGGAAAACAGATTTTCTCTTCCTGTGCTTCTCTGTCCACTCTCACCTCTGTAGGTCGATCTGTCTCTTTGTCCCTTCATCGTTCTGTTTTGACATCTTGGTGTTGATTGACTCTGCCGATGAGTTGGAGTTAGGGTCAGCTGCTCTCTTCCTTCCCCTGCCAGCCCCCGTTGGTGCTGCTGTTCCCTCTTTGTCAGCTGCAGTTGTAGCTGCAGCTGATTTAGGCGGCCGGCCACGTCGTTTGACAGGCGACGCTTCTGTCTCACCATCAGGGGCCGTGTTCTGCTTGGGCTCCTCCTGAGAGAGAAAGTGAAGAAAAACTCAGCTGAGATAATATACACAGTGTCCCTGTAACTTCTGTCCACTCTGATATGAGGAAAGTGTTGTGATTTTCTGGAGATGAAGTGTTCTAGTTTCTGTTTGTGTTGATGTGTTGGCAGTCAGCAGGCTTTGTGTGCACTGATATTCAACAATTCTGCTTGATGCTGTGTGCTGGAGGTGTCCAAGTCTTCTAAAAGCCTCAATTATTGTACTGAATCATAAAACTCAACTGACCTACAATGGAGAAAAAGCTTTTTTTTTTCTTTTTGATAGCAGACCAAACAAGGCTCAACTTACTTTCTTACAAAATCTGCATCATAATGTGGATAATTTGGCAAACTTTATTCCCCTTAAAAGTGAATTATTCAGATTCGAATTTGTTTGTCATTCTCCTGAAGTGTGCAAAAGAAAAGCTGCTATATGCCAAATGGGGCCCTATAAAATCTATGGTCAAAGAATTTGACATTAACCACGGTATTCAATATAAACACAGAATGTCAAGGAAAAGGCCGACATTTTATAGACATTACATAGAACCTCATTTCCTGACTAACAGGGAATGTATCTCTCAGTAAAATGCTCCGAGGGGGTCACTAGGGCTGTGGACAATGCAGGCTTCACCTCCTCTCCCCTCATTAACAAAGTCAACATGTCAAAGCGGCCGCCTGAGACAGTGGCTAAGTTGGCAAAGAACCTATGGAACTCTAGGCTTACTCCAAAATACAGGGCAGACCAGTTTCCCCAGGATTATTATGTGTCAGACGATCAAATGTTTTGCAGATTTTGTCAACACACTGTTTGACTTTGACCTGTAAACATTCGTGGGAGGACCACCTGAAGAGTGAGTGTCTATGTTTCATTACTTGATACTGTGTCTAAGGGTGCGTAAAATACTGAAAACTGAACTCTCAATATTAAAACAGTATACAACAGAATGAGAAAAACAAAAAGTGGATTTGTGGAAAAATAACAGCTTTAATAAGCCCCACACACCTTATTCTAAGGACAGACTGCATGATTTTTGCATGTTGACGACTATGAAAACCGTCAGTGTCATCTCATGTATCGTTCCTTTGGTCCCCTCTGTAACGCGGCATGACTTTCTTTGTTTTAGATGATATGTTGATTTGTGGCTTGTAAGAATTCATCCATTCACTTTGACAAAAAGCCAAATGGGGGGCCAGCAGCTCTATCGCCTCTGTTTCCTCCTTTTGTTATTGTGAGAATGCCACGATAGTTTGTGCAGCTTTGCTATGACGACCCCCTCCGTCTGGTTTCAACATTGTGCAAGGCCGAGCAGATAAAGCAGATAGCATGAATAGAAAAGCACTAGGGCTGGGTACTGATTCAGATTTTCTGGATTGATTCAATTCGATATTACAGGGTCTCAAATCGATCCGATTCACGATTCAATTCGATATTTATTCAGTCTGGGAAATCTTAGTTAAAATAGTGCTGTAAATTTAAAAAGTGACCTTTTGACCTGGTACATCATTAAAAATTGTTCTAACATGAAGAACTAAACCCAAAACAGTTACATTAATCATATTTTAATGATATGCATTCATGCATATTCTGCATTTTACTTGTTTTATGTCCAACTCGTATTTTCCTTTGTACTTGTTAAATCTAAAATACTGTACATCCAAACATCAGCTTTTAAACATGCCAGTGGTGCCCATATAGGGCTTCCACCATGTTTGTTTGCAGTAACATCTCATGAGATCTTTTTCATTAGAAAGCAATGCTAAACGCTGATCACACAAGACTAGCAGGGTTGATACCACAGGCTGCTTCTCTGCACATCCAAAGAAGAAAAAACTGCCCAAGTTAAGAGATTGATCTTTGGATTTTATGGATTGATTATGAACCAGTTAAAGGAAAATCAATTTAAATCGATTTTTTTAACCCAGCCCTAAAAAGCACCAAATGTGAACATCAATGAAAGACAAGACTAGGACACCTCAAGACTCCACAAAAGAGATTCTACTATGTAAGATCCTGCAATTTGTCCCATTAGGCTAGATTCTGACCATTGAGAGTACAGAGAGCTCTACCTGTGCAATTATCACAGATATAGTGCTGGGCAATATATTAGTTATTACTTTTTGTTTCAGGAAATCATCCCCCACCCCAGTATTTGTCTTTTAAAGAGATTCAATACTAAGAAAAGTACTTTGAGAGGACAGAAAATCGATAAAACTGGAAATTAAGTCTTGTAAAAAAAAAATCTAGAACTTTGTTTTGAGAGCATATTGTCGAGACCTACACGGATGTAAACAACCTAAAGCTTTCACCTTGCGACAGAACAGTGAGACAAGAGAAAAGTTTTAAAAGCTCTGAAAATGGTATCCCGGCCATTCTGATGATTTAAAGAAAGAATACAAAAGAATAAGAAAAGAGAAATGTTAAGTAAGAGGCGCCTCAGTGCCCTCATAACCTTTAGCTTCAAGCTAACATATCAGTTAGCATAACATTTGGAAAGACAAACAGACGTACTTTACTGTAAACACAGTTTGTTTGTTAGCTGCCTGTGTCTGTGGTTGCTGTTGTTGCAGTAGATTTTGAGCACTTGTGCAACAGATATATCTCTGATTGAAAAATTAAGGAAGACACACTCACAAGGAATGCCTGTTAACACCAGTTAACATGGTCACAGGTTAGACTGTAACACCTGCTGGACTTTAGCCTGATTAAATTAATTTAAAAGCCGCTGAAGTACAAGAATGGCAAGAAAAAAACCTCCATGTCAGGTGCATTATTGTTATGTTTTTCACATCTATGAATACTCATGTGGATAAATCTGTTTTTGAAAACTTCACATGCAGTCAGGACAACTTAACAATACTATGAAGCCTTCACTGACCTTCTTGGCCTCCTCAGTCTTGATCACCGGGTTCTCATTGTTCTCCCGGCTCTGTGCTGACTCAGTGGCAGCGTTGGTGCTGTTACTGCGAGAAAAATCAAAACTACACTTATAAGCAGCACTTTTTTTAATGACACTGTGTGTGTGCATTAATGCGTGTGTGTACCTGTTCTTGTTGATGGTTGAGGAGCTCAGAGGGGTGGAGTTGGTGCTGGTGTTGCTGGCTGTGTCTGAGGCCGGTGTGGTCTTGGTGAAAATCCTTCTCCCTGGTACCGTCAGTGGTTTATTCACAGCGCTCAACACTGGAGCGGGTTTTGGCTACAAAAAGGTCGAATTGTAAAGCAGGGTTATTTTGTTTGTTAGCACTTTTATATGACTTTGCTTTAAATAACCGACTAATCATGTATTAAGATATTAATACATTTCTCTACTCTCCTTCAAAACTAAATTTAAATGCTGTCTTCCATTCTAATCACACTAAAAGGCTTGATCTCGACTTAAATTCCAGTAAGATTATAAATAACGTGATCAAGGCATTTCCCAAATCAACTTCTCTGGGGTATAACATATACAACATGATTTAAGGAAAGAAAAAAGATTAAAATGCAGTATGTTGTACCTCTTGCTGTGCGGTATGTGTGAAATCTCGGGTGTTTATTTCTAAGTTGATTTACACCAGTCATGAAAGTATCAAGTGTCTCATAATTACCTTTCCTGTGAGAAGCATTTGTCTAAGCTCTGCTGACAGATACTCTTTGTCGTTTTTGAAGTCCTGTTGAGGGAAATATAAACAAAAAACTTAAACAAGAACAAAACAGATACCCACCAAAACTGAATTCAATGTTTTTACTTCAACTTATTCAACATTTATCTCTCAAACAAAATAACATACTATTCCTGTTGAGTTTGGAAGTGAACGTTTTTCTCACTGCGTTCAGTTTTCATCTATTCAACAGATTTTTCAAAACATTTTAATTCCACAGGATTAAAAGTGACACAGCTGTATGAGTGTTGGTATTACTTTGTCCTGTACGAGGAAGAACTTGGAGGGTAGGAGAGGGTCTTTTGGAGAATCCAGGTGACAGGCAGTGCTCTTGTTGGCAATAACGAAGAGGGCAACATCGCAGACAACATACAGCTTCTGTTTCACAAAGAAAAAGACAGACAGAAATTGTCATTTATAAACTTGCTTTCTTCCTGAATGTCAAAAAATCCTTATCTTGTTCTAGTCTCCTAAACCAAAAAATTGGAAACTCCTTTGTGGGGCTGAATATACATGTATTAAACCATTTTTCCATTGTGACTGCAATGCGTGAGTGTATAGTGACACCACAGGGCTTATGACATTAGTCATGTGACCTGAAGCAGGCATGCTCTGTGTTACTTGATGGAAGACGTAACTTCCTGTTTTCCTGTGTTTAAGACTAATAATGAAAGAGCATCTGTGTCCTGCCAGCCTCAGTTGTCAGAAAAAATATTATTTTGCGAGCAGAGCTTCTGTGTGCTACAAGTGCACGTCACACGATGCTGCTGGAGCCACAGACAGCAAAAACAGACGCTCAGGTTCACAAGGGTGATTTTAATGGAAATAATCTCTCTGCAATCGTTCTTATTCTCAAAAATTGAGCTTGTGTTAATCTATAAGACACTTTTATGTAGACTAATAGTAACTTTAACTGTTAAAGATGAATTAACATAATAGAAAGCATTAAGTTTGTTTGAAGGGAATATGCTGTTGCAACGTTCCTCCTCCTACAGTGTCAGTTCACTGCACTAAGTGCAACGTGAATGAAGAAATTACATTTGAATGACCAAATAACTCTGAAAAACTACAGAGTACAAATTAATGTACATAAAATTAAAATAGCATTACATATTTGTCCTTTTTTAAACAACAAAAAGTGCATTACATAACCCAAAATAAGAAACCTATTTATTTTGTGCTTTCAGCACAGTTTATCACACATCCTGAGTACCAATCAAATCAGACACGTGACATTAATAATAAGTTACATAATCTTCACTCAGACTGTAAAGGATTTGTCTGTTTAGCTGTGAGTTTATTTAGGCACTTTCTCTGGCATATGTCAGAGCTCAAAAATCTTAAGAAAAAGAAAACGTCCTTTGAGTTGTGTGATTTTATGTATGTACCTCATTTGCTTTTACATCGTCCGGACACTGAGCGTCCTTCGTCTGTTTGATATTTTCCACCATCTTCCTCAGAAAAGCATGACTGTTGTTCTCGTTCTTAGTCATCAGCACCTCCAGCATGAACCACAAACACCTTCATTAAGAAAAGCACAACAACAAATTAGCTGGTATGCATCACACATTTGTGAGTCATCATAATTTATAGTAACAGTAAGTAAAAAGTCCCTTTTGTTCAAGTTTCATACTAAGATTCGGAGTAAGTTTGGCTGTCAACACTCACTCTTTAATGTCTTTGAGCTGGTCATATTCCTGTGGTTTTGTAAAGTCAGGGTCATGTGCCAGCAGGTGGATCATGTAAGGAACAACATACTCAGGAAGGAGGGAGATCAGTTTATCTGAGGAGAGACAGAAGACCAGGCTTTAATATCAACAAGTTTCCATCTGACAAAATCCACAAATAATACTAACCATCTGATTGAATCCAGGAATAATACTAACTAATGGAAAAAATGACTCCATGAAAATATTTCAAATATTGCAAAAAGCAAAAAGTTGTACCAGTTAAAAGGACCGTACAGGTAAAGGTAACAGATCAGTATTTATCTGAGATATCAGCTTTCGTAAAAGAGTAGAGGTGAATTTGCACCCAATGCAAACATTTGATGCACCAACTCATTTGGAGACTGTAGTTACACTTTTTGCTTAAATGTGTTTTTATGATGTGATCAACATTGTTTACTGTTTGAGCAACACTGGGCACTGTTAGTTAATGCATGTCTGGAAAACTTTGGCTTTTATAGCAGAGATGAATCATTCATATTCTCTCTAGAGACATGTCTGAAAGTTATGGGGTATTTAATGACTTTAAATTAAAATATTGATATGTGTCTTTCATATTCTGCACGACCACTGAATACAGCAAACTTAAAACCACAGGAACTCGTGAAGCACCCATACATTCAACACTCACCCTGAGCTACTGGGTTCTGTTTGATGTACTCTCTGCGGACGGAGATGTTTTTAAGGAGGCACTGCCTGGCATGGGCTCGGCGCTCTTTCACCGGGTCCTTGGCACAGAGGGAGAAGACGGACAGGTACTCCAGGGGGAGGGTCAGTTTGACTAAAGCAAGGTGCAACTTTTGAGCGAATATCTGGCGAACCTGGTAACACTCATCCTGTAAGTGAGAGGAAGCAAAACTTAGGCCATTTGTGGGTTTGCACAGAATAAAGGGAACAACTGACAACACAATTTCTCAATATGCAGCATTACAACACAATAAAAGACTGTCACTGCAGACAGTTTGACACGTCTACAATGAACTCAATTCAAGATTGTTGTTACAGTCAATAATATCGGCCTCCATCCTGATAGCAAGCGATTTAAGTGAACATGCAAAACAGCAGGACCTCAATGCAGCTGAATGGCATCTTGCTAATGCCAATCAATATTAGCATTGATTAAACATCTGTGACTATGAAATGGTCTTTTAAAATAGGCTCATAAAAAGGTGATACTGACATTGATGACAAGGCCGCAGAGCTGAAACTGTTCAGGAGTGATGATGTCGTGGTAACATGGCTCCTGGGCCAACTTCATGATGGCTCCACCAGCAGCCAGCCTCAGACGAGACATGTCCGACTTACTGTGTAAGGAGAGAGGGAAAACACACACTTATGGATTAGAGAAGGCAACATTAAGACTGATTCACTGCTGGAATACTTGTCTAGAAGGGTACTGCTGAAAATGCTTTTGTTCTGTTTAGTGGCTCATACATTTAAATGTAATGCTATAATGGGTGATGAACCAAGTGGATTTTTGAACTCAAAACTTGAAGATGTCTGCATCATGTTTTGTTCTGGCACTGGTCCTCCATGGGAGTCAAACAGAAAATGTTGAGAACCACTACCTTATCCAAACAGTCAGCCACCAATAAATTTTCCCTTCAGAGACTTTTGTCAACAATCTGAAAAGTGGAGAAGATCAGCCTGCTAAGATATCGTTCACATTGAACTACTCTAAATGTTTAAAAATGACAACAGAGATGTCAGAATGAGACATGAGCGTTAAACAGAGCTAAAAAGGCTTGTTTGTTTACAGGACATTACAAACGATTAATTCTTTTTAGCAGACATAGATAAATGTAGATTTACAAAAACAAATAACATGTTTATATCACTTGGGAAGCCAAATAATTGGTTATTAATTATATTATTGGTTATTAATAGAGAGGTAGGATTTAATACATTTTGACTTCTTCTTGCTTCTTTTCAGACATGTAACATTTTTCCAAGTGCTTTTTTTTTCCTCATTGAACTTTTTTGTTTGCCTTTAATTATGTGTTTGAAATAAACTAGCCAATCAATCAATCAATCAATCAATCAATACAATCCTGAGTGATTACATACCTAAGTTCTTGAGGATTATTGCCTATATGTGGCAATAATTACCAATTGGGATATGGAAAGGACAGATTTAACAAAGGTGATGGACCACTGACCTCACAACAATGACTTTCCTGAGTGGAATTTTATCATTTTTTTTTTTTTTTTACCATCTCTCCAGTCAAGTTACTGCTAACATGTTTTCAATGAATCTAATGCACAAGCTTCATCTCTTCCATTTTGTTTCAATTCTAGACTAAAAACTGAGGACTGCAATCATTTTCCGTATTCTTACTGCTGTGTAGTATTTTCTGGTGTCCAAAAACGGATTTGAAATTTAATTTGGACTCACATTAAGTGACTTGCACCATCTCTGCAAGACCATCAGAGCCTCATTTTAAGTAAGGAAAGAGACATTGTTTTAAATTTGTAGTACATGTATCTCAAAAGCTTTCATAGATAGATACTTCCTTAACAAATGCACCCTTAAGATCATAATTCTCAAACAGTCTTGCAGAGACCTTCAGCCTACTCAGTTACCTGATCTTCTTCTGCTCTGTGAGGTCTCCCTCACTGACCAGCATGGCCGACAGCAGGCGCAGGGTTGAGTTTGCAGACTTTGATTGGTTATTCTTCATTCCTAGTAACCAACGCACAAGCAACTTGATCGCCTGCACCTGAAGAAGCAGAATCAAGCACCGGTTAAGATCCCATTCTCTTTGAAACTGAGTATCTCTCCAGAAAGCAAAAACAATTTAAAAAGATGACCAAAAACCAGAGTTATCGAGTTTTGATCTTACCTTAGCCAAGACCTCAGGTGAAACCTCCTCATCAGCAGACCACAGCTTCCCGTTCTTGTTTCCCACTGACTGCAAACACACAGAGACAGTTCAGTCATATTCCCTCTCTTTGACAATTTCATCTTTGACTTTGTGTTTATGTATGAAAGTCAACTACAGTGAGAGTACAAACACAGATTAAAGATCTGTGGTATTAAAAGTATAAAACAGAAGCACAGTTCTCAACACACCCTGTCATTCATTAGCAAGTCTTTAACGATGAAGTTAGCAACGATCGACTTCATTGGTGATGCAAACTGATCTGGAGCCAGCATGGAGATGTGGCCCAAGGACACCAGGGGAGTGATGAGCTGTTCTGGGACGTCTGCATTCAGACTGCGGGACAGAGGCTGGGGAGGACAACAAGAGTGCATCCAAAGGAAAAAAAAAAAAAAGGGGGTCAGTTTAGGCCTTCACAGTAGAAATACAGAAGATGAGAAAGAACGACACACAAGTTTGGACACAGCGACCAGATTTAAGAGAATGGTCCCTTACCTCAAAAATCTGCGCCAGCTGCACTTCTTTGTTGTTGAAGATGGCGTGGATGCAGTGGATGGCCTGCTTGGCCTGGTGCGGTGTGCCCCGCTTTGCTTTCTGATGAAGGATGGGGATCAAAGTCCTGGGAGACATGAGAGCAGACATTATGCTTTTACACAGCATATTATTCCTTTTACTAAAACCAGACACAGATGTAGTAGATAATGTCTGAGAGCAAACACAGTCTTCCCTCATAGACTTTAAATTAAGTTGCCACTTCAAATGTCCATTAAAATAATAAATACCAATCAGGCATGACATTATGACCAGCTGCAACCCTGACTGGTTTGTGGCTAAACAGCCTCATGCACAGAAGTCTGTGATGGACTGTGTATTCTAAACTGTTCCATCAGAACCAGCGTTAACTTCTTAAGCAATTTCAGCAACAGTACCTCAAATAATGAATCAGACCACACAGGCAAGACTTCTTCCCAATGTGCACCAATGAGCCTTGGCTGCCCATGACCCAATTTTGATACATGTCGACCACACAAACCAGTAACAGTCATAGGAGCTGCAGTTTTGGAGATGCTCTGACCAGACTGTTTGGGTGTCACAATCTGCCCTTGTCAAAATCACTCAAATCCTTACACTTACCCTTTCTTCCTCTTCCTAACACATCAGTTTAGAGGATAAAATATTTACTTGCTGCCTAATACATCCCTCAAACAGAAGCCATGATGCAGAGATTATCCGTCTTATTCCCTTCCCCTGTCAGTGGTCATAATGTCATGCCTGAGCGGTAAATGTTTGAATTCAATCCTTCAAAAGAAAGGTCTTACGATCGAATCTGTTGTAGCTCTGTCTCAATTTTCTGTCCCGTGTTCCTGAAAATCTGGATGGCTGCTTCAGCAACTTTCTCGTCCTCCATCTTTAAACACTGGAGCAGAGACTCGTAGGTTTCTGCTGAGTGGAAAGCCGTTGGATGTGTGAATGACAGGACCTGCAAGCAACATAAAAGAGAGTATTTATTTACTTCATCACATCATAATAATTAAGTGAGAAAAAGTTTCAAACAATCAAGTAACTATTACAAGTCAGCATATGTAAGTCCTCCCACTAATGTATTACATATATCTTATCAGGATTAAACTTTTACGACAGCGTAATTGCAAATAGTTCTGTACCTTAAGCAGCTCCAGTCCAGCGCGGATGGCTGTATCTGGGGTTACTCCCTCCTCATCATCGTCTGCTGTTCCTTCAATGGATTTGTTGAGCAGCTTCACCAGAGCACTAGAAAGACAGTATAAAATATAACAACCTTTCTGTTTAAATTACGTACAACTTTCTAAGTGTAATAAATATTTTTTGCCGATTCCTTCGTGGGGTGACTCTATTTAATTACACCATCAGATGTCATTTACAGTTTGTGCTTCCTCTCTCGCAGTGTTTTCCATAAAGCAGAAAGGGTTAAACCTGTTCCCTGTCTAAGGCCTGCACATACACCTCACCACCACAAGGTGTCTCAGTGCAGAAGAAAGGCCTGATAATAATGACTAACAATGATACAGAGCTACATACTCCTCAAATGTCCATCTGAAGACAAACATTCAGACTGATGGTCTGTCTCATGCCTACGGTAAATAATACAGTTCAACCCAAATAACACATCAAACGGACCGTCCACTTCACTTATTCAATCTGAGTACATGTTGAGTCATCAATTTTGTCAGCAGCAACTAAGAAAATTTTGCTGTTCTAATATGTGTGTCAAATTAATTTCAGCCTGACCTGATGGCCTCTGAGTCGATGTGCACCGGGGCAATTCGCTCCAGCAGAAACTTTACCATCTCCAGGAATGGGTTGGTGGGCTGTTTGGGGAATGTCAACTTCCTGGTGATCTCTCTCTGCACACAGAGCAAACAGTGATTGATTAATGACACAGCTCCATGCATTTGTGCTTCATATCTGTAAAAGAAAAAAAGCTTATCTGGGTCTCCTTACTGCAACAGTCCAGAACATGGACTTAAAAAATATCTAACCACACTAATCTTTGCTATGTAGTTATGACCAGCGTGATGGCAAAGTCGACACTTATATGTGTTGTAGAGCACACAGCCTGTGAGTGTGAAGTGTCATCTCACCACACAGATTTCAGCCTGTTTGCAGGAGCAGGTTGGGCTGATCAGCACCTCCAGCTGAATCCTGAGTTTCTCGTCCTCACCAAGAACCTGGTTGAACTTCTTCATGAAGTCCTGGGCTTTTCCTGCATCTGGAAGATTCTCTGAAAACAAAGAGAGACAATAAGGATTGTAAGGTAAACCCTTTTAAAATGATGTGGGGAAAAGGTTCAAACAAGTTTGTTTGTGTAATTTAGAACTTACTGGCAATACACATCAGCTTCCCAAACATGGCGGTGTTATTGGACTCAGACTTCAAACAGAAAGAGTGAAACATGTCAAAGATGTTCAATCTGAAGGACTTTTGATTGTAAATCAACTCACCACAGGCAGCTTGTGGAGGTCCAGCAGCTCTTTAACGAGGCCTCTGAGCATATTCTGACATTTCCACATCTCATTCAAAGCCCTTAAAACAAACACACAAGCAGGGCAGGGAAAAATAATTAAGCAAAAGTGTTTTTAAAAAAGAGATGCATAAGCCACACTTTTGTTACTTATTCAACACCTCGATGTAGGTCACATTCTGTATGTTTATACTGCCATCGAATGCTGAATATGCACTGCAATGAACATCAACACCTGTGACCTGATTTGACTCAAACATGCCCCCATTCACTGTAAATTCTGAGCAGAATACATTACGGTATGGGCCAGACTGGCAGCACAACATTTGGCAGTTTTTCTCAAATTCATGACTCTAATTGGCTTTAATCATGCCTTTCCATTAAAAAAACAGGGTATACTGTTGATCTTGTGGAACGTTTGGCTGATTCAAAGACTCAAGAGGGATCAGCAGAGGTAAGTGTGAGACTTGTCAGTCTGGATTCACACATCTTTTCATAAGTCAAATTCAAGCACTGTGCAAGCACTTTCAAAATTATTTTTTTAAGCTTTCCATGCCCCTTAAGGTGCGTTCACACCTCGGCAATCACTCTCCATTCAAAGTCAATGTACAGCCTCGATGGGGCGGGGCTAACCCTCCCGTGATGCGACAGCCGGCGACAAGACGACCACGTCACTCGTCGCGCGATGTCAAAGTTAAAAAAAAGTTGATCTATTCAGGCGATGTCGTGTGTGGCTGTGTGGCATCAGCCAATCAGCGGTGTGTGTACGTGTGATGGTGCAGTTATTCATCCGGACTACAGGGCGGATGACTTCCTTCTAGGCGGAACTAATCTCAGTGTGGATATTTGCAGATGGACCGCGGTAAACTCACAGATAATGCTGCTGCATCATCAGCTGCAGAGTTTTGTGTCTGATAACTGAGTGAAAAGGATACAGCTGGAATAATGTCCGCTTATACATCCTATTATGTGATATATGATATGATCGCGGTAAAACTCGAGCGGAAGTGACGTCACCGACCAACGACCGACGCCAACGGCAACCAAACAGGTATTTATGGACGCGCACCGCCACATCTGTGGGCGACGCGACTTTGGTAGCTGGGTCGCTTGCGGTGTGAACGCACCTTTATAGTGGGATTAAATTTTGGATGCATAAAAATATGGACAAATTTTAATTGTCCAACCTTTTAGTCATCTAAAAGGAAAATTATTCTAATAACAATGTTATCTTGCATATCTCAGGTGTTTATCAAGCAAGGATTTTATTTTGGTGAAAAAAAAAAAATAACAAAATACATCTCTGTAGAGAATCAGATGCAGCTCTTTTCCCCTCCCCTTTGAAATACTGAGGAGGTGGGAAGGTTACAGCGGTCTATGACAATGAGCTCTGTGCCAATTAGGCCCGTGCTAAAAATATGGAGGTTGGAGGTTGGTGGAGGTTGTATAGGAAATGAGAGTTCAGTAGAAGGTATAAAGTTCTTCTGCTCCCAAAACCCTTTGTAACAACATCAAATGCAAAAAATATATATTTTGCAGAGCATAGGACCTTTAAAGACAACCAAACTTAGTCAGATAAATCTATCTGAACAAGTTAGCTAGCAGAACTGCAAACTCCACGAGGTGTGAGCAGGTTGTCCAAAAAAGAACCTGACAGCCGTGCAGAAACTGCATGTTGGTTAATTTTCTGGTGGATATCACACAGATATATTGGTTTAAACCTTTTTTTTACAGCAAAAGCCCCACACACCAGACTGCATGTTCTTTAGCAAAATATTGTATATACCGTGTCTTACAGGTCTTGATTATCAAGAAGTACATTTGTACAAACATAAAAATACTCAGTTAAATCTATACTTTTCTTGAATATTTGTTGACAACCAGAGTCAACACTCCAAGCTCACTTACTTCACAGCGTTTGTGTCCAGGCAGGCATACAGGTAGTACAAACACTTCATCTTCTCCTCTGTGTCGAGACTGTGAGGGACCATGTACTGAGCAAAAATCTTCTCCACTAACAACCTTAAGAGAGGCAGAATTTTCATTAAAAATGTGAAAGTGGAGAACGCTGATCAACTTGAAAACTTCATGCAGATTAGTATTAATCAGCGAGCATCTTTTGTCTGCAGTCGCATGAGTGACACTAACTTTTGACTGTGTGGTTTTATCTTTGAATATAATACTCACTTGTCATCAATGCTGTTCTGATAGTAGATGTGCAGCAGCTTGTCTTTTATCCAGCTGATCTTTGCTGCAGACTCTTTGCCCGCTTCATGGTGCAGACAGTATTTCTTATAAAGCTGAGCCAGGCCCATCATTGCCTCCTTACGCACACGCCACTAGAGGGCGAAAGACAGACAGAAAAAGAGAGAAAGAGCCAGGAAAAGAAAAAACTGAGGATGAGAGTCTGCTAACAATACTCTTGAACCCCATTCACACTTACAAAAAAAAGTTGAACTTATTTGGTTATGTGTCCATGCTAACAGCTGGGGTTTTCACAGACTTTACAGAGATAATTTCTTTGCTCCTCCCCAGTATTATATTCGCATAAAGTCTAAGTAAGTTCATGTCTGAACGCTGCAGTGAATTATCAGAGTAATTCACTCAGATGAGGTGACATCATCCTGTGAAACCAGTGCAAACCAGGAAAAGAGAGACTTGGCCTTCCACGACACCAATGGGCCTCATATCCTAAGAAATAAAACTGTCATTCGTTCTGTGATGTCGTTTTTGCATTTGGGTGTTTATATGAGGCATAAAATCCAGCGCGAACTGGGTGAGGGATGCCGCTGTTGCAGCGGGCAGCTGCGTATGCATTTATAAAACGAATGAACGATTATTAGACTAGAATATTGAAATGTTCTTAAATAAAAATATTGAAATGAACGATTAATACATTAAAATGGTGTTCTGAGACATGATGGGGGTGCTCAGAAAATACCCCCATTTCACTTGATACGTTTCTCCTGATGAAATGAACTGCAGGGGAAAAAAATAAATTGACATATTTGGTCGACCAATCAGAATTTTGGTCGACTGAGCACGCATCGACCAATTAGTCGACCAGTTGACTTGGACTTTACAGCCCTAGTGTCTGGACATGTTACCACTGAGCATATTCATATTTCTGTAGTACATCTGCTCCAAAACGATCACCAGCAGATCTCTTGTGCGTCCAAAGAGCTGTCTTATGCTGCTGCTGCTGGGTACCAAGATAAAACCCTGCAAGTTTCTTTGTCTGGTTCAACTGTCATGCATGTAGGGGATGCTGCCTCATAATCACTTCTGTGAACTTCAGTAACGCTCTCAACTCTTACATCGATGCTGCTGATATGCTTTTTAACATCTAACACCAAAGTAAAGATATAAATTGTTCATACACTGTCATATAATGACCACTGAGTTCCACTGCTTATATTTAAGGTTGTGCGCTGCCTGTCGGTGACCCCACCCACCCTCCACCATTTCTCAAACATTCAGCAAGGCATACTCCCTGCTGACAAGAACATGTGTGAACGACTATGACAGAGAGAAAGGGTTCTGGGGTGTGAAACGCAGTGTTAAAGAGGTCTTTGTAATTCTGTGAATAAATGAAAATCTATCTTTACCACACTTTTAAGCTCAATATGATTATTGTCACCCATCATCTAAGAAATATGATTACAGTTCATTATTCTCAAAAGAATCATATTTTACTGTAGTTTTTCCTGCTCTGCTTGTTCTTTCATTAAACGTGTATTGGTTTTCACATCCTTTCTTTGTTGATTGTAGTGCCCTTAAATCACCCTGTATATAATCTACGGCTTAATAAAGTAAAGATCTGTCTCACCCTCTTGTCCAAGGTCCTTTCCCGCACAAAGCCCAACAGTTGATCATTGACCAGGTTCAGATCTTTCTTGCCAGCGTTAATGATGGTTACAATGACATCATGGCGGATGGCTTCCTCTGGGTCATGTGAACGCACCTTCAAGTACTCTGATTGGATATTGAGTTTAATAAAGTGTGATTAAATAATTTTATCATAAGGTGAGAATAAATTTTAATCAAATAGTGATAAGACAAGAGAAGAAGGTGATCCACAGAAACACAAAGGTCACCTGTGAGGTCCCGGGCCAGGTCTGGGTGGTTCATCAGGCAGTGGCTAGCAAACTTTACACACTCCAGTCTGACTGGAACGTGTATGTCGTTGAACCTGTAAATAACATAAACAGTGGGATTTTGTACATCACGCTTTAAAAGCAGAGGAAAAAATGCAGCAGTGTTTTTACTTATGGGTAAAGCTTGACCTCTCATCTATTGCAGGTTTAATTTGGTATCTCTGCTCTTCGGATAGCATTTATCAGCAGTTTCTAAAGCTTCTCAAACAACATTATTTGCATTTTAAAATTATTTTCTCAATATATCATAATTACAACAATCATCCAGGACTGTAGAGGAACATGAACTTCAAGTTGTTGGTCACACTATAGTAGTTTTGTTTCGTTTTGGCAGCTCTGGCTGTTCAGTGTTTTTATGTCCCTTTCCTTGAACACCACAATTTTCCCCAAAATTTAATGTATCTTAACCTTGAAAAGTGAGATCAGTCCCTATCACCCATATGGCTGCCTGTCACATGAAGCCAGTTAACATATCTTAGAAACTCCATCTCTGGTTGAATACTTGCTGTCGGGTAGGTTTATTTTACACAAATATAACATGAAATCATCCTGATAAAATTCTACTCATTACTCTGATGGCCAGACGCTAAGCTGTGGGGGGCCGAATGTAAGCTCCTAGGTAGGGATGTCCCGATCTGATATTGATATCGGTCAAAAAAACAAATATCGGATTATATCGGCCTGCATCCTAAATCTCCGATATCAGCACTCCGATACAAGCAGTCCATTCTAATATATTTATTTTTTATTTTATTCAGTTGTAGAATATGCTTATGTTTAAGTTCAACACAGTGGTTATTTTGCAATTGGTGAAATATGTTTTTGTTTGATTTATTGAGGTCACTTTTCAGGGTCTTCTAATATTTTTTATGCATGTTGTTTTAATTGTAGTATATTCTTATGTTTAAGGTTAAAATTTATTTAACCTATTGGTTAATAACAAATTGGTCAGTTTTTCTCATACCTACTATTGCTGACTACTGTTCTCTGAGTAATCTGACCTGATCAAGCCTTTTCTTACAGTCCATACTACAAAATAGGTAATAAAAGTCTGTATGATTCCTGCTGATATCGTATCAGATTGATATCGGTATCGGCCAATACTCAAGGCTGCAATATCGGTATCGTATCGGAGGTGAAATAGTTGTATCGGGACATCCCTACTCCTAGGCTTCCAGTTAATGATCACACAGAAGTAGAAGCTACAGTCCTTCATTCCAAAACCGTTTTTCTTTTACCGTTCAAGAACAAAAGGCATAACGATTTTTGCTAAAAGAAAAATGCTTTCAAAAGACGTTTTTTTTTTTAAACCCGGGAGTTCAACTCAATACTCCTAGTTACATTTAAACACATCACAGTGAAGTTTTGTTGTCTAATCAACATATATCTGGGTTGACCTTACGAATCCAAATGGACTTGTATGTCTGCTCATCATGCCAGGTAACATTCGACATGATGATTCAATCAATCAATCAATCAATCTTTATTTGTATAGCGCCATTTCATAGCAAGTGTTATCTCAAGACACTTTACAATAGAGCAAGAACTCTTCATTTTGTGGATACACATATATGCATAGATACATATATACATATAAAGATACACATATATATATATATATATACAAATATATATTCAAACATGGATTAAACAGTGGATTCAATTTATAACTGGTGGGACTTGTGACAAAGTTTGGGTGTGACTTTCCTTGCCCTTTTGGACAAATTGGAAGAGTTTTCCCCCAGTGATTTTTTTATGTTTATTATATGTTTATGTCTTTGGCAAATTAACAGTGTTTTTATCCCACCAATAGCTGTTTCCAAACAAAAAATGAAGGATTACTCTGTATTATGAAGGGTGTCTCTGATGTTTTGGTTACTCACCGTCCTAAGAAGCACTGCCACAGTGGTCTGTTCTGTGAAGCCAGCTCTGAGTCTTTGGCCCCAAACAACTTTGCTAAAAGCCGAACGACAGCTAGACGTTCCTCGCCATCATTGCTCTGTGAACACAAGATGCAAAACGCATGTTTCAATCTTTTTTTACAACTACATTTTCCCTGTTCTTTTAAGATAAACAAGTAATTTAGACAACCAACTCCTGTGACTGATAAATTGTAGCATGTGTTTTCAAAGTAAAAAAAACAACTGTTTTCAAGGTTTGTGGGTTTCAAGCACTCATGGTCATGAACCAACAATATTCTGATTCTTTGAAGGGTTTTTTTCAGGTCTTATTCTTAATCATGTTTAATTCAAGAAAACTGTAGACAGACACTATCTGATCTGCTGAAAACAAGACATGGCATTCAGACTCTGTTAAATTGGTTTTAGCGCCACATTATCAATGTGCTACGATACAAACAATGTGGTAACTCCTGTAAATTATACTCCCTGTGAGGTGCGTTTGTGGGTACCTTAAGTTTGAATTCCAGCTGTGGCATGACAGAGGTTAGCAGCATGGGGTCGATGGCAAACAGTTCCTGGATGAGGTCGAAGACGTGCTCTGAGAGGTCGCTGACTGATGATTTGCCCATCACTAAGACCTGATTGAAAAACTGACAAAGAAAAAGAAGAATCTCTCACCCAAAAGTGTGTTTCCAAATGGAAGACAGCCTTTGATAAGTTGAAATGATGTCTTAATAAGAGTGAGAACTACTCACATTTGCAATGCATGTTTCTATAGTCTGAACCGTCCTCTTCAGCAGAGTCTTTGCAAGGTCATACGCTTGCTTGTTCAGGTTCTGTACAAAAAAAAAATTCAAACATAATAAAACTGATGAATGATCATCTTAAAACATTTATAGCACATCAGGATTAACATCAGTGTCTAGGTAACTGAATGACATAGAAACTCCGGACTTTGTCATCTTTCTGTAAAAAAAAAAAGGTATTAACAAAATTTCCCAAAAAACATAAGTTACAGATACATGAAAAATCACTGTGTGGCCTTTACAAATTAAATAAAAAATACATATTGAATTGACCTTAAAAATACCTTTTCCTAAAGTGCTTTTGTGTTCCTGACATGCCACCATGAAAAGCACATCTGCTTTATAACTCTCAGAGATGGAATTTTACATGGGTTTGTTAATGCTAAGGCTGAGCGAGGATACACAGTATGGATTACACTGTTGTCATGAGTGAGATGTAAAAAAAAAAAAAAAAAAAGGTCGTTCTGCCGGGCTCCCAGGTCTGTTTGCTGGAAAACATGATGGGGTTAGCTACAGTTTAGCTGATGCTACAGCTACCAAAGCTCAGAAGTTTTATGATGCAGAGGTGTTAAATTGACCATCACAGATTAATGTTTTGTTTTCTGGTCGCTGTTAGCTGATTCTACTCTCAGAAAAGATAACTCTCACCTCAGCAAACTTTGCTCCAGAACAGAAAAAGTTTGTAATGATTAAAAAGGACTTAAGCATTCATTTTTCTATACCTTGTGTGCTGGAATGAGGTTGATAAGGATGGTATCAAGCAGCTCCTGTGTCACGCCATCACCTTCCATAATGATGGAGCTCATAAGGTCCATCATGTGCATCTGCACTTTCTGGTTATGGCTGTTGCTACAGAGATGAGAGACACAAAAAGGAATGAGAAGGCAGTATTCTAATCCAGATACTCCTGCTTCACAACATAAAAAACTCAGTTTTATCAACCAATAACTAACTGTAGACCTCATCTACACAAAACATTACAAAGAAGCAGTTAAGACATGATCAATCAATGGAAAGATAAAAATTAAGCTGAAAATTTTATGAGAAGTAAAGGAAAGCTCATGTGTACTCGTGTGTATGAAAGCCAAAAGAGAAGACAGGTCTGTCCTGATCCTGACATGTTAGGTACAGAATCATTACCTATCATACCGATAATGGTAATATTGACAGTGATATATATATATAGCCTTTTAGAGTAAGTTAAAATTTCCCAATGATATGTTAAATTCAACCACAATCAAACTAAACTATTGCAATTAAGAGAATCATGTATTAAAGTCTAAAAATCAATCACATTTGGCCACAGAAAAAAAGGACTGAGTATCTACAAAACAGGTTGATTCTTACTTGATGACGGAGAACAGTGTTTTAAAAAGCTGGATGAAAATCTCATTACAATCCTCCAACTCAAAACATATGTTGTACGACTTCACCCACGCCAGATTCTAGAGGAAAACATAAGAACATATTTTTTACTTTTTCTGTTAGTAGCTAGTATAAAATTACCAAAACATGAGTTTCGACCCTCATGTTTGTTTCCTAATAGTGCCTCACCTCCAACAAGTAGAAATATCTGTTGAACTGAGGGCTCTTTGTGTCTTCTAGTCCCTTGAGCTGTCTGGTGATAAACAAGAAGATTTCCTGGTGACATGAAAAGGAGAGGAAAATTTTAAAAACAGTTTCATACTTTTACTGTTGAATTGCAAAACTTGAGCTGTCTCTAAAGGCAACTACACCACACATGAAGCAAATGAACTTTTTTACTATATCTGTACACTGTTCACATTGTTAGAATACACAAGAAAGAGCAAATTCTGAAAGTTATTTCAGGTAACAGTCAGTAACACCATAATGCAGAAAAAGACTGCAGTTCACAAAGAAGAGATCTCACTATTCACAGTAACCAACTCCTGACAGCCTTTGAGGTGTGGCAACAATAAACTCATCAGTTAGCATGAGAGTTCGCAATTCTAAACCGAAACTGGTTTTCAATTTCCATTCCTAATTTATGAATAACAATCATCAGAAGCTAGTGCATGGTCACAGGTCCAGGGATTGTTTCTGACCTTGAGTTTGTCGTGTGAGGTGTATGGAGCCTCTGGAGCATAGATCCTGAAGATGTCAGCTAGACAGCAGGCCACCAGTAGCCGTACGTCTTTGTTTGGATTCCTGAGGAAGAACTCTGAGGCCAGATGGAGCGCAAGAGAGAGGTACTGCTGCTTTTCCTCCTCAGAGTCCTGGTCCATGTCCATGTAGGTTTTCACCACCATCTAGGAGACAAAACAAGGAAGGAGGATGAGATGGTAAACGTCCAGATAAACTCAAATATAAAGCAACCTGAATGTTCAGCAGCTTCAGAATTAAAATGAAAATAAGGTATATCTTTATCATTTGAATTACACTGCTGTATTACCTGCATGGACTTGCTGAGACAACAGGCTTGTGCTTAAGATATCAATACATCAAAACTCTGTAATGTACTCATTGACAATAGTGCATTGATGCAGAAATCAATACAGCCGTAAATGCTGTGACAGCTGATGTCAAATACACTTTTAGCCATGCTTTTGTTGACATTACTCAAAGCAGAGGCCAAACTACAATTTACAGCCCATGTGCCAAATTCTAATGGACTTTTAAGACCCCTGGGGACCTGAAATGTAAGTGTCTTGAGTTGTAAAACCATCATTTTCTACTTACAATGAAAAAAAATATCAATGGGATACTGGTATGTGGCTTGAGTATCAGGATATGTACTGTATCGTGAAGTTACCAGTAATCCCCAGCTCTACGTGACAACAGATCAGACTGGACTCTTTAAATATTCATCATGAAAACAGACATTCATAATTACTTCAGAGTAGAATTGCTAGAACTGTAAGGTGTATAGACCAGAATGACCCAGAATACAATAACGCATAACATCCATCCATTAATTATCCACATTGTTTATCCATCCAGGGGTTATGGGAGGCTGGAGCCTATCCCAGCTGATACTGGGTAAGGGGTGGGTCCAACCTGAACCAGTCACCAGCCGATCGCAGGGCAACATCGAAAGACGTACAACAATTCATGATTCACACCCATACCTATGGGCAATTTGGAGTCACTAATCAAAACTAGTGAATTTTTTTTTTTTGGACTGCCGGAGAAGCCAGGGTGCCCAGGGTGAACCCAAGTATGCACAGGGAAAAAAACAACCACTTACAAAGTAAAAAAAAAAAAATACAAAAATAATAATAATAAAAGTGCTTAGACAAAAAAAACTTTTACCAGGCATTTCTGACATTAACAGAGCTCTGAGCAAAAATGTAAAAATGCCCTATCACAAAGTATTAAATAGTTTTTGCATTTCTTATTATGCATCCAGATTCAGAACACAACTAAAGTCTTTTGACTTCTCTCTTGTGCCATTTCCAACATTCCCTGAAAATTATGTTGAGTGTTTCAGTCATTAGTCAAAGTATGGAAAACTGCACTCTAGCAATGTAAACAACCCTTTGAAAATAAATATACTTTCTCCTTGCTCCATGACAGACAATCACTGAAAATTTCATAATATACTTCAAAACTTTTTTTTTTTTTTTAAATGTATATTTTTTTGGGCATTTTGTGCCTTTATTGATAGGAGAGAGACAGTGGATAGGCTTGTGAAAGGGGGAGAGAAAGTAGGGGAAGACACTCTGCAAACTGGTCACAGGCGGGATTCGAACCTGGACTGGCAGAAGCAAGTACATGGTGGTGGTGCTAACCACTTCGCCAAACCAGCACCCCACTTCAAAACTTTTTGAGTTATTTTGCTCAGAAGTGCTCCCAGAGCACAATCCTCTGCCAAGGCATTTCTGACACATTTGCAAACATTGGTAAACAAGTCCTTTAAAAAAAATTCCTGGATCCACACCACGTTTGGATCACTACCAATATGTAATATTCCTTGTGCCATGACCAACATTCTTTCAACATTTCACCAAAGTTCAAACCTTTTAGTTACCTTGCTAACAGACAGACAGACAAATGCAGGCCAATATGTAACCTCCTTGGCAGTGGTAATAAAGATTATAATAATATTATAGTCAAATAAAAAATGGCAGTTATGTGGCCTCGATACTAACTCTGTAAGGGGAATGTGACCTATTCTTGTCTGATCATTCCCTTTTTTGTTTAACTGCTAACATTCAAACATTTGCAAACATACACCAGCAAAAACAATCTCATTGGTGGAGTTAAAAATGCAACATATTTACGAATAGTACTCTTCATGCACTGCAAGTTAGATATTAACATTTCTGAAGTTATATCAGCAGAAAATTAAGCATCAGACAGACTTGATCAGAAATATCACTGTTATGTGAACATCAGGGGTTACTCTGACCACTGACCATTCTGGTCAGAAAAACACCAAGTTCAGTCTTGTCAAGTAATGTCAAGTTTAGTCTCACCTCAGTCCTCTTGGAACCCCACTGGAGGTCATAAAAAAGCTGCCCAGTACTGGATACAATGTCTCATAGAAAAACAAAACATCCAAGTTAGGTTAAGCTGAGCACATTCCAGACAATGAAAAGTCCATGAAACAAAACAGACTCTGGATTACGGCTGGGAATAGACTGATGCAGGATGACAAATATCTGTCAGCCATGAAAGAAGTTAGCATCAGGCTCGTTGGCATCAAGTTCTCCTGACTAAAATCCATTGGGATTTTCTGATGGCCTTGTATGTTTGCTGTAGCAAAATAAAAATTAAACTTACACATTTTTTTCCTTTGTAATCTTGATGAACAAATCTTACTTTCAGGATTTTCAAGCTTTAACATGATCAGCAAGAATAAAAAGCTGCTATTATGCTACTGCTAAACTACAACATGGTAGATCAACTTAAGCTGGCCTTACACTTTATGATTTCCCTGCAATTATGATGTCTCAGAGCAATTTCCAAATTCATAATATCTTGGAGAGCCTTTTGAGTGGAGGGGCCACAGTTAAGATGTAAGGTGGGCTTAGAACCCGATTTTTGCGGCTTTATGACAGTCTTTTTCCAGTCATCACCTTATGACGAAATCAAACCTGTATAAAATTATCACAAGTCTTTAGGTTTGTCACATGCATACTGAGCTGTTCAATGACACGATCAGACTCAATAACCAAAGGAAGCAGACACAAGAGCACCAGACAGAAAGCAACAGGTAGTAAACGTGACAGGGAGACAGAGGAGCGTAGAGCTCTGCAGGAATGTGGGAAATAATGAGAAATTAGTGTTTTTGTAAAAGGGGTGAGAGTCCCTCTGTGACATGTCCTACACTCTGAACAGTGAAAGACAGTGAAGTATAAAGTAGAGATATCAGTGCAGTGTGAATTTAGTAGCGAGATAGCTTCAAAACTAACAAGAGACACAAGCTAACAGTAAAGTTAAGCAAAAGTCTTTTCCTCAGAGTCTTTTTCTATTGAATGTAGACATATGTACATGTGTTGATGGAAAATAAGTCTTGCACAGAGTTATTGAATTACAATCTTTAGCTAAAAATGCAGCTAGCTCATATGCTAAACTGTAACCACAGTCCCATTCAGGACAGTGGTTAGCTCCCTGGCCAGCGAGCTGCAGCACACTCATTGGGGATTATGGCGAGTCGCAGCAATATCTGCCACTCAATTTTGCTTCTCCAGCTGTGGCCTTAGGAAAGGACAGTGTAAGAATTGTTGATAAATAGCCTAATAAGTTGACATTTCTCCATGGTGAATTAAGATTCAAAACATGAACAGCACTAAAAGAGACCCAACATATTCAGTAAAAACAAAGCCAAACGCCTTCATGCGCTAAGCACCCATACATTCTAACAAGTATACAGCACCACATAGTGTAAATATGAACTTAAAAAGTTTTTTTTTATCATTAGTGATCACAGTTATATCACTTGTAATAATTGATACACCCAGAGGTCACAAAATTAGGGACAAGAAGATGTAATCTTGAATGCATATAATCAAGTTGTACTTCTCTAGTTGCAGTTTAGTAGTAGTTTTGTAGTTAATTAGAACTTTTAAGATTGATAGTCACTGAAAAATCAATCTGAACTAAAAACTCTGAGAGCTGAAGTTTATTTGTCATGAAATTTGAGATCGCGAAAGACAGCAGTTTTAAGAAAGTCTCACTATTGTTCAAGTAAAGTCTTCTAGTGGAAGGAAGGCATGAGAATTAGTTACATTAATTCCAATGTATAACATCACTTGGTAACCTCTTGTTTGAGAATCTCCCCTTAATTGAGTGATCTAGTTGCCATGGTGACTTGTTTTTATTTAATGACTATAAGAATGCTTGCATTGGGGTCCCCGGGCATTTTTGTACCCTCTAATACCAGTTCTTTGGCAACTGACATTTTAAAATTAGAAGTGGTAATACAATCTTAATTTTATTATATCAGATTAAAGACTTAAATCTCGTGTTTGTTTATCATATATGTATCTATTACACTATTTCAAAATCACAAATACTTTCAGCCAGAGGAACCAGGAAGTGTTAAATGCTAAGTCACTCATTCCTGCAGCGCTCCAATGAAAACCAACTGACCCTCTGTTGGCTCTCTGACTGGTCCAATGGCAAGCACCATCTCATAGCAACAGCTGCTCAACTACTCCAGTCAAACAACTTTTGTCTTAACGTCTATTCACTATACTTTCAAATATTATATCTACACACACACACATAAATATAAATACATATATACATTCCTGATCAAAATCTTAAGACCAGCTGAAAAATTGCAAGAGTTTGCATACTGCACTGTCAGAGCTTAAGAAAGTTTAAAGCAGAGCTTCAAAGTGCAAAAAAAGAAAAATAAATGGGAGTGAAAGGTACTTAAAAACATTGTTCAAGAAAACACAAAAACACGAAACAATTTTTTTTTTAAATTTTATTAATTGAAAATTTTAATAAATGTCCGAATTCCCCACTTTGAGTATCTACTTAAACATTATAAAGATTCCTAAAGGTGTACCCCAAACCCCATTTTTCAAAGATCAGAGATCAAACCATTTGGTCAAGCAAGAGTCATTAGTCTGTTAAAAATAAGGGATAGTGAAGGAGTGCTGTGATTTTTGAAGACTTTAATTTGCATAAAATATTGGCAATGATCTTCATTTCACCTGTTTTTATAAATGGGTTCAACTTGTTTCAATCAAAAGGTCAGTTGTATCAAAGAAAAATCATACAAAACAGTGTTATTAAAAGGTAATCTTTCTTAAAGAGGTTAAAACACAGTGCTATTAGAAATCTGAGTTTTTATGGAAAGGGAGGACACGGTTATAAACTCTGGCTTCCTGTGTGAGAGGGATGAGAGTGTGTGTTAGAACGGGAGGCAAAGCAGAGCAGCTCTCTGAGCAGCAAGGCAGCCAGCAGGGGTGGGGGATGGGCCAACAACCAAAACAGACTGCAGAGCACTACACTCACTCCTACACACACTTACACACTCACCCCAACCCTCCAATGATCTCAGCTGAAACAGTCACAACCAGCAGCCTCTCCACTCAGGAGAGTGTGGGCCTGTGGAGCCCTACATGTGAGATCATTTATTTCAACAATATTTAAAACACTCTTGGATCAGACTGAACATTAGTTTCCATTCAATTCTGAACTAATGCTGAAACATATTTTGGCAAGCTTCATGATAATTTCTAATACCTATACTCAGGGTAAAACATTAACAATGACATGCTGTTTCTCATTGACAGTATCTGTCACCACTTCAACTTGGGAGTTGGGACATTTCACATCCACAGAGGAAACTTCACATCCACAGAAATGAGTTCAGGTGTAGTCACACACATTTTAAACCGTATAGGTGTTTTGTTCACGTGGAAACAGAGTTTCAGGTGCCCAAGAACCCACATTTTTGAAAATGGGCCCAAGAGAAGAAAACACTGGCTGAGCATTTTCCATGTAGACATTGGATTCAGAGAATTTCAGAAACAATGACATCATAGGCCCACCTCTCCCTTACACCTCATGCAACAACGGAAACGATGGCTGAATAAGGTGCCGCAGAAGCTACTGAGCTCGTTTTGGCTTTAACAGCAAAATCTTCTGCTCCTCTACAGCCACTGTGAGTGACAACCGGACATGGAGTACAGCATATGTTAGTGTTTGTTCACATTTCCCATGATGTACACTCCTCCATGTCTTCTTCTCTGGTTTTGATTTGTCTGCGGAAGCATTACAGCACTCCTTATAGACCTGGCATATGTACTGCAGTGTTTTTTGTGTAGACAGACAATTCTTGAAAAGATTCAATGATTATTTTTCTGTGTACTGTGGTAAATTTTTCTTAAGTTACACACTTACAATTAGCTGACATCTGACCAGTGAAAACACTTATCGTTAGTACGTCCTCTATATTGCCAAAAGTATCCGGTCACCCATCTAAATAATCAGAATCAGGTGTTCCAATCTCTTCCATGGCCACAGGTGTATAAAACCAGGCACCTAAGCATGCAGACTGCTTTTACAAACATTTGTGAAAGAATGGGTTGCTCTCAGGAGCTCAGTGAACTCCAGCATGGGACTGTGATACGGTGTCCCCTGTGCAACAAATCCAGTCGTGAAATTTCCTCCTAAATATTCCACAGTCAACTGTCAGATGTATTATAAGAACGTGGAAGTGTTTGGGAACAACAGCAACTCAGCCACAAGGCTACGTAAACAGACGAAGCGGCTCAGTGGATGCTAAGGTGCATAGTGCAAAGAGGTTGCCAACTTTCTGCAGAGTCAATCACTACAGACCTCCAAACTTCATGTGGCCTTCAGATTAGCTCAAGAACAGTGCAGAGAGCTTCATGGATGGATTTCCATTGCCAAGCAGCTGCATCCAAGCCTCACATCACAAAGTGCAATGCAAAGTGTCAGTTGCAGTGGTGTAAAGCACACCGCCACTGGACTCTGGAGCAGTGGTTCTCTGGAGTGACAAATCGCGCTTCTCCATCTGGCAAAGACAAGTCTGGGTTTGGTGGTTGCCAGGAGAACAATACTTGTCGGACTGCATTGTGCCAAGTGTAAAGTTTGCTGGAGGGGGGCTATGGTGTGGGGGTGTTTTTCAGGAGATGGGCTCGGTCCCTTAGTCCCAGTGAAAGAACTCTGAATGCTTCAGCATGCCAAGACATTTTGGACAATTCCATGCTCCAACTTTGTGGGAACAGTTTCTTCCAACATGACTGTGCACCAGTGCACAAAGCAAGTCCATAAAAACATGGACGACAGAGTCTGGTGTGGATGAACTTGACTGGCCTGAACAGGGTCCTGACCTCAACCCGACAGAACACGTTTGGGATGAATTAGAGCAGAGACTGAGAGCCAGGCCTTCTCATCCAACATCAGTGTATAACCTCACCAATGCACTTCTGGAAGAACAGTCAAAAATTCCCATAAACACACTCCTAAACCTTGTGGACAGCCTTCCCAGAAGAGTTGAAGCTGTTATAGCTGCAAAGGGTGGACCGAAATCAAATTGAACCCTATGGATAAGAATGGGGTGTCACTTGAAGGGATAGTTCAGTTTTTTTTTAAGTGGGGTTGTATGAGCTCTATATGGCCACTAAGTACAGTAGATACAGTAGAAAGTTCTCTCCTCTCCCTCAGTAAGCCACAGTCTGTAAGAGTCTGTGACGAAAAAATAGACGCTAACAGGAAAGTACCATACCAAATACAAAGGGTATTTTCTCCGATTACAAGAACTTAAATCAAAATGTAATACCACAGTTTAAGAGTACGCTAAATATGAGCGTTTTTAAGTGCATTAACATTTCGGAAATATAAAGTTTATCCGGACCTAAGCCAACTCACGTCATGTATTCCTTCGCTAAATCACTCCGCCGTAGTTAGCCAGTGGCCTCAGAGACTGTTTTACACTAATTGAAAGCACATTATATGACAAATATTTCTGAGATGGGTTTTTGTGATGCTTCCCTTGATGCAGAAACAGATGTGCATCATCAAGAACTCAGCTTTCACCGTATTCCTCTGCGTAACGAGGGCACGCGGTTACATCATATAGTGAATGCATCTTTCGTTACCCGTTACCTGACAGATTGTGTGCACAGATCTATACATCTATGTATATATTAGAGGTTAATACACAGAAATTGTCGTGTGTGTGTGCATGTGTGTGTGAGAGAGAGACACATACACAAATAGTCTGCACTGTTATGATAAACAAACAGCCTCCTCTACTCTGATTATTTGTTTCTGACATGTCGTTATTACTTACTTTGAGCAGAAACTGTCTTTAGGTCCTTCAGGTTTTCCCAGTTTATCATTGGGAAATTGAAGAATGTCCACAAAACTCCAGGATTCAGAAGAGCAGGAAAGTATATTTGACGAGTAATACCGCCGTCCATATCACCTATTCCCTCTGGCTAGTTCCTACATTTGCATCACTGTTTATTTACGACTCTATCTGATGTCCAGTGTCCATGAATGTTTCCTCTGTATTCCTCTCGGTCTGTTCGGTCTCCATCTTCAGCAGCTCTTCTTCTGTAAACTCCGGTTCAAACAGGTATCCTTTTGACTCCAAAGTGAAAGGAACTTCATCTGCGTTGTCATAATCATCCCTTTTTTAATTTCCTGCACTGTCTCTTTCTCACACTGCTAACAGTCAAAACAAAAGAATAACAATACATGATAAAAGTTACACGAAGCTACAACCAGCGTCTCAAGTGGCTAGCTTGAATGTTTTGATCAGCTGAGAGGGGGGGTGGGGGTGGGGGGTGATTTAGAGGAGGGATACATGACATGATTTAGCTAGGTCCAGATAAACTTTATATTTCCAAAGGTTAATGCACTTAAAAACACTCATATGTAGCGTACTCTTAAACTGTGGTATTACTTTTTGATTTGAGTTCTTGCAGGCAGAGAAAATACCCTTTGTATTTGGTATGGTACTTTCCTGTTAGCGTCAATTTTTTTGTCACCGACTCTTACAGACTGTGGTTTACTGAGGGAGAAGAGAGAACTTTCTACTGTATCTACTGTACTTAGTGGCCATGTGGAGCTCATACAACCCCACTTAAAAAAAAAAAAGAACTATCCCTTTAAGTTCAAATGTGAGTCATTGCAGGTGAGCGAATACTTTTGGCAATACAGTGTATGTCAAGGGTCTGTCAAAACAGTCAACATTGTGCCCTACTTGTAGGTGTGTTTGTTTCAAAGTGGGTTGGGGGGTGGACGACATGCTATGAATGTGAAGTAGTCCCAGGACATGGGGTGCACTGTCCGGTTACTGAGCTAAACTAGGCATAGGTTTGTTTGGTTTTTCAAAGAGTCCACATCATGCTTTTTCAAGTTTCAAATGCACTTAAGTGTGATTAACATGTTTCCTACATGTGCTACAGTATTACTGCTCATGAGACAAAAAGTGTGCAGCATTTGACTCCCCTCTTTCCGTCTTCAGAACCAGGAGCTGCCAAAAATGCCTAGACTCTCAGTGGTATATTTTATCACTTTTTGCAAGCAACCCTTGAACAAAACATGTGACAAGAAGCCACAAACTGAGTGCCAGCAACATTACTGCCTTTTTCCTCCTTTTTTTGTGGTGTTGAACAGATCTATACATCTATGTATATATTAGAGGTTAATACACAGAAATTGTTGTGTGTGAGTGCATGTGTGTGTGTGAGAGAGAGACACAGCGGACCGCAGCTCAGTAAAACTTATATCAGCACCTGCTTCTGTTTTAGCCCAGTTTTTCTGCTATGTGTCCCTTTTTAAAATGCGCCACAAAATGACGTACTGCTGCTGTATTAAACTTATATCAGCACCTGCTTCTGCTTCTGTTTTAGCCCAGTTTTGGCTTTGTGCCCCTTATTAAAATGCGCCAGAACATGACGCGCTGCAGCCACGGCGGGAGTGTGCCCGGCGCGCCCAGCGCACCTCCAAATGCCCTGCATCTTAAACCATTCATGGGACTCCTTAAGTGTTTCCATACAGAGTTCCATATTTGCCACGTTGTTCACTACAACAGACACTTTTTTTTCTGCTCGACCTATGAAGCATCGGCAAGTTCATATAATCCGCAGCGATGTTTCTTCCCGTGTCCGCCTCTCCTTTTTTACCTCTCTCAAGCAGAAGACTCTTTGCTTTCCAGTTTTCATCAATGAAATGGGCAGTCACTGTCATATAGGACTCAATTCGAATAGACGTCCACATCTGTTATCTTTATCTATTAACTCAGAAACTTTCTCTTTTTTACTCCCTCGTATTTTGCCGTGTGTGCGTGCGTAATTGTGTGGCGCGCTGGCACTGAATATCAAGGTTCCAATGTTTTTCTTGGCCTTCCATGACACTAATGGGCCTCATACCCTCAGAAATAAAATTGACAATTCCATCTGTGATGTCGTTTTTGCATTTGGATATTTCTCTGAGGCATACAATCCACTGCGGACAGGGTGAGGGATGCAGCCGCTGCAGTGGGCAGAGTGCATGCAGCAGCGGCATGCAGCTATAAAACGAATAAAGGATTATTAGACTAGAATATTGAAAATTTCTTAATATAATATTGATATTGAAATGAATGATAAATACATTAAAAGACAGGCTGTTACCTGTGAAACGGTTCACTTGATACATTTCTCCTGATAAAATGAACCATATACTGCAGGGGAAAATATAAATTGATACATTTGGTCGACCAATCAGAATTTTGGTCGACTGAGCACGCATCGACCAATAAGTCGACCAGTCGACTTGGACTTAACAGCCCTAATTATCACAGTTATCATTATTATCGCGGTATTGTTGCGGTGTGCTCAAAATGTACTTTAACACAAAATTGAAATCATTGACCCCTTTAATTACCTCCGCCAAGGAGGTTATGTTTTCGGGAGAGTTTGTCTGTCTGTCTGTCTGTCCGTCCATCTGTCTGTCTGTCAGTCTGTGAACAAAATAACTCAAAAAGTCATGGATGGATTTTGATGAAATTTTCAGGAAATGTTTAGCATGGGAAAAGGAAGAACTGATTTGATTTTGGTGTTGATCCGGATCAGCGTCTGGCCGCCATGGCGAAAAATGTGATTTCTGTGAATAACTACTGAACTAAAATAGATATCATTATGAATCCAGTTGCTAATGGTATGTTTTCATGGTCAAGGAATCTAAAATAAAGGTAGGACTAATACTTATGGTCAAAATTACAATATGGCTAAGGACTGTGGCGCTGGCGGAGGTCTGCGCTCTCCGAGTGCTTTTCTAGTATTATAGTTGTTACAGTTCTTTTTTGTCTTTTTTGTCAATAAATGTGTCTATAAATGCCCTTTGAGTACATTTTTTTTACTCTTCTTTCATTAGAAAATTCTAGCAAGTATTTGTCATTATTTTGTTATAAATGCTTGAACAGTGTGTAATTACAAGAAAAGAAAACAACAGATTTGAACTTTAAACAGGATTCTCTTCATAAACAATTGAAAATGAACAACAAATAACCTATTTTACATACACTCACAGATTTTTGTTTGCCTGCAGCATCAATGTCCATGTTATGGCTCATTATATTAGACCATGTCATGGCCTTTTTTTTTTTTTTACTGACGATAGTCCCTGAAGCACTTAGGACCCTTCATGAATCTCCTCTGGTCTCCCCTCTCCATGGCAGACCTCAATATTTTCTCCTCTAATCTTTCCAGAGTACAATCGATTAAATCCATAAAGCATGAACTTTGAGGGGAAAAAGATTATCAATTTCAAAATACGGTAAATACACGGCAATAGAACGGCAAGATTACACTCCAGAATGATACTAATGCTATTATTTACAAGATTTATACATTATTTAGACAGAGAATACTGACAAACCACCTGTAATTCTCTCTGGTATGGCTCATTGAATCTTTTCTCGCTCTCTCCTCTACGGCTCAGTTAGCTTATTTACTTGAGTTATGGAAGTTTTAACCGTGCACGTCTTTTTCTTTCGCCGCAGCTTCTTGTTTAGAGAGGGTGACTGTCTTCTATCAGTTTCCCCTCGGCAACCTTGTAAAATCCAAAATTTAACCAGACTTACAAGTCCACTTCCAGAGGGAAATCTCTGCTGTCTCTAACTTTCGCCAAGGCCAAACATTGCTAACTGTGCATACCACTTCCCATGAGGCTGCTTCATAATGAGACTCATAGTTCTGGCATTTCCAGGCAAAGAGCAGTATCATCGTGCGATTTTGACGCATTGTGGTTATCAAACACGGGCAGGGCATCATTTTTTCACCCAAACATTATTTTTGGGGCATTTTTACCTTTTATATTGATTGCAGAGAGCGAGATAGTGGAGAGGCTTGTGAAAGGGATCAGAGAGAGTAGGGGAAGACACTCTGCAAACTGGTTGCAGGCTGGATTCAAACCCAGGCTGGCAGAGGTATGTATACGAGTCATGCCTGGTTGCTTACCACTCCTCCAAACCAGCATCCCTGGACACGGTTTTAAGCATCTATGGTTTGCTTTTGTCAATATGAATGTCCCTTAGAGTGTTTAAGCCTTTTTGTATTTAATAGGACAATATGCTGTCTTGTTTTTCAACCAACATGAGCAACAGACAGCTAGCATGTGCCTGGTAATGCCTTATGAATGAATAAAAATCTGGTGTGCAATGCTGGAAGCGTTTCAAACAAACAGGCATTGCCCAAATGCTACATTTGGCAACATGTCACCTCTTACCCCTGCCAGGGACTATCATTACATTTAAAGAAATAAAAATGTAACCTTTCCTTCTTGCCAAACCCTTCTGATTAGAGGTAGCAATGCAAAGACAGGGAATAAAACTGTAAAAATATGCCATAAGATATTGAGCAGAAGCAAAAAAGAGACAACGTTTATGTGCCATCAGTTTTGATATCTCTTAGTTAATCAGAGAAAATATCAAGCAGCTAATTTTTTTGAATGACACCATCTCCTAGAGCATATGTGTCAAACTCAAGGCCCGGGGGCCACATCCAGCCCGATGGACAATTATATCTGGCCCGCGAGATTGTTTTATATTGTTTTGTCTTTGTTATTAATGGTCTGGCGGTATGAAGTGCTGATAACACACAAACTACAGATCCCATAATGCAATGCAACAGCTGCCTTGCTGTACAACAGACAACTGGGAACAAAAGCACAATTTTTATATAATATTTTCAGTTTTTTTTGTTGCATGTTCATATTTCCAGCTTTTATTTTGACAGGAGATATTTTCATGGAGAGCAAAAGCTCTTACAGTTATTTATAGTTTCAGTTTCTTTATTCTGTAATAATAGTATTTGTATCCATTTATTCATATTTATTATTAAAAAAAATGTTTAGTTTTAATGTGTTCAATAAATATTTTCCCTTTTCGGCAGTTGACCTAAAGTGTGTTTTGAGTTTTGGCCCCATGTGCAATTGAGTTTGACATCCCTGTCCTAGAGGGTCGGCTGTGAACTTAAGGCATGTGGATCAGATGGCCTGCAGCAGACCATGAGAGTCCTGTTAATTCTAAAACTTGAACAGGCCAGGGACATGTCTGTGTGCTCTTTTACGGTGAATTGGCTGTCTGTTGTCCATTAGCTGCCGTTAATAACCCGTTTTTAAACATTACTCATCCATATTGAAATCAACTGATGAAAAGTGTTTTCATGACCTGGAAACAGGGATTTTCTTTTGAATAAGTACACCAAAGATGTTGCTGCATGTTAAAATTATTATTTTGTCTACTATTATTTGTGTAATGGAAATGTTAAGTCTTGATCATCTTCCCTCTCTGTCTTTCTCTCTGATAATCTTTTTAATGCTGTTGAAGTTTTGTGAACTAAACATGTGATTGTAGTAAAACTGTGTCAGCAGTCTTTTGATAGGCTTATCGTTTTTAAAAGTTAATCTCTGGTACAAGGTGCTGGTTTGATGGAGTGGTAGACAACTGGGCAAGTCTACCAAATGCTTCAGCCAGCCCAGGTCTGATTCCCTCCTGAGACCCATTTGGAGAGTCTCCTCCCCTTCTCTCTCTCAACCCCTTCAACAAACCTGTCCAACATCACTCCTCTCGGTCAATAAATGCATAGAATTCCCTTAAAATATTTTAAAAATTAACCTTTGTCCTGCCATAAAGTGATTTAGAAACGATTTGGCCCAAGGCAAAATTGTAACTGCAGACCCCCCCCTTTACAGTGTCAAATGTTTCCTGGAGGCTAAGCTGAATGTTACTGCTTACAGCAAATGAAATCACAAAATTGATGGGACATAAGTGGCTACTATAAAGTAGCTACTTGCTTGCCCTAAATGTAGTAAAACTCAAATCAAATCATCCTTCACCAGCCTTGATTACTGCATCTACAATTGCTATCAGCCCATACTGCTCAGTGTAGTACACAGCAAAAGGTCTCATACAGTCAAGTCTGCCTTTCACTCTTTTGTCTATTTTACCTAGACAAAGGGTTAAGTGCTTCAGAGCCACATTGCTTCTCTAGCAATGGTTCAAGGACATCAGAGAGCCTTCCAGTATCAGTGTTTTAGAGACCTTGCAATGTTTCTGATTAAAAAGTTGTGGGGTCCGTGCCAACTTGGGTGCAAGGAAGCCACTCAGCATCAGACAGGTCAGACTGGAGCATTGTGAATGAGTGTCTCTCCCTTTGTGTTTATGGGGAGCACAGGCTGTGTCATGTGCATTAAAGTTGTTTTGCCCCATTAATTAACAGAGCAGTCAAATTCGCAGTGCCTTTGTGCAAAAGAGCCTCAATGAGACTCCGTTATATATACATCCTAAACAATCACATCTGTGGAGGCAGTAACTTCTGTATCAGTTCACGCTGCAATATGGTTTGGCTGCTCACAACACAGGGAAGCACCAACATACACACAAAAGCAGAGACACTGACTCCTGTCTACGGCCAAGTCCGCATGCCTCACTCTCTCCAATATAATGCCTCTGTTTCTACCTCTAGAGAAGATGTAAATGGGGGGTCAACTCATTCCAACTACATGAAATTCACAAATGAGGCATAAATATTATGCACTGACACAGCAATGTGAAACTCTCTCGCCCTTGTGGAAATAATCGAAATGTATTGAGGTGTAATGACTGAGCCACTGATCAGGATCTACAGGGCCACTGATTTTGACCATTTATTTGCAGTAAAAAAGATGTCAAAAAAGAGAAATGAAGAAAATGCAGTTTCTGGCAGAACAGCCCTCAACCTTTTTGTACCACAGTACGGTTTTGTGTATTATGGGCCCTGTCTTCACAAACACTAAAACAATTTCGTTTTTAAATCCTTTTCTGTAAACACGGTGGCATTTCAAGAAATGTTGGCTGTACTCTGTATGCTGAAGACACAGTCATACATCACTAGGGCTGCACAGTATTGGAAAAAACTGACATTGCGATTTTTTGGGGGTTTGCGATATATTGCGATAATAAAAATAGAAGAATTTTCACCAGATGCCTTGAATAGCTCTGTTTGGGAAGAATTTGATTGGTTCACAATGACACCACTGTATTCATATAATACCGTTTAATCCAGGCTAAGGGGGTTCATCTGTGAATGATGAAGATTGCTGTATATAAAAGGGATCCAGGAGGCCATGTCTCTGTACAAAATAGAATAGGTTTCAATTTCAGTTGCTTTTTTTCATTTCCCCAATAAATGGGGGAAATGCGATAGTCACATTGCATGCACGATGTGACTATTGCGCATGCGGATGCATTGTGACATTGTGATGCCGATGTTCAAACGATATATTGTGCAGGCCTATACATCACACACTCATACATCATGTGACATGGAAACAAACGGCGCATGCTGTTATCCACGTCCACTTGCTGCTCATGGTAATAAAAGCCATAACAAGCTCAGTAGCTCCTGCAGCATTAACGCGACACTGCATCGATCCATCGTTTCTATTGTCGTCAGGTTAAGTGCATGTGGCTTCAGGAAGAGCTTGGGCTATAAGATCATCATATCTGAAAATGTGCATATTTGTTATACACACAGAAACACAGGAGCAGCATTTTGAGATTTATTCTCTCTGGGACCCATTTTTCAAAAATGAGATATTCTTGGCTTCCAGAATGCCAGATCCAAGTGGGTAAAACACTCATACATTAAAGGTGCTATGAGGAGAATCTATCACCGGCGAAATAAAGACTCTGCTACCCATGAGCAGGTGCGGCAAATGTCGTAATGCTGTGTTCCAGTAACCTCGGAAATGGGAGTGACATCATCTCCGACTTATCTGCGTTCCAGTTGAAGTCGGAAAAAAACATGCTGATATACCAGGCTATTGTTAGCTGCTGTTAGCACGCCCTGCGTTGTTGTACACAAATATCACATGAAGAATTTGATTATCACCATGGCAGCATTTTTGTAAATATAAGTCTAGCAATACTATGTATACAGCTGATCTAGAGCGACACACCCCAGTCAGAAGTGCAAATAAACTTATTATTTCAGGAGCTAAATAACTGTTCACACTGGGGGATCCATCTTCAATTGTCAACGCAGGGGTGGCGAGGCTTCACCGAGTTCCCAGTAGGAAATTCAGACTTCGGGGTTCCTACTCGGAACCCGGAAATTCCTACTTCTGACTACAACTGGAACGCACCAAAAGACGTGACTGAACTGACCAAAGCGTGTATTTGTTGTGATAAGTGCAGCTCGGACCTTCCTCTGAACTCTGTATTGCTTTACAACTTCTTTTTTCAACAACTCACAGGATTCAAAGCCACAAGGTAATGTATCTCTTTCTAGTTACGTAGCGGTAGTTTTTGATGTGTGACAACAAGCAATTTTTGGAAAACTTATTATCGTCTGACCTCTACACTGAATCCTTACACACCAACATATCAAGGGCTCTCAACCATCCTCCAGTTACACTCACATACTACAGAGTCAAACATCTTTACAACCATATCCAAAGCACAAGGATAAGTACATGAGCAAAAGGCTTAACCACAAGTTCATCTCAAGTTGTACTTTTTTTTTCATCAATGCTGTGACAGGGTCTGAGGGCCTGTGTTCAGTCTGCACAGTCAAGTTACACAGGGTAGCGAGTAAGCACCCTTAAATCTCCTTTATTAAAATAAATTACACCAATAAGAAGAACAACAATAATCTGTCAATATTACAGACATCATATTGGATATATATGTTACAGTTGTGTATGGCATCTAAATCAGCTGTAAATAACTGCACATATTACAAAATCTGCCTATATCAATATTCAACTGTTGAACTAATAATATAAATGTCATGCAGATAATATTGTGCATCCCTAATAACTAGAGATGAACAATTATTTATAAAGAAAGAAGGGCTTCATTTAAAGATACTTTCTTAAACTGCAGTGTAAATCAGCATGACAACCATCCCCACCCAAACCACCACCGTATCTTGTGATTTTTCAACACTGGACAGTCACAGGTCGACTGTACATTTAAGAGACACTTGGGTTATATGAACATGTTAAAATTAGTTTGGACTTACTGAATGAACGCATCATACATCCCTATATTTAAGTGGAAACATTGCCTTTTGCAAATCAGTAGTCTACAGTGCCATGTAGGCTTGAGAACAGTATTGCATTGAGCATTGAGAAGAAGGGGCACTGTCAACCATAAGAACAGAGACCAAGCTCAGAAACATACCTTTAATCGTTTGACCACTTCATCGTTGCTTATTTTGTCCGTAATCTCTTTCACCCCGGGAGGATAGATGACTTTCCCGTCCCCCGCCGGTTTCTGCTGTTGCGGGAACTCCATGCTTGTTGTTGTTATGTGATCCACACGGTCTTCTACTGGCCTCTATGGGTCAGAAAACAAAAGTTCAACACAACCATGCTACCTTACTTATCAAAAACCTTCTTATGAGCATCATTCCCTTTTACCCGTCTTTCATCATAACACTAAAACCGTAAACCCTGGCGCTGTGTATTTCACGATGTTATAACCTTTTTAACTTTCCTGATGCAGAGCCGACACTGAAACAGGATTGTGCATATCATTAGCTCACATGCTAAAGTACCCCTGCTAGACATCAGATCCATATTTTCCGCAAATTTCTGATCAAATATTAAACAGGAGCACAACCAATGTAAACAACATTTCCACTATCCTTACAGCTATCCCGAAGTCTTCAATGTCTGGAAACCACGAACAAACAGTACAATAGCAGCCGGTGTAAACCTACTGTCACATAGGCTCTGAAATTAGCTAACTTGCTATTTGCAGAGCAAACATCAGCTAGCATTTTGCGGGAAGGATCAATGTTAGCAGAGAGCGGCTAATACATGTTAGCCGTGGAGCTAACAGTTAGCATACTCTGCTAGCATAGGCCTCAAACTATTCAGGTACCCATCACATCTCCCGCTAGACAATCACAGAGGAAGTGAAGTATTCTATTATCCTCAGCAGAAATACCCGAAGCCGTGGCAAAACAAAGATGTTTACCAAAAAATCAGCTACTTTTCAGAGTTAAAATACGAAGCTACTTTACTTGTTTCTGTCCTTTTTTCAACTTCACTGCATCGCTCCGTTCACAGGCTGCTACCGTCGCCCTGAGCCCTCCTCTCAACACCAACTTGCCTCACGAATGATTTTGAGCAGCCAAAGAAATGCCAAATGTTTCTATTTTCAAAGTCAAAAGTAAAAGTGCGACCGCTGGATATTTGCCACGCGCCTCTTTGTTGGTATTTACCTCTCGAGTGGGCCGTTTTAATTCATTAGTCTGACACAGGTTGGGTTTAGTTTTCGGCACAAAGCTCTCGGTCCGTTCAGTCAGTGCTGTCTGTGTGAAGGCTGGGTGCAGAGCGCCCCCCACGGTTCGGCGCAGGAACTGCAGCGCCGATTCATGGCGGGAGACAGAAACAAACAGGTCACTCATTTACCACACTCTGCTCCTCATACGGATCCAGTAGTCCCCCATCTGTTTTTTGATTGTCCTGTGACAATTATTATCATTATCAGACATTATCTTTTATTTCGATTATTCAAAGAATAAATCATTAGAATTTGTGATAAATTTCATTATCATAAATGCAAAGTTCTTTATTCATAAACAAAAATGTTCTCATGCAGCCCCGGTCTTTACACATTTCACACTGGAATTTAATATGCTTCTTAAATCTTTGAAATTAGTTAAAAATAAGAAAATTGAAATCTTACTGAACAAATACTATACCCTCTTCCCCGAATCCTCTTAATGTCTTTATTTTATTTTCTTATTTTTTATTGTTCTTTCATTTATTTTTTTAAATTTTTTTAATTAATTAATAATTTTTCCTAATGTCCTTATATTCTGTTGTATTCATGTTCACTGAGCACTGTTATCTGTTATACATACATATATATATACATATATATGTACATATATATATATATATATATATATATATATATATATATGTAAGTGTGTGTGTGTGTATATATATGTATATATATATATGTATATATATACATACATATATATATATATATGTATATATATATATATATATATATATATATATATATATATACATATATATATATCTTACACTATGTTAAAACTGGCTACTGTATGTAATACTGTTTAGTTTTTTGTATTGCACTTTTGCCAATAAAGGGAGGAAAAAAAAAACTGATTCAGTAAACGCCAGGCAAAATCTCTATTTTTTTCTGTATTGATTATCACCATGTTAGACATAATAAGTAAAGAATAAAATGAGAAGAACATTTCTTTTAGGAGTGCATGCCTTTGGCTTTTGGCCAAAATCATTTACGCAGCTATTTTGAAATTTATAATCCCTACTCATATCGATACCAATATTTTTAGTCAAAAGAATAACGCCTCCACTTACCTAAAATTGACCTGCTCCTTTAGTAGTGACCTTCATTTTTGCTAAAATAAATAAATAAATAATGAATAAAAAAACAGTGCTGAAGCAAGAAAAACAGAATTGTATTTTTTGATAAATTTTTGATTTTTGAACCTGGATATTCAGTGATGATGAGGTTTACCACTATGGTAGGCTACATTTGCAATATTACAGACAATATATGGAATATTTATTGCCAGTTTGTAAAGCTACAATATCAACTGTACATATCATATTATTACAACATTTCTTATATGCTGATTATCTGCTTGATAACAATATCCAGCAAATAAGGCAAATATTTGCAGATGTCGATACTATTCTGATGATATCATGCATCTCATTTTCCTGGTCAATAAATGCAGATTTGACGTGCAAACAGTCAAAGAAACAAAAACAACTGGATGTTACATTTTTGCATGTACCCAGTCTTGTTGCAAGGTATACTGAAAAAATGAAGCACATACAGAAGACCCCCCCCCCCCCCCCCCCCCTTTTAAATGAGTAAGTAATAGATAGGATTAGCAACTTTAGGTAAATTTATTTCCTTTTGGTGCTTAAGTTAAGTAATTTTATATATTTGGAATACACCCCTTTGGGTGTGTCCAGTGTGACTACACAGTATCTATCCACACAATACAATAAAAGCAAATAAAAGCAAATAATGGCCAAAGTTGCAAGTGAAACAGTCAGCTTTACCTCTAGAACCCAAGTGAATCTTAATGTTTGTGCTGTAGCCTTTTAGAAAATTACCATATACTATTGTTATCTCTTAAATTATACACTTATCATGGCGTAGGTATATACTGTCTTTGTTGTGCTAAACCTTCACTACTAAGCAATTATTTTCCAGAATCTTATCAGCCTGAATAGCTGTAACCAAGGAAGGCCTTTTCATTTGTCTGTTATCATTGTCTTAACAGTCATAGATTCTGCTAACATATGATCAATATTGGCATAAAAATTAGTAGTGTAGTTTAAAAAACAACAACAGTATTACAATTACCCAAGTTAAAGTTGATGGCCATTAAGGCTCCTGAGGAATTTTGCTTCTTAAAGTTGACATTTTCATTTAACGTATGGTTCTTGCAGTTGTCAAGCATTGTGGTCAAAGCTTATTCATTCACGTTTTTTACATGCTGAGAATAATAACCAAGAGTTTAAGTATTTAATAAATCAATCCATCCATTTTCTAACGTGTTTTTCTGGTTCAGGGTTGTGGGGGCTGGAGCCTTTCTCAGATGAAAATAGGCAATTGGTGGTGGTCTCCAGCTGATAGCAGGGCCACAAAGAGAGGTGAACAACCATTTACACTCATAACTAAGGGCAATTTTGGAGTCATCATTCAAGCTAATAAGCATGTTTTAGGTCTGTGGGAGGAAGCTAGAGTGCCCAGAGAGAAACCCATGCAGACACAAGGGGAACATTGACACAGAAACTTCATACAGAAAGGCCCTGAGCAACACAGGGATTAAACTGGTGACCTTGCTGTGAGACGTACACTACCTGCTGCTCCACTGTGCTGCCCTATTTCATAAATACTTTCATAACATGTGTTTTTTGTTGTTGTTGTTGTTAATATTCAACGCTTTATTGTTACCAGTTTTGAGAGGTTGGAACAGAATTGCTATGAGTCTCATCAGACATTTGTCATGATGAAACTATTTTAGTAAATGGAAGTTTATATTGAATAAATAACTAGCCATGTTTTGCAAACAGAAGGGGCTCCGCTTCTACACATTCTGTCCTTAATATGAAGCTGTGAGAGAGGTACATTATCCCCAAATAACAAGCACTTACCCAAAGTTTGCTATTCAAGTGATAGGCAGAAAATCTCATATTTACTGGGAGAAATTACAAACTATAAAACTATTGTTACCGATTCATCATGTGTGGAAATCCCCAGGACAACTAGTGGAACCTGAACACACACAACCACTGCTCACACATTTTATCTATATCTTTATGATATCTGATTTAAAAAAAAATATATAAAATAAACATTAACCTTTTTTATATTCAATTTCATTCAATGTCACAATGTTACTAATTGTTATCATCATAAGGTATTATTCACCTTTTATTTTCAATGTATTTAATTTTTATCTCGACTTTTATAACTATATTGTTACTGTCATCATTATTATTATTTTTGAATTAAATACCTTGGTAATAATACCCCACATTCAGTAAATCTGAACTGGATTGAACCGAATTCTGTTTAAAATACAACAAAAATCTAGGTTCATGGAGAAATCTGTCAAAATCGTTTATGAAAATAAAACATTTATATTAACAACATTTCGAAAAAAGTAGCCAAGATTGACAAACTGTTTCCGTGAAATTAAGAATATGCATTTGTCAATACCGACATTTTAATTCCCTAACATAAATAACCTGTCTATTGTGGCTTACATTAAAATAGCTATAACTGGTTTGAATACAGTGTTTAGCTCATTAGATACGTTTCGCTGAGCGTAAATCACTTTAACTTTTCACGCATTGATGTTACACGAAGCTGCAGCATGAGGGAGGGAACACTGAAATACACTTTTATTTTGAAGGTTCCTCTATGGACGTTTGTGTGGCGGACTTTACGCACACTGGACACATAGTTGTAACTACCTCTCGTAGTTTCCGCCCCTTTCAGTCGTGTTTGGAGTCTTAACCTTCAACTGTTTTACTTTTGTTAGGCCACTCGACGAAACTTTGACATGTCCTCCGATCCAGAGCACTTTCATTCAGCCTCTTGGCTGCTAGGCTAGCTCCGTGCGGCCGCTAATGCGAGCAGCCGGAGGCTCCTGTCCTGCCCCGGCATGCCCCGGAGAAAGAAAAACGGCCACAGCCCGGCCAGGGCTCCACTCGAGCCGCCAGAAGCAGGAGGAAGCCTCGGCCACAGCACAGGGAGCCAACTACCTCAGGGATTTGACGGATCAATGGCGAATAACTTCACATCCAGCAGCTCGCTCTCCAGCTCAGCCAAAGAGGACATCGTCAGGAACATGCAGGAGATGTTCTCCCACCTCGACCCTGAAGTTATTTACATCGTTTTATCCGAGAGTGATTTCAGAGGTAATAACTAAAGCTCCAAACATATTAGTTCTGTGTCATGTCTGCTGTGCGACTGCAGGAGTGTGTTCTTTGGCTAATGTGTTAGCATGTTAGCAGCAGGTAGTGTAACACGGACAGAGTTGTTTTAGTGGTGGTGGTCTCATGTATACGCTGGAAGTAACAGAGGTCAAGTAAAGCTGCACCGTGCGCGTCTATCCACCACCTGTCCTGTCTGTAAACATGGGCCAAAGTTCTCCTGAAATGCGTTTGGGCGAAAGGTGCTGCCAAGGGTTAAAACTAAAGAAGAGCATAAACATTGGGTTTTAGACCATACTGATCAGTGGAAGTGCCCCAAGATCTCTAACCTAGTCTAAGGCGTTTCAAAGTAAGTTATTGTCAAAAATGTGGAAAACTGCTGTATCCCACAATGTCATACACAAAAACGTAACTGAATGTGATAGCAAAAAGGGGTCAAAACAAGCACACAGGACCCTTTAGAGCTGCTGAAGAGTTTATCTGATGACCACAGGCAGAGGCAGGCTAGCTATACCTATTGACTCCCAGTTTTTGAGCTAAGCTAACTAACAGTGGCCTGTCTCTTCCTTGTAACTGCACTTACAGTTGAATGAATGGTGTCTATATGCTTGTTATGGACTCTTAAGTGAGGCAAGACATGAAGTTAATAAAAAAGGTTGGCATATCCCTTCAATGCAACACGTAAAGATAAGATAAGATATACCTTTAGTAGTCCCACAGGGGAAAATTCCAGATTTACAGCAGCATCAGGATACAAGATAAATATTAGAAAGAAACTCACAAATGAAAAGTAATTAAAATAAAAGTAAACATAAAATAATAAGAATAAAAAAATATATAGTATATAGTAAGTGGTATTTATAGTGGTTACATACCTGTTTGGTATTTTACGATGGGTAAGTACCAACTTAACTTAATTAACTACCAACTTTAAGGTATTTAAGTTAATGCATTTTCAATAAATTAAAACCAAACTGAACAAAATTAACTCCAAACTTAAAATACCAACCTATTTGTAACCCAAAACAAGAATCAACAAAGAGTTTGAAATGTTTCGTGAATACTGTCTTCAGATGTGTTTTTATCTTCCATATCTAATTTTAACAGTTGTTTAAATCTTGATCATAGACCCTTACCAGACATTTTGTCATGAAAACTATTTTAGGTAATTGACATTTCTATTGAATAATTTTTGAGTGATGCTTAAAAAATTGACACGGTAACTTGGAACAAGTTTGCTAGTTTGCCAACTTATGCACCTCATCAAAGATTAAATTGAACAATCTCAAAAACACATGATGCTGCTTTACTGAAGAGGGTCCAATATTGACTAAAATGTGTGCTTAGGCATTTTTTGGTTTGTGCGTCTTACTATGATTTAATGAGAATATTCTTCACTCAGTAACTGGGAAAAAGACTGTAGGGGGAGTTCTGCACCTGTTCAAGGCATGTAGTGGTGAAATGAAGCACTGGGGGGTCTTCAAGAATGCAGCACAGAAAATTGAAACGTCTTGATGAAGACTCATCGGGACAGGCTCAGCCATGTTAAACATATACATATCCAAGTTAAAATAATAGCTTTTAAATAAGACCAGAAGCCTCTTATCTTCAGTGTAAGACGGCCTTATCCATTAAAAATGTGGACAGTACTTTCTTCCTTTTTTTGAAGTCTTCACTCAGTGTTGGGAGAAAATGTCTCCATTTCTCCACAAGTCTCCTGCTAACTCCTTGCAGACTCCCCCAGGAGTCTTGAGTATACATCTCTGACAGCTCATTTGGCTTCTGCTGTTCGTAAAGTTTACAACTCAGAGGCTCTTTTTTCTGTCAATGTTGTATATCACAACTATGATCTTCTCCTAGCTTAAAGAGTAAGTTCTGTATAAAAGCCATAGTTTTGAGAAATTCCTTTAAATTATGCCACAGCAAGCTGCTTTTTGTACATAAGAGGCTTTGTGGAGAGGGCCAGTGGTGCTTATCTGTCCTGCAGTTGAAAGTTAAGTTGAAGGAATTCATTAATGGACACTAACAAATGTAATATTTTTCCGAGTATCAACACTGCTCTTTTATTTGCAGTGGTTTGTTCTGTAAATTTTTATGCAACCAAATCGTAAACACAAAGTAAAGATATTAATAATTGTAGGATTGCTATTCAATAGATAACTCCCTCAAGGTTCAACATAATTAGCATTTTTTCTCATCAATTCCAGTATCAGTTTCTTCCACTTCATTTTTCATGCCTTTGCAAAAGAAGGATTTCAAGCTCTCAGTAGAGGCAGACAGTAATTACAACAGAAAACAGACATGACAATGAAGGAGTCAGAAATATGATACATGGCAGACGAGGCAATATTGGTCACATTTTTTGGCCTAATTTTAGACATAAAATTGCTTACTGCAGATTTTCTTGGATAAAAAATACCAAACAACTTGCAGAAATATGTATCTATGCAGACTAAAATTATATCTCTGGAGTGTGTTTGACATTTTTGCCACTGAAAACCTATTTAGGCTGACTTTTGCCCACACAAGAAATCCACTGGAATAGACAGAATTAATATCAATAAAATCTTATCATTTTCCATCCTGAAATTTTTATGCAGAATTTGCATCCTGTAGTCTAAAATATCCATATTACACAGGAGCAGTATTGTCATCAGCGTTTACTGCAGGTTATTTGTCTGGTGAGATGGTGAAGGTAAAAAGACTCTCTCTCTGTAAGCCCCTTACTCTACTCTTTATCGTTTGTGGGTGCCAGACACAATTTAAGGGGGGAGCTGCTCTGTAAATGTCGAGGCCTTGGCTGTGAAGCACTGCAGGAAGTAATTGTGTATATGGATTCAGTCATTTTGATCATTTCTGGTATATGTGCTTATGGCACTTCTTTGATTTTTTTTTTAGATTGATTATTAAAATACAATATTTAATCAAGCTACTAATTATTTTTATTTTACTTTTTCCCCTAACTGTTTTGAAGAGGTATTTAAAAACGAAAGCTTTTTCAGTTATCTGGTAATAATGATTTTCTTTGTCTGTGATTTATCTGCTTTGATTTTAGTTGAACATGCAATGGACTCTCTCTTGGAGCTGTCCGTAGCTGCTGAAGTTGCAGCACCCATCCCGTCCCCTGTCTCTGGCTTTGAGCTTACTGCAGCAGCCCTGCTCAGCACACACCCCCTGCCTGACTCTGGACCAGACACAGCCTTCCCCGCGCCATCACAGCAGATTTCTTCTCCTCCGCTCCTGACAGAAGAGCTGGACCTACTCATTGATCAAGAGCTAGAGACTCTCACAATGCAACAAGACAATAGTGCTGAACACTCCAGCAGCCAGTATTCATCCTCCATCACTCTCCCACCATTCTCCCAGCTGGACCTCCCAGAGTTACTTCAATCCAGCTTTCAGTCAGGATCTAGAGACTCTTCTGTCCAGCAACAAGGTGGCCAGATAAAGAGTGTTCCCAGAGCCTCCTCTCCTGTGGACCAGCTCAGTACTTGGGAAGCAAAGGTCACAGAAGAGCAGAAATCTACAGCTGATTTCTCACATCTGATGACAGAGGTGTCTGCAGACCTGAAGAAACCTCAATTGGACCTGGCAGCATCAGGACGACCCTCAGCCTTTCAGGTGTATAAAAAACAAGACTCATCAGACCCTTCCACTGATGCGCCTGGGGTCATTTCTTCTGATACAGCTATAGGTGGGGCCAGCTTTAAAGGAAACACATCAGATCAGGTGATGCTCAGCTGCATACCTTGGAACTTAGAGGCACCGGTGTTTTCCCCCTATTTCGGTGGTAAACAGGGACCAGCCTTCATCACCCCTGTGGCTCAAACATCTGCTAACTGGCCTAGACAACCAAGACATCCCTCTCCTTGGATTGGTCATGGTGCTGTTGGTCAAGCACCTCTCAAGCCTTCTGCAACTATCCCCAAGTCTTGGGTTCTGCCTGCTGCTCCTCATTTACCCACCCATCATGGAAGGCTGAGACTGGAGGGGAAGGTCCTTGTGCTACTACGTGGTGCTCCAGGGTCCGGCAAATCAACCTTGGCCAGGTGGGAGCTGTGTTGAAACACTTTCAGTGTTTGAATTTTTTAAAGCCAAGAAATAATTTAATCTTGATAAAAGAGCCCAAGGTCTTTGGAGCTTGTTCTTCTGCCTAACATTCATAATACTATGGCCAATATTTTGAAATTGCCTCAACAAAATTGTCAAATCAAATATATTTTGATTGCTTTTGTCCTAAACATTCTAGATAACAAGATTGATGCACTTGAGGTCATATGTATCAATCACTGACGAGTCCAGTTAGTTGTTTGGTAACAGATGTAAGGTTTCTGCATATATTTACTTAAAAAGTGGAATACTGGTATTGACAGATAGGAAAGTTTCTGCCGATTTTTACAGCTAACAGTCTGTCCATACATACAGACGTGGAAAAATATTGCTGGTACCCACTGTTGAAGAAAGAAAAACTCATCATAGACACTGAACTAACCGGAAACTGACAAAAGTAATAATAAATAAAAAATTACTGAAAATTAACTATTGAAAATCAGACATTGCTTTTGAATTGCAGTTCAACAGAAACATTTTTAGAAAACAAAATAATCAAACTGGCCTGGACAAAAATGATTGCAATGAAAAAAGATTGGAAATGATTTGACCATAGGGACATGTTAAACTAAGGTGTGTCCTGTAATTTGTATTAGTATCATAAGTGTCCTCAAGCTTGTAATCAGTCAGTTTGCCTATTTAAAGGCTGAAAGTAGTCACTGTGCTGTTTGGTATCGTGGTGTGTACCACACTGAACATGGACCACAGAGAGCTAAGGAGTGAGTTGTCTCAGGGGATTAGAAATAAAATTATAGACAAGCATTTTAAAGGTAAAGGCTATAAGACCATCTCCAAGCAGCTTGATGTTCCTGTGACTACAGTTACACCTGTTATTCAAAAGTTTAAGGTCCATGGGACTGTAGCCAACCTTCCTGGACGTGGCTGTAAGAGAAAAATTGATGACAACTTGAAAAGATGGAGAATACAAATGGAAACCAAAGAGCCCAGAACAACTTCCAAAGAGATTAGAGGTGAACTCCAAGGTCAAGGTACACCAGAATCAGATTGCACCATCTGTTGCTGTTTGAACCAAAGTGGACTTAATGGAGGACAAAACTGTTGAAAGCAAATCATTAAAAAGCGAGACTGGATTTTGCCAAAATGCATACTGACAAGCCACACAGCTTCTGGGAGAATGTCCTCTGGACAAATGAGACAAAGCTGGAGCTTTTTGACAGTCACATCAGCACTATGTTCACAGATTCAAAAATGAACCATACAAAGAAAAGAGCACTGTACCTACTGTGAAACATCGAGGAGGCCCAGATATGTTCTGGAGCTGCTTTGCCGCATCTGGCACATGGTGTCTTGAATCTGTGCAGGGTACAATGAAATTTCAAGACTATAAAGGCATTTGAGTGCAAATGTGCTGCCCAGTGTCAAAAAGCTTGGCCTTAGTCACAGATCATGGGTCCTCCAACAGTGTAATGACTGTAAACACACAGCTAAAAACACCCAAGAATGGTTCAAAACAAAACATTGGACTGTTCTGAAGTGGCCTTCTATGATCCCTGATCTAAAAACTATTGAACATTTGTGGAAGGAGCTGAAACATGCTGTCTGGAGAAGACACCCTTCAAACCTGAGACAGCTGGAGCAGTTTGCCCAAGAGGAGTGGGCAAAAATACCTGTGGACAGATGCAGAAGTCTCAGTGAGAGAAATCACCTAATTGTAGTGGTTACCTCAAGAGGTTGTGGATATCTTAAAAACAATAGTGTCTTCTATTAGCAAATACAATTTTGTTTTCCTTGGCTGACATCAATTTCTAAAACAAATATGCTTTCAAAATGAGAGGAACAGGTTTTTGTTAAGGAGATACTTTAAATATTGTTATTAGTCTTGCATGGAATGACAGGCATTCTCACCTAAGAGTCATTAACTTTATTAGCACCAACCACAACAACATGCATTGCCTCATTTGAAAAGTCTTAACTCTCTGTGTGTGAATGTGTGTTTGTATGCAGAGCCTTGGTTGAGCATAACCCTGGTGGAGTTAGACTGAGCACTGACGACTTTTTCCTTCACAATGGAAGATATCAGTTTGACCCCGCTTTACTCGGGGACGCCCATGAGTGGAACCAGAGAAGAGGTAAACAACACACACTATGTTGATAAGAAGTGCAGCGGCAGTGGTTAGCCATAACCCCTGTGTGACTGTTTTGACACATTTTTATCTCTGTGATTGACTGTCATGATATCCTTGTCAGGGCCATTATTGAAAGCAAATTACTCCAAGGCAAAAACGATCTCTCTCTTTGTGTAAACTTTATTCCCAGCAAAAGAGGCATTTGGAAGGGGCGCTAACCCAATCGTAATTGACAACACTAACATGCAAGGCTGGGAGATGAAACCCTATGTGGCTCAGGTCAGTCATGTTTAATGCATACAAACATGTTTCATGCCATGTTAATATTCTACTGTAACACTCATTGATCTAGATTGCACCAGATATTCACAGTTCACTTGTAACATTTCAAACAAGATTTTACCTCGGACAGTTTTTCTCACTCACACTTAAGAAGTTACACAAACTATGGTAATTTTGACATAGGTTGTAGGATGGAACTTAAATCTTTCACTTATCTTCTTGTAGGTGCAAAGTCTTGTAAAATTCAGCTTTAATGTCATTGTTATGAAAAGTGTGATAATATGGAGGATGAGGGGAAGCAGAGGGGGCAGAAGCTGTTTGGTGTCAGCTGTGTGTTTAAAGATTACATCACTGAGAAAAACAATGGCTTTGTTATTTTAGTGCTGTTGATGAATTTAAAGAGCAGAGGTAATTCAATCCATTTTACGAGCAAACAGTCATCATGTTGTTGACAACTTCACCACCTGATGTCAGTGTTGTTGTTTTTTACTGGCTGTAAATCAAGGTTTAGGCGTTAGTTGTCACCTAGCCAGTGACAAAAGCACCAGCTCTCAAAATGAAGTCTTTGGCTTTTATTGAAGATTATACAGCAGCAACAACATAACACGTTTCAGCCCGAGGCCTTCATCAAAGTTTCCAGCACTTTTGAGTGTGACCCTCTTATGTAAATAACTTCAGGTGAGGCCAGGCAGAGAATCGAAGAGGAAATAGAAATACAAGGAAATAAACTGTCAAAACAAGGAAGAGAACAGCAAATAAAAACTAAGAATTAGGAATAAAATGAATGAATGAATGAATCATCCAAAAGGTCAAAACCTGTTGAAGTGAAAAGAATATGTAAAGGAAAAAAATTGACAAGCATCACCACACAGCAACCACAACAAATTCACCCCCCACTGAAAAATGCAAACACATTAGAAAGAATACAGTTAAAGAATATTAAGAAAGATATTCCATTTTTATTTATGTAATGCTTAAATTTCTTACACTTTAATCTGGTGTAAACACTTTGCCAGTCTAAACAAATGTCGAGTCTGACGACGTAGCTGGCACAGTGGTGTCATTGTAAGGCTTTGTCAGGACTTCACACATTAACATAAAGTGAAACTTAAGCATAGCAGGTGATACAATAAAAAACCATGGTACGTCATTATTCCACACAACATATAATTCATCCTCCGTTGTTCGTCTCTGCGTTGTAGGCACTGAGATATGGATACAAGGTGCTGTTTCGAGAGCCGGACACTTGGTGGAAAAACAAACCGAAAGAACTGAGGAGGTAAGAGGTCAAAGGTAGCATCTGTTAGTGTTGAAGAGGTTTGAGGCATTTGGGTGGATGATACAAAAAAACGTCTCTCTCCTTTAATTATTTTGGAGGAGTTTCTTGCTTGTATATTTGGTTTATTTAAACAAATCCTATTGTCTTTTATTGTCTTCATTCTTTGATGAAGATATTTCGATTAATTTACTCTGCTGAAATATGTTACAAGGCAGTTTTCCTCACACTGTGCCTTCTACTGATCATTGGACTATTTGAAAATGTTTGGAGAGAGTTGCTTGGTGGCCATTTTGTACATCCTGAAATAATTATTTGTTTATTTGAAATTTGTATATTTGCTTGATTTATTCCTAGTTTTTTGTTTTTCAAAGTCTTTAGCCTGATAAAATAAATTATTTTTTATTACCCCTCTGAGTGGCTCTGACTCTTTGAATGAACTAAACGTTGGAACCCAACACTAAAGGGCATCATGGAAACACTTTTTCTAACTAAGTGTCTCACATTTTACCACATCCATGCATTTGTTTTTAGTGTATACCTGCAACCACATAACTTTTGTGTTCAAAAAGAGAAGGCTGCTGTACAAGACCACATAATCTAATCTTTTTCCACTTATGTCTTTATTCAGGCGTACCACACATGATGTGCCTGTGGAGACAATCCGACGCATGCTGAATGGATATGAGCGCTTTGTCTCAGTACAGAACATCATGGGCTCACAGATGCCTGAGTTCAAACAGCACAACCTGCGGGAGGACAGAGATTCACAGTGAGTGGAGTTGACCTGTTTTAAGCACACAGTAAAAGAAAAAAACTGCAACAAGCGTCAGGGGAAAAAAACAACTAGAAGAGCTCTGAGAGCACAAACCTCTGCCAAAACATTTCCTTCGTGTCAAATGATTGATTATTAAAAATATGGAAAACTGCACTACCCAGCAGTTTCAACAAATCATTGAAAAATCCAGCATCAGCATTCAAAATTCTGATCACCACTAAATATAAATCACTTCTTCCTTGTCCCATGACAAATATTGCCTTAAAGGGTCATCCAGATCCGTTGAGAATTCTTGTGTTATTAAAGCAGAAACATGGTAAAGTGCCATAGCTCGCACCAAAAAAATCCAGGATCTGCAGTTGGATTCTAATCACCACTTAAATGTAGTCCTTTTTTCCTTGTGCCATGACTTACAGTCTACAAAAATCTCACCAAAATACATTCATAATAGGGCTGAACAATTTGAGAAAATAATCTAATGCGATATTTTTCCCCAATATTGCAATTGCGTTTTACTCTGCGATTGTTTTAATGTTCCTCATCTTATGTATTCTTAAATAAACATGAGCAGTAGATCGTTTTATAGTATAACCAATATGACATTAAATCAATCTAAGGATAAAAGATTTGAGAAAAAGTGGAAAAGTGAAGAACAGAAGCAAAATAGGTATGAAATGAAATTGTAAAAAAAATGGGTTAAAAAATGGTACGAAAGCGGAAAAAAGTTAATAGGTGCAAAATAGGTATGAAATGGCAAAAAAAAAGGCAAAAAAATTCAAAAGTGACTAAGGAAAACTGATTATGGCAGCAAAATTGGGATTAAATTTCAAAAACATGCAAAAATTCCAAAAATGATCTGACAGTGGCCAAAAATATAAAGATGAATGGGAGCAAGATAGGCATACATTTGTAAAAACTGGGTTAAAAAGGTCAAAAAAGGCATGGAGTTGCAAGAAACTACATCACAATGCCAAAATGTTCAACAAATTTTGGGTTAAAAATATTGCACTGTCTGCAATATTTGAAAATTGCAATAAGCCACATTGCGATTTAATCTAATTTGCAATTAATTGTTCAGCCCTAATTCATAACTTTTGGAATTATCTTGTTCACAAACCACAGCAAACTGGCAAACACCTGACCTCCTTGGCTGACATAAAGAAATGTAATGGAGAAAAAAAAGTAGTTTTATGAGCTGGCATTAATACTTGAGGTGTCTGGACTGTAGCAGATGGATGGAACGTTTTCTATTCAGTGCTAGTTTTTCTTTTGCTGATTTAACATTGGTGACAAAGAGGGCAACATGAAATCGGTTCTTACTGATGCAGAGTCTAACTGGTGATCAAATGGGCTCTGGTAAGAGACGAGGCCATGGTATATTATTTGTATCATTGTCACACTATGATCAAATCAGTGGCTCATTAAAGGCGATGATGTGATACACTGAAGAATTATTTTCATTTACAGTGACCTTTCTCTATGAAGCAGCAGTGTACCTAAACCACTGCCAGGAAAATGCAGGGCTCTCAAGTCTCACGCATTTAGCTTATGACACACATTCAAACCTTTATACATGCCACACATCATAAATAAAAAAATGCATGATGTAACACTCACCAAGTTACATCACTATATATGCATTGTAATGCGTAGCAAGACACTCCGATCATTGTATAGCTCAACGGGAGCTTGACATGTCCAAGTCAATAAGATGAACTACATATCAGCCACTCAAAAAATAAACATACAGTTACATATCAGACAATCAGAAATAGCACTGCTGTATCTGGGTAAGAAACTGTTGGGTCTGACCACAGAGGATGCATACTGCACTCTCATGGTGGGAGTTCCTCATCATACAGTAGGTTATCTGATCATTTACTTACTCAAGAACTTATTATTCTTCCTCCACACCTACCATTAAATAGTAAAGCAAAGTCTTATCACATTGAGATACAAACTGTGGTTACCAGGCATCACATTAAAACAAAATGACAAGTGTAAGGTTATTAAAGTTAATAGTTCTACTGAGAACATGAGAGCTTAAAATTATAAAAGAATATCTAAAATAAAAACTGCACATGTTTAGCTTGAAAGTGCATGGTCAAATGTTGGGGCTAAATAATTAAAAAAGAACAATAATATTTGTATTATTATGGCGCATCCTTACTTGAAAAAAATAAAATAAACTAACATCACAAGACCTAATAAGACCCATTGGGTTACTATGGGGGTAAAAAAAGCACCTGACCACTAATTATACCAATTTTACTTTCAAAAATAGGTGCATAGAGATGGTTGAAAACAGTTTCAAAACACTGATCTGATTGTCTTATAAAACACGAGTAAAAATGTGGGCATTGCAGGAGATTTATATCTAAACAAATATTGTAATAATTAAAACTTTTGCACAGGTATGAGCAAAACTGTTACTTGAAACATCAGTATTAGAATCGGCCCTGATCTCGCAGTCGATGCATCCCGACTATGTGGACCTGGGTAACACAAGCAAATCAATGGCAGCCTGAGAATAATAACATGCTTGTTAGAGCTAACACTGGCTAACATTAAATCACAATGGTCAACAGAGTGTAGCATTGTAATCAGGGTAAATGGTAAAAGGCAGAGAAAGAAAGATAAGTCAGTAGTGTGCACTTTATGAGTTGGAAAGATGGGAACGTCACCAAAGCAGAATGTTTTGCACAGGCAGGTGGTCGAATGAAGGGGTGTACTTTATAGTGTTGGATAAAAGAGCGTTTGTCATGTGGTCTTATATAATCAATAATAATAATAATACTTCAGATCAGTATCTTGTTATCCATCTAATGTTCATGATTTTCTTTGTGGCATTGGCATTCAAGTTCTTTTCAGTAAAACATCATTAAGCGTGTTCTTGAGCTCAAATGAATCTATGCTGAAACGACCTGAATTTTGTCTTTTCAAGATTTTTGTTTCAGTAAAAATGTCATGTTCCTCCTACATTCTGTTTTTTTCTGTACCCTGACTATAAGTAAATAGCTCAGCTCTGTGCATTCACACATTATTTTTTGTTATGAATCACTCATACTTGTCTTTAAAATGTAGCTCAGTTTTTTAAACTAAGTATTTATTTATTATTTTAACATTTTACAGAACAGATTAAAATCAGAAAGCACAATTAAACCAAGGCGAAGGGGCCAGTATAGTTAGAGTAAAACAAACGAATCCATTCAATGAATCTCACTGGTTGTGTTTGTGTATCCCAAAAGGAGTTTGGTTGAAAATTAATTTTAGCTCATATTTGATTTTAATGCAATTTCCTTGTTGGTCCAATTGTCAACTAAAAATGGTCACGAAACATAACCTTCCATTTAACATAATTACATATTAGTTCCAAGATATTGTATGTGCAAAAAAACACACACACACGCGCATATATCTTGTTAACTGTACTATACATTTTTCTTGTTTCATTTCTCCAGGGCAGAGTCTTCTGAACCCTCTTGTCCTGACCTGGTTGGACAACCCGAGTTGACTGGAGGCTGTGCAAAACCCCACCTGCAGCTGTTCTCATCTCTCCCTGACATTTCATCTACCAGTTGCTTCGCCATGCGCGAAATGTCTGAAGGCGGCACCAACGAATGCGTGGATTCACTAAACCTGAGGGCTGCAGAAGGAGTCATAGAGAATACTCAAAGATCAGACGATGATGAGGACATGGATTTGGGTGATTTAGATTCTGAGCTAGATGCCCAGTTAGACCTTAGTCCTCCAGGAGATCAGAGTATCCCAGATTGTATTGTGGAATCAGTGATGAATGAAGACCACCACAGGGAAGACCTACCTGTTGCTTTTTCTGAGTCTATAGGACAAAGAGTTAAGAGGGAGAGGACCAGCAGGAGGTCAGGTTTTGACAGCAGTGAGCCTGCAGATGTGGTTAAAGACACTAACCAATCAAATGGTGAGGCACAGGGGAAAGAAAAGGCAGATGAGGAGGGAGCAGAAGGAATTAAGGCAGATAAGGAAGCTCAGATGTTGCATTTTGTAGGAGACTGGCCCTCTGAGGGCTCTCTTCAGCAGCGCAAGGTGAGGGGAAGAGAGAGACACAAAGAAGGGAATAAGGGAGAAGATGAGGGGATGTCTCAGGAAGCCAAAGAAAATCAAACAAAGGGGAAGTCAGGGCCAAATGTAGCAGAGTTTCAGCGACTTCTTGATCTTATTCAGACAGGTGTAGCTACCATGCAGACCAGCTCTTCACTCTCCGTTTCCTCAAACTCTGAAGAGGAATCTGAGCAAGAGGAGCAAGCTATGGGTACGTTTAAGGAACCCAGCGTTGATAGACTAAACAGTGATGAAAGAGAGCCAAATATTGATACACTTGACAGCAGGAGGGGTGAATTACCTGACTGTGTGTTGGACTGGAAGGTGGCTGATCCCTGTAAGGTCAGGGCATCTGGATTTGCCACTGAAGGGAGTCAAAATGTGTTAGACACTAATGGAGAAACAGGGAATTTGGATTCAAAACCACTGGACCAAGCCAATCCCCTCTTGAATCTTAATGCTGGTTCACTGTGTGTCTCCCAAACTGAGGGGGTGGCTCATTATACGGACGGAGAGAAAAGTCAAAACACTGAAGAAGAGTTGAATGCAGAGCGTAGTGTTGATCAGACTGATACAAGCAGCGCTACACAGGAGTCTAGAGCTGAGAGCGATGGAAGCCATATTACAGAGGTGTCTCTGAGTCCTGTGGGCTTTCTGGAAACGGAAAGTAGTGCCTTAAGCGGAAGCAGCCAAGAGAGGAAGCAGCGCCAGGGTCGTAGATCAGGGAAACAGTGCAAACTAGCGCTCACTTTCACTCAGAACTGCTCTGCTTTCTCACCCGATGCTCCTGAGAGTCCCAGCACTACAACAGGAAATACAAACAGTAGTCAGAATAGTTTTACTGCAGATGTTGAGTCCAGCGTTAATACCAACCTTCAACCAAACACTGAGCTGTTTGCAGACCTTCAGCCTCCTTCCACTCCTCTTCTGGCAGACACAGGTTGTTCCACACAGACTGAACCTCAGGACTTTGCCCTTCTTTGGCGCCTCAATCGCAAGAACAGCCCCGATGATGCCAGTGTCGTCAGTCATGAGGACATCACAGTCCTGTGTGGAGACTCCTCTTGCTTTGTGCCTGAGCTGTCCACCGCTGTTTCTGCAGCAGTTGCAGTTCACCCGTCAGGCCAAACTGAAGTGCCGTATCGCGTTGTACATGAAAAAGGCACACAGGTGGAAGAGAAAGAGCTTGGGGCAACACAAGATCGCCTCGAGAGCCTGCGCATTCTCAGCCGCCACTTTAAGCTGGTTAGTTTTGATACATTAGAGGATCTGTATGATAAATGTCAACAGGACCTAGAGTGGACAACCAATCTGCTGCTGGACTCTGGAGAGAGGTTCTTCAAAGATGAGGAGGGTGAGATAGAGATTGAGGAGGGTAAAGAAGGCCAGTATTCTAATACTCTGTGTGGAGGTAGAGCTGTAGAAAGTAGTTTGCAAGGTGCTGAGTTAGAGGAGCATCCTGCAGATTTTCAGGCTGCAGTTGAGAAGGGAAGGGAGCAGGTAGCTGAAAAGTCAGATGTTAGTTCTCTTGGTCCTGAAGGTGCAGCTGGCCCAGGTCCAAATAAAGATTATTTAGATACATCACACCCTTCTCCTGATACAGAGCATAGTCAACCTCCAGCAAGAGAGGAGGGACAGAATCGTAGTGAAACTGAACAAAAAGTGACATCAGAAGTCGACCTTGAGGGCGGTGCCTGTGGTGTAAGCTTTAGTGATGGTGTGATGATTGGAGATTCAAGGATTGAGATTGAGGAGGAGATCGCCAGCATGGATGAGATTGAGCGACTGCTGCTGGCTGAGCTGGGGGAGATGGAGAGAGAGGAAACACAGAGGGAGAAGAATGACTGGAGGTTATTGGAGGAGAGAAGGAGCCAACACCTGAGCATTCAAAGCGTGGAGCTGAAACTACCTACTGAGGTGGCACTGCAGCTCACAGAGCTGTTTGGTCCTGTTGGAGTAGATCCAGGTAACTAGCATGCAGGCGTGTCTCACTGGAATTCAAATATTTACTACAAACATCTAATGTAGTTATGATTATCAGATTGCCTCAAAATTCCCCAGTCTTCCAGCCTATCTGACAATGTAATTTGTCTTATTTCTTGTCAAAAATATATTGTTAAAATTAGTATAAGCCATATTTACCTGACAAGCCAAAATAAGCCCAGTATTTGTAAGCTATTTCACTGAAATTTTTGGAATGAATGCTTTTTAATGAGTTAACTGTGATGCAAGAAACTTATTGAAGATCAGTGTCTCTGTAGGTCATTACTGATGGTCACACACAACATACTGAGTCACTGCAATATTCTATGAGGTTATCAAGGCAGAAAATATTTTGTTCGGCAGTGGCTCTTATTTTCATATTTTAAAAAATGTAGTGTTTACCCTCATTTGGCAAACAGTGGTGCGCAATTTAAGTCCCTGGGTGCTCATTTGTTATGTATATTTCAGAAATATTGTACAGTGTGTCAGTCTGGAGTGGAAGGACACCATTGAGGATGTACTGTAGGGCCATGGTCCCCACCTTGGTTGAACTATTGCTCAGTTTTATGAAATACTGTGTAGACACAGGCTGGCCTTCCCAGGGGATGAGAGGGGCACATGATGACAGACATGTGTGCAAAGTATAATGAACCATAATACAGGATCTGGGAGCCTTGGGCTCATTTCTAAACCTCATAAAAGATGCATTCATTGAGATTCTCCATTTTAACAGCTGCTTAATAATGACAAAGGACCTCAGTTGGCTCAGAGTCACCTGTGGACTCGTTAAGTGATTAAACTTGACCATTTCTGAGGAAAATGCTGTAAAAAAAAAACATTTATACAGTGCTGACAGTGTCTGTTTATCACGGAGCTGATCTTATATTTCTGAATTGGTATCCACATCAGGAATTTGATGGCTAATGTGCCTTTGAGTGTCCTCCAGTTACACACTTTGTCCATCCATCTGCTATCTATTCTGTTTATGCCCTATGTGGGGGGGGCTGAAGCCTATCTTAACTGACATTTGGGTGAGAAGCGGGGTACACCCTGAACTACTTGCTAGCCAATCGCAAGGCCACATAGAGAGACGGACAACCATTTATCCTCACACTTGTACCAAAGGACAATTCAGAGTCATGAGCATGTGCCCGAGGAGAACATGCATACTGCTGACAGAGGCAGAGAGCCCTTGTGTAAAGTCTGCAAAGTCAAGCTATACTGGCAGATATGTGAGGATCAAGTCATCCCTTCAAAACAAATCACCCCTTTGTCTTTGTTATTCGAAAAGGGTCATGAAAATTATTGGTTTGGGAGACATCTGCTCTATGTAAGAGGAACACTGAGGGTTTACAAGACAGCAGTCCTAATTTCGTTTAGAGAGAGGGAACGACATGAGGCACAGGAGCCACAGGTCTGACATTATCATTATGACTTTATCCTAGCCAATCCACATACAGGATTTGAGCTAATACTCTGCATCTTAGATTCAGTTCAAGAAACTTGTCAAGCAGATTTTGCTTTTGCATAGGCAGACATATCTGATCATCCAAGGTATTTCAATACAGTTGGGATATGAAGTTCATACAGACATTTTAGGTTTATGTGGTATAAGTTCAGTGAGTATTTCTGCTAGAAATTAGATAAATACGTTTTTTTCATTTAACAAATAATAAACAAAAAATCAGATAATAAGAAGTGATGCCAAGATCTGACAAAAGTGTAATTGTCATATGTGGTCTACAATGTTCAGGTTCATGTTCCTCTGAGGACTATGCAGTACTGATGGACCTGAACTTGGCCAAACTGCTTCACCAGAAGTGGAAGGAAACCATTCAGGTGAGCCCATTCAGTGGTTGTGTTATCAATATTTTTAGAACTAGAGGGTTACCCACGCTTGTGAACCTACAGATGAAAACATATACTCCGTCCATTATGACATCTTTTGCCTTTTTAAGCCTATTGATAGTCTAAAGCAGAACAAGTTGACCTTAAAGTTACTTTTGCTACCCTACTAGGTCAGTTATTGGTCACAGCAGGGAGCAAAAAGAAAGTTACAACAATTAATCTAATGTAGAAGCTCGAGATGCAAACAGTGTATGATGAGCAAGTAGAGTAAACCGACAAATACAAAGACATAGAGGGTGACACAAATAAGATTCAAGTAAAGGAAAAATTCACTTTGTACTTAAATACTGAATAAAAGCAACTACTTAAAAATAGTTTGAAAAGTTATTTTGGCTGATTTATTTCTTCCCTTTGGTATTCACTGATATAACATTTCCAAACTTTTTGAAGATTTTGTTTGTGAGTATACTGTTTATCAGGCTAAAACGTGATGCTGTGTTTAAAACTTGTTTTTGCTTCCACTGACTAGCCAAAATCTGATTATACTGCAGACCTTGAATGTGGGGCACATATTGATCCACCCTTTGGTTATTTATTTATTTATTTATTTATTTATTTATTTTATTTACTGTGTCTTATTTTGTACTTGAATGTCCTTTCACAGGAAAAGCAGAGACAAGCAGCTCTGTCCTTTCACTTGCTTCAGGAAAGTAAGGGCACACACACAAATGCACACACACACTTGAACACACTTGAACTTAATTCAGGCTAAATACAAGGCACTGGTGACACAATGAAAAGATAAACCTTCACAGTGAAACCCCTGAACCCAACCATACTTTTCATTGTCCTCACATGTAGATCCCTGTTAAACCAATATGCCCACCTCCTCTTTCTTACCTACACCCATCTCTGTTGTTTCTCTGCCTCCCCTGACTCTCATTTTTATGAGAGGAGAGAAGGACAAAGTGGTTTTCTTGTATCTTGGCCTCAGCTGGCACAAACCCAAATCAGCACAGTAATTGTGGCAGCTGCCATGTTTATTTCTACATACAGTAGTTCTGTTAAAGCAATGAAATTCAAAGTAGAACTATCTTTATCTGACATAGACATCACAAAATTTATATAAAACACACTGAATGTTGACTTAAGGTTTGGTACACCGGGGTGAGTCAAAGGAGACTAAACCAGGACCTCAAGACCCGACACAGCCGGCACGTTTCGTGATCAGTGCGGATGGTTATAAGACAGCGGAGGGCCAAGCAGAGACACAGGGGCTGATCCCATTCATGGACCACTGGAGTGTATCCCACCCTCAGGTCTCTCTCAGAGAAATTATGAGAGAGGAGCAGGCGCGACAGAAGAATGTGGAAAAGGTCAGTCAGACTGAAAACTTGAGTAATGTCCTCCTGATCTTTTTCTTCTCTGGTATTCAACGCCGTTTGAACCCTCTGTCTTTCAGACCAGACAGAGTCGTGCAGATCTGGACCGCAGAGATGGAGCCACCCTGCTTAAAGAAAACCAGCTTTACTCTCTCTTCCCCAACATAGACCAGCATTTCCTCCAGGACATCTTCAGAGATCACAAGTAAGCAACAGTTTGATTGTTCTGACAAAGTTTGTTGTGATGTGTCTTTCATTCACTCTGGACCAACCTTGTATAAATGCTAATTCTGTTTTTAGTTACAGTCTGACTGAGACTGAGTTGTTTCTTCGCTCTCTTCTGGATGAGGAGCCTGTGAAAACAGTAGTTGCTCCAGAGGCACCTCGGTCTGACCACCACAGAGCAGCAAGCAAGGAGAGAGAGAAGGTACTTAAAGATACGCCTGTGCTGTTACACAGTTTCACATCTGTTGTTCAGGTTATGTGCAATGTTTGTTTTTTTTAACCTGCTGATCATTATATTCATAATGTATAACAATTTGGATTTGGACTTAAACTGTACTGCCCAAACATTTTGGGGTAGATTAGTCTAAGAGACAACATAATCTGTACACCAGTATCTCTATCTCATTCAACATAACCATGACTGTTGGTGTCATCTTTTTGCCTTTATGTTTTCTGTAGAGGCAGAGGCCCGTGGACTATACAGCCACAGACTATCAGGACACAGAGGATCCAGAGTACAAGGACTTCAGGGCTGAGGCCAGCCTTCATAGAACTCGACAGCTAGAGAGTTTTACTAAGGCTGCTGAGGCCTTTAAACAAGGACAGAAAGAAGTGGCTTCATTTTATGCTCAGCAGGTGAGGAGTATTATTTGTAGGGCAGACACCCACGAGATGGTTGATCAGTGAGCTCACATCCAACCAAAATATATTCAGCTTGAAAATAGACTAGATATTAATGGGAATTAATTTTTGACTGAACCAAACCAAACTAAACCTTCCAATTATTATTCTATCTTCCTGTTTCATTGATCCTATGGTTACCAGACAGGAAGTCACGAGAGCTGAGTGAACTTTGGAAATATGAATTGAAAATGGAATGCATCTAAATAGAATAATTAAAATAAATACTGGCAGTTTTCATATCTTGTGGACTTACAAATTTGCCTGACATGCCTCCTAGCTTGCCGTCTTTCTATAATAAAAAAGCTCCATTTGGTTTACTTTGTGTAAAGAGAAAGGAAACTTCTGCCCTTTTATTTATTTGTTTGTCTGTCCAACGGACACTCTACCTTAATGTAAAGAAAGTCCCAGATCCTGAAAAGTTTTTTCTTAAATTTCCTACGTAGGGCCATATGCATGGCAGGCGGATGCGTGAGGCCAATCACCGTGCAGCAGTTCAGATTTTTAAGAGGGTCAACTCGTCCCTGCTGCCAAGAAATATCTTAGACCTTCATGGGCTGCATGTTGAAGAAGCCCTGGAGCATCTGGAGCAGGTCTTACAAGACAAAATCACAGGTAAGAAGGATATATGGTATGAGTGCAGCATTGGCATTGAATATCTGCTTCAAGTTTTCTTTGCTGTCAGTGGAAGCTACACCTGGAGTATATTTTACTCTCAGAAAACATAAATGACAAACAGTACGGAAAACAAAGCTGAGAAATAAATATGTTGCAGTATTATTCCTCCTGCAATATACATGCCATTTTTAAAGTCTTGCACTAGAAAATTGCAGTGCCTTTTTATGTCCATTTCTAAAAATTTTAATTGAATCATTTAACCTCTGTAATCTGGATCTTTATCTTACTACCAATAGGGCTGCATAATTATGAAAAAAATCATAATCATGATTATTTTGACTGAAATTAATACCACGATTATTAGGCATGATTACTTATTGATTTGACAATATTTATGCAGTAGAGATGGGCAAAAAATTGATTACATCGATTAATTTGATTTTTTTTTCAGCAGAAGATTAAAAAAATTAAAAATCAAGATTTTTTTCTTGCCTTAGTCCAATTGTAAGTAGTTGCAATTTTTGAAAAAAATTAAAATTTTCATGATGGTCGGCTTTGTAAGGTTTGCACAAGCACTTTTATAGGCTTGTATTTGTTATTTAAGTAGATTAAATGTTGATCAGAGAGTTTCATGCTAATACTGTGAAAATACCTCAGCCTTTTAGTGTTTATGTAGACAAACCTGCCTACGTTTATACTACAAAATCAACCTTTTATTACCAAGACTTCGACTTTAAGAGGGAAACATTTAGACAACATAAAGGCAAAACTTGATTTGTTTTATTTTTATGTCACTGGGAGTTTTGTTTCTTTTAGGGAGGAAAAATTGATTAAAATCGTAAATCATGTGTTGTGGAAAAAAATCTGGGATTTTATTTTTAGGCCATATCGCCCAGCCCTATTATGCAGTAATTTCAAAAGTGTAAAAAATATGTAATATTGCACTGAGATGTGGCAACAGCAATTACAAATTCTGCACATTGTTGGTGTTGGTTAAAAAGCTGTTTTAAATGACTTAAAAGTTCATATGATATTGTGTATTGTGTCACATGCCCAGCTGTCACATAGCGATGCGTCCTTAGGCAATGCCACTTAACCCAAATAGCTTCCACTTCTGCATTTGTGACGTACTGATGGGTCTAAAAGTGCATAGATGTGTTATACTAGCACTGATGGACCACTTAAAAAGAACTCTGAGCCATCAGTGAGTAAGGGTGAGAGTGAATGAGCAGATGTGACCTGTGGTGTAAAGCTGCTTTGAGTAGCCAAAGACACCAAAAACGTTTGTAGACCTTCGTGCTTGTAAAGAAATCACCTGCTTCTCCTGTTAAATCTTCTCTTTGTGTGTTTTGTTCTTGTTGGCCTTGTTCTCCGTAGAGTGTGAGCAGGGTCTATGTCAACCTCAGCTCTCTATCATCACAGGAAGAGGAAACCACAGCCAGGGGGGCGTGGCCCGCATCCGTCCCGCCGTTATAGACTACCTCACCAGCAGACACTACAGGTACACACACACACACACACACACACACACACACACACACACAGCTAAAGACTGCATGACATGCTCATTGTCACCCACATACTCTCCTCTCTCTCCCTCTGTCAGGTTCACTGAGCCAAACGTGGGTCTCGTGTTGGTCTCTTTGAAGTGAGAACCTCGTTTGTGGGATTCAAGACACCACGGGGACAGTGTTCACATGCTCTCTTCCTCTCTCTCTCTCTCTCTCTCTCTCTCTCTCTCTCTCTCTCTCTCTCTCTCTCTCTCTCTCTCTCTCTCTCTCTCTCTCTCTCTCTCTCTCTCTCTCTCTCTCTCTCTCTCTCTCTCTCTCTCTCTCTCTCTCTCTCTCCATAAGTTCTTGACATCTTCCAGTCAGTTTCTGGTGCTTTATGGTCCACTCATTGTCCAAAGCAGGATTAATGAGCCAAACATTTACTTCAATACTCTCTCTAAGATTTAGGTGAACTTTATTCAGCTTCATTCAGAGCTGAATAAGATAACCACATCTGATAACAGCATCAGAAATGTACACCACATAGTTAGATATTTTGTTTTATATGCTTGACATGTTGATGTCAAATACACAACAATCTCGATTACATTTATTTTTGTGCCTTTAAAAATAATGAAAATCCTATTTTTCAGGGCTTAAGGCAACAGTTTACTTGCTTTGAGCCAAGTTACAAACATCACAAATGGATTTTATGGGACTCTTTTAATAAAATCTTGATGGCATGCCGTGTATCTGGAGGTTGTTCCCAAAAATGGTAAAAAAAAAAAAATGCCAAAATTCAGAACAGTTCAAAGAATTACATTCAAAATGAGTGCATGCGGGGACTTTGTATGAAAATCTCAAAACCAAGAGCGTAAAAGAAACATTGGTGTTGGTTGAGTCTGTTCAGACAGTCGGCAAACCCTTAATCAGTGTAGCTGACTTCTGCTCTGACTCCTTAAGCAGCCGTCAGTCTGTCTCTTTGCTTTAGCTTAATAGTAATATACTGGTATTCAAACTCAGGTAAAGATTTAAAGTGTTTCCTGTTCTTTCAAGGCCAGCCTTATCTTGGTAGCTATTTTAACCAGTTGTACCAAATGTTGTAGCAGTTTTATTACTCTGGTGCCATGATATTTTGAAGGTTTGTAATAGCTTCTGTGTGATTGCTTTTATCTTTGTGACAATTTTCACAGAGGTTTGAAATCAATGCTAAAAGATTTTATTGATTGTATATAATGCTTTGAACATGTGAATTGTAAAGAGAAATTGTATTTTTATATTCATTTGTTCCATGGTTTTACAGAGGCTATTGTATAGTGAAATAAAATACAGAATGTTTACCTTACCTTTACCTTGTGTATCTGTGTGTGGGTCTCCAACGTCATATCTCCTGTTTTCTCAGTTTTTAGTTATCATCTTGTTTGTTGAAAATTTTTAGCTTGTTTACCAATATCAGTACAGAATAACCATGTTTGTATAGAAAGATGTTACTCAAATTTGATTGTCTTTCATGATAGACAATCAATAACACTAAAAAGAAAGGATACCCAGTGCAATGTCTGACATGTAACAAATTAATAGTATAACTTTGACACCATTATGTGTTTTGCCTGGAACCTCCTGAATTCAGTGACCTAGAGGTCTAAGTATTGCTTTGAAACAAATTTGGGGTATAAATCAGTTATTATTGTAAACTAAGAAATTTAATCCTAATGTTGAAGTGCTCAGAGCTTATAAATTAGCATCAACATAGATTATGAACACCCTTAAATATCACTAGCAACTCTGGTGCTAGAAAAAAAAGTAGATATTAATATATATGTATATAAAGTTACTGAACATCCATAGTCCTCTTATTTATATAAGAGTTGTAGAGCTGTAGTTCTCTAATGGTGTAGCATTTGTTTGAATATTATTTTGGCTAAATAACTGAGATTTCAATTGCCAACACTAGTGCTTAAGCGGCAGTAGTGTTCATGTTCAGCTGCAACTTAAAAAAATTATAACATCTCCAAGGAATATTTGGGTGGATTTAATTATTACCTTTATATTGGATTTAATTATTACCTTTATATTGCTCCCAATGACTGGTTCTCGAGGTTGAAAAACAACCCCATATTTTTTTAAGCCTAAATGTGTGTTGAATTTGTGAATATAATAAATATATTCATATTTATTATATGAATATAATAAAATAAAATGTATTTTTGAGAATTTTTGCCAACAAATGTCTTAATTGTTCATCAGATTTGATCCTTAATTAGTAAATACTTATATGCATGTATAGACTGACTAAACACTGACATGATATTTTAGGATTGTTGACTTTGTTTACCCACGCAACACTGAGTCCTTACCCCTCTTTAAAACAAAACTCAAAACAGATCTGTTCCTCCTCACTCTGATCTTTTGCGCTGTCTGTTGTATAGCATTGCTTGTTTTATACCTGTTTTAATGCAGTTTATTTGTACTTTTGTAAGGTGACCTTGAGTTTCATGAAAGGCATCTTTAAATAAAATGTATTATTATTATTATTATTATTGTTATTATTATCATTATTATTATTATGATGTCGTGCCTTGAGTTTGAAAACCACGGATTCCTGAGCACAAAATCCCAAAATAAATAGTAAAAGCATGTAGCCCATATCTTTTCTAGCTCTTTTTCTAACCAAACTTTACTTAAAGTAAAACAAAGAAAATCTTTAAATAACCCAAGCAACTCATGTGAAAATTAAGCTAGCTTTAAGGTTTTTAACCAGAGGGGAGGCTTAGGATTATTTTCAGAGGTGGTTTTCAAATGCAAGGCCTCTGTTTTCTTGTCTTTTGCGCCTTGGTAATGAAGACTACTTAAGGTGTAACCAGAGCTCTTTGTTTGTCTTGTATATGTGTTTTTTTTCTGTGCCTTATAGAATGAAACTCTTCACCACAGGAAATGAGCTAAAGCACAGCTGCAGAGGAGGGAGTTGAAGACTCAGATGTTCTGACTGCTCTCTGCTGCCGTTTCCCTCCTGAACTTCAACAAAACTAGAACTCAGGCAGGTGCCCCTCCTGTGTCTCTTAGTTTAAATCAGATATTATTGGTCTTTTAAAGTTCTTTCCACTCACTTATTAGTTGTAATGGTTCATAACAGGCCCAGTTTGCCGCCTTAATGTTCTCTGAACAGTGTGACGCCTGAAAAGCTGAGAGCCTCCGACTGCTTAAGATGGAGACGAGAGACAGAAAAGGTAAACCACCCACTGGTTATACTCTTCACATTTATACTTTATATAGTTCACATTTTTACGAGTTATTTATGCAGTGGTAACATTTTCTCTTCACTCTACTCTCAGTTTTTAATTTGTAAATCTTATAATGTTGTTAAAGCTTAGTGTTTTGTCAACATCCACTCCCAGAGTAAGCATTTAGGAAACTGTTTGCTTGATGATTCAAAAACGTTTTTGTTTTTTGTTTAATTGAATTTTTTCTTTAACCCTGTTAGTCTATTTGGCTATTAGAAGAAAAAAAAACTTCAGTGCAGGATCATTTATAAAAAGTTGATTTATTGTCTTAAAAAAGCAGCTTAAGATGTTCCATGAATGTTTTAAAGATGGAGGTCTTTCCATGCAGCTGACTGTGTGTCATGGCAGGTGGTTTTGAGGCTATGATTGTCTTGCTGGAAAATGGAGTCAAAATGTCAATCCTGTTAGTCATCACGAACCATTAATCATCATTTAATTAAATACCAAAGAATGTTTTAAACTTTATTACATGAAACAATAAATCAAAGAAACACACTATGTTGTTACCGGTTTGTCTTAATCAGAATGGAGACTGGCTCTGGGGGATCGAGAGGGCAGACTTCTTTAAGTATGAGTTTTACATCATTAACTTCAACATTTTAATTAGCTGATTGCAAATCTTTCATATTGTATGAGCTCTTTGTCACAACCAAACAAAAAAATCAGTTTTATATCAGACTTTGTTGGACATTATCTTCTTAACTTTGCTAAATTCTTAATGTGAATGTCATCAACGTAAGCAGTAAACTAAGCTTAAACACATTTATCTCAGTTCTATTTAATAAAAAGATCTTCTATTTGTAGTCACCAGTCTCTGTCAGAAAGGTTTCCTCTCTTTTAACTAACATAAATGCCCTTATTAATAAACTATGAAGATTATGAAACACCCACATTAAGCCGAAATTTTAGGGATGAACAACTGGTGGCCTGGGGGCCACACACAGTCCACTTTCTCATTCATTGTGACCCATGCAGTTATATAGTGTGAATTAATTTTACGCATTAAGGCAACAAGATTTTGATTATCATTCTTAGAATACCTTAATAAGTGTGTGCGTCAAACGTTACGATTGACTCACTGGGATTGTTGGCCTCTTTGAGGAACAGAAAGGGTTTGAAATGTTCTTCAAATGGACTGATCCCATAGACATTGGTAAACAAATGCTTTATTCAGTTACTAGAACATTTTCAACACAAGGTGTTTTAACCATTGATAGGGTTTGTGTTTTTCCCCATTTTTGAACTACAGAAGTTTTGTCCTGTTACTGTAGGAAGTCTCCCATGATGATGAGCTGGTAACGTTTTTCGGAGCAAAAACCTCAAACCCCAAAAAGTTCAAAAGATTCTCTGGATTAAAAAAATCATTTATTGAAAAACATTTTTAAATATTTTTTTTAATTGTGGGCTCAGCCTAAATATTGGAGAGGAAAAAGTACCCAGTGATCATCGCAAAGGCAAATAATCACGTAAAATAATCCTTGTGTTTCACGTACAACCTGCTAAAAAGTATTTTCAATTCTGCCATGAAGAAACCTGAGCAATCACAACAACGTTATGTAAAATGAGGGGTTGCATTCATGATGGAGACAGACTTTTCCCCCAACAATAGTCATTATTGTTTTTTTTTTATTTGGAAGAATTTAACAGACATATGAGGCTGTGGTTGCATCACAATATTAATTTAAAATATTAACTAAATTAGAAAAGATGTAGAGCAGAATATATTTACACTCTTACTGTTTAGCACTTCCCTGAATTACTTTATTTCTGTTAGCCTTAGTAAGTACAGCCGTATTATTTTAAATGAAGTTGAGAAATATAGTTCTTAATATACCTACATCTCATAAAAGCTGCAGGTTTTATCCTTACTTGAAATTTTGGGCAATTTTAATTGTCTAATTTAGAGTATCTTACAATTTGCGTATACTTTTAAGACCTTAGTCATTGAGAATAAGATTTATGTGTTCCATAAACCAGTGCTTCCCCTCTCCTGCTATGATGAATTCAAAATAGAAAATAAACCAAATAAACATACACCGAAACCTTAACTTAATTTATTTTACTTGTTGAAGGGAATTTTCTTGGTCAGAAAAGTTTTTATTCATAATAATATCATTACAAATAAGTTTTAGACAGAGCCATAATAATGAGGAATAATTTTTGGATAAAAGGGGCAAGAATGTGTTTTAAAAAAGACTATAACCTCATTTGTATTTATTGTGGAGTTTGAACCCCGGGGTTTTTAATCTTGTCATATCTAGTTGACCAAAAGTTAATAAAACAAATTAAAAAAACGCTTTTGTCAAAATTGACTTCGAAAATTCTGTTTTGATTGTCTCTTTTTGTCACAGAAAATGTCAGTCATTGAACATTTTTAGGCATTTTTTTCACAAATTAAACTATGTTAAAGAACCTTTATGTTTTTTTTTTTTTTTTTTTTAAATGTATTTTTTGGGCATTTTGTGCCTTTATTGATAGGAGAGAGACAGTGGATAGGCTTGTGAAAGGGGGTGAGAGAGAGTAGGGGGAGACACTCTGCAAACTGGCCACAGGCGGGATTCGAACCTTGACCAGCAGAAGCATGTACATGGGGTGCCTGGTTGCTAACCACTCCACCAAACCAGCACCCCAAAGAACCTTTATGTTAACATTTTCTGTCTTTTCCTTCTTAGATTTAAAGCCAGCATTTTGACAGATTGGGTCCTACAGGCGGAATGAAGGTTGTCGAAGAAAGAAGAAAGCCACGCTGCTGAGACCGAGCAGAGGTGAGAGGACTGGAGAGCATCTTAACAAGAAGGTCATAACGTGAAGCAGGTTACAGAACTCACAGCTGACTGTATTCAAGGCAAAACTTTGACTATCTCTGAAGGGAGACATGAGTCTGATCAAGAGATGAGTTACCAAACAAATCAGCAGTAATAAGGTTATCATGAGTATTTTGATCTACTATGAAATTTAACCAGAGGGTCAGTGCAGTAAGGACTGGGCCTCCTCATATGGAAACTTCTGGAAAAACTAAACCCTTTTTTTCCCCACAGCACGGATGAGAAGAGAGACTGTGACAAGGAACCATGAACGGCCTGGCTGAAATGTCATTGAAGTGCGTCCTGGTCGGGGACACTGCTGTGGGAAAGACGGCCCTGCTGGTCCGTTTCACCTCAGAGACCTTCCCTGACACCTACAAGCCCACCGTGTTTGAAAACACCGGGGTGGAGGTCTACATGGATGGGGTTCAGATCAGTCTGGGGCTGTGGGACACGGCGGGGAATGATAACTTTCGACAGATCCGACCGCGATCCTATCAGCAGGCTGATGTCGTCCTCATCTGCTTCTCGGTGGCAAACCCCAACTCTCTGGCCAATGTTCAGCGAAAGTGGATCAGCGAAGTCCGAGAGCACTTACCAAAGGTGCCCGTGTTGGTCGTGGCCACCCAGACGGATCTAAGGGAGATGGGGTCTCATCGAGTGAGCTGCATCACCCCTGCAGAAGGGAGGCAAATTGCTCAAGAAGTCCACGCTAAAGGCTACTTGGAGTGCTCATCCTTGAGCAACCGTGGTGTGCAGCAGGTGTTTGAGTTCGCTGTGCGAACGGCTGTCAACCAGGCCCGGAAACAGGCCAGGAGACGGATGTTCAGCATAAACCAGTGCAAAGTCTTTTGACCCTTGACCTTACATTGATGGGCTGCTGAACCGCCATGAAAGGACTTCAGTGGTGTGATCGTGCTATTCAAACTCAGTGATGACCTGTAGAGGTACAACAACACAAAGCTCGAGTCCTTTAACATACACAGCTTTCCTTTTCAGTGAGACTCCCCTAAACTCTATTCAGATCCACTTTGAGGTTCAGTTGTGCCCCTCGTGCCTCGTCGACCTCGATGCAAACAGACACAAGTCATTACATCTGACTGGGGCGAGTTGCACCACAGTTCATTTTTCCTTTATTCTGTTTATTAAGGTGATAGCAGGGTGTCAGGCAGAGGGACGTTAAAAAGCAGAGGGGAAAAGTACTTATTGCAATCACCCATGTCACTGATGTAGTAGTTTTTTTTTCGTAGAGCTGGGAAATTAGTCAGATTTTAATCTCAATTACATTTCTTGCCCTCCACAACAATGAAAACTGAGTAATGGAGATTAAAGGATCACTGTTCCACATGAAGTGTTGAACTTTTTTCCTTTTCCACATTATTATTAGCATTATTTTAAGGTATTTGTGTTTTACAGGTAAATTTCTTTGTATTGACTGTTCTTTAATGTCAAAATGATAGTCCAAACATTTGTCGAATGACAGCATGTGCTATTTTTCTATTTAATTAGTAAATAATTCTGTTTCATAATCATGATCTCAATATCTGTCAACATAATTGGGATTATGATTTTTTTTTTACCATAATTAAGCAGCCCTACTTTTTGTGTAATTGTCTTTTTAGAGTAGTTTTTGAAATCAGTAGTTTTTATTGAGATTTCTTTGTGTGTGAAATATTTTACTTTTCTTGATTTCACAGCAGCTGAGTGCTGGGTAAATTAATAAATAAATGCCAAGTTCAAACTGATTGAGCATTTGTTTGGTGTGCGTTGCCACAGTACAAGTATTCTAACTTTGATACCAAGTCTGGTATTGTGTTTTTTGATAGCTAAATGTAAAGTGGGAACATTTTATCATTTAGGTCAAATGTTATTTTATACCAGAGCTGGGAAACTTTGGTCACCAGGAGTGCCACATAAAGCTTATTCTTAACTAAAGGTGCTCTGAGACCACAAATCTCTACCGAGGCATTTCCTACATTTATTGTCAAAAATGTGTAAAACTGTCCGATTGTACTGTCAACAAATCCTTGTAAAGAATTTTCAGATCTGCACCCAGATCCAGATCACCCCCAAAATCGTATTTCTTGTGCCATGACCAACATTCCCTGAAAATGTCATCAAAGTTTGTTCATAGCTCTTTGAGTTATCTCTTTAATAGACAACAGACAAAAAACATATCTTCCTTGGCGAAGAAAATAACAGTAAACCAAATTGTCAGAAATAAAAGCTCACAATCAATATGACAATCAAAAGTACCTGTAATTTAACCAAACAATAGCGATCTGTAATCAGACTTTATTTTCTCAAGCTGAATACCATACATAGTGTTTTTAATGATCTTTACACAAAATTAAAGTCAATAAATGTGGCCATTTTATTTTCAAAGAAATTATGTATTCTGTTTTAAGTGTTTTCCCCTTTATTTTACCAGGAACTTCCACACTGTATAAAAAATCCTTTTAACAAAAGCTGTGTGGCCCAAGTAGCAGATATTAAAATCTTGGTTATTGATGTTATTGATGGATATGGATAAGGATCGTTTCTCATGAATAATGCTTCTTAAAGACCTTTAGAGGAGACATCGTATCAAATTAGATCTACTATTCTCCTAAAAAGAAAAAGTCTTTTTTTTTAGGACTGTAATCTGTTTTTTTTTTATTTGTATATAGGGGATAAATTAGAACAAAGTACTGCTTGTCATGTTTTTCTATATGACTGCAATTCTTATGAATTTGAAGTTGACTTCAAATGGGGGAGCTGCATGTGGCCCTGGACCACCCATTGCCAATCCTGTTTTAAAATATACAAAAACAATAAAACCAAGTGGTTGATTCAGCACACTCCAGCTGGTGGCCACATGCGGCCCCTGACTTGTTTTGGCACATCAGTTAATTTTAATTAACAAAATGTAAATGCTGGGATGCACAATATTATTGGAACAAAATCTGTCCTGGCAGATATTTGACAAATGAGGTGAATATGATATCGGCAGATATGAACATTTTTGCTAATGAAAGCTTTAGCTGTAAATAGTGGGAATTAATCTCCCATGTATTCGCCGTAATTTTTGAATAATGTGCAAATGTACCACAATGTTTTACCTCATCATCATGAATTCTTTCACTTTTTTAAACTATAATTTATTCAAGAAAACAATGTTGTTCTTCTTGCTTCACATCTGTTTTAAACACCAATAAACTGTCACTATGAAAAAAAAACAGTTCAATTCCAGTTAAGTGGATATTTTTTTGCTCTTGACAAAAAGTACTGGGGTAATATCGGTATCTGCAACACTTAGTTTCAGATATCTGCAAAAATCCAGAATGCCACATCCCTCCGTTATGTTAAGAAATTTTGAGAAAAATCTGCAGGTATAATTTAAACTAAGATGCTAGTCGTCTTAAGTGGTAACTGGTAAATGTTTCATTCTTTGTAAGAACTTAGGAAACGCAACTGAACTGTTTCTGTTGAATTCTTCTAAGTTAGAGTGCAGTTCATGGCTTGTAGATTCTCTGTTAACTGCATTAAACCCCTCTTGAATCCGCTTTAATTAATATTGGAGTTTGTATTGAGAGTGTCCGACAAACTGGACTTTGAAAGAGAGAATGACATTAAAGGTGCTCACATGATCACCAGAGTTTCCTTTGTCCTGAAGGACATTAAACAAGGACTTTTATAAAAAGAACTTTTTATAATTCATTAATTCATCAGGTAAAGGTGAAAGGTTACTCAAATTTATGCCTGGGGGGGGGGGGGGGGGGGGAGTAATTAAAGTATGTGTTATCTCACTTTGCCCCCCCCCCCCCCCAAGATTTTGCTTTTTTATTCTCCATCATTAACTTCTGCTGTAAAAAGCTTGTATGCACTTACATTATAAGTTATATCTTTGAATTATCGTCCTCGGAGTTAGAATATTTTATGTTATATTTAAATGTATCTTATGTTAAAGATCTTCAGTGGCTCAGCTTCTCCTCCACTGTGAAACTGAATCAACTTCCGCTCAGAGGTGTTAGTAAAATCCACAAGTTGTTCTGAACTCTTACGTCCCCACTAATTCTGGGCAGCCAGCTTTTCTGTGAAAGCCACAGCTCAGATGAACACCTGGCCAGAGAACACGAAGATCTGTAGTTCAGAAGACTTTAGAAAAAAACTGAAACACTGAAAGATGTTTAATTTTGTAACCACTGAACAGCCCGTAATATCATATCACTGTCTTTGTGTGTTTTGTCTGAGCTGTTTGCTCTGTGCAGACATGTTTTTTAAAGTCTAGTGTTTTTTCATTCATGTTTTAACTGCGATTGTGCCCCCCCTACAAATAAAATCTTAACCTTAGTATAAAGAGGTTGTATTTTGCCTATAACCAGGGTTATATATTTATTTTTGATGACTGCTAGAGTATACAGTATTCACTATCACGATTGTTCAGAAACACTCTAGTTTCATATAGAGCGTAAACCTTAGAGTGCTGTGTTCTGTCTGCTGAGATGCTGTCAAAGCTCTTGCCACTTTAAGGCTCCTTCCCCACCACGGTCCAGTCTGTACTGATTGGCTTACAGGCCCTACTCTGCAGTAATTGGTCAGTTCAGTCCTGCCCAGCAGCAACTCTGCATTCACTCTAAGTTTAGGCTCTGCAATGGGCTTGCTGCAACAAGCCTATGGGCTTGAGCTGGTGAATCAATGGAGACATGTCAAACAAAATGAAGGCCTCATTAAACTCAAAATAGCACAAGAAGAGCTCTTCAGAGAGTCAGTCTGGCAACACTTCAGTCTTCTTGGTTTATTTCTTTGTGTACTCCATCAAAATGTATCTGCCAAGGTCCATCAAAATAAAAAGTCTTTACTGAAATCAAAAGGAAACAATTAGCCTCCTGTTGCAACACTACCCTCAGAAAAACCACACAAGTAAAACAAGCTTGTTAAATGGAAAAGCTTCTACCTTTTCATGTCCCTCTGGAAATCAGGATCAGAATGTCACCAGTTCTGTACTGGAAGACGGGGTGGTTTTTGACAATCATGCAAATTCCCATGCTAAAACACATGTAGTTCTGGTAAAAATCTAAATAGAAACAAAACTGAAACTGAATGTTCATCAGTTATTTTTTACAGGAAAACACTTTAATAGGACAGTTTATTCAATAAACCAGATAGTTAAGAGGAATAAGACATGTTGTGGTTATCTGTGGCAGGTGTATCTTAATTTTTTGGTGCTGAAGTTCCTCTCATAAAAATATATATCTTGGGAGGTAAGTACCTCATCATTGTGTTATGTGGTGTGGTAATCAAAGATATCTTTGAATGGTTAAATACAGACATAAACACCACAGACACACACAGTCACACAAACAGGTGCATTAACCCTTTAACTACCAACTCCACATTTTTATAGATTATTCTTTAAGCTACTGCAGTCTCATAGATGTGTTGAACCTGTAGCAACCTGATTAGGCCATCTTATCGTCCCTGCTCTTTTGGTTTCATTGCCATTGTACCAAAAATTCCTGATGACTCCACGAACCTACGTTAAGCAAACCCTAACCCAATTATGTTGCTAACAAGAGGTAACAAGAACAAATGTGCTGCAATGTAGACATCAGAAATGTGGTGTTTTCTTTTGTTTTTCTATAGTTATCTTTTTTATTTTTCTTATGAACTGCAATGTTCATATTTAATGCAGTAAAATGTAAATACAAATTGACCAGTTTAAATACATATAAACTTATAATAATATATCATAATAAGTAAGTATACCATAATAAGCATTTAAAGTTCCATCATTTAAAAATTGCATACTTTTCTTGAAGGTAGCACTTCAATATTTTTATACATTTAAATCGTGAAAAACAATAACCATCTGTTGTTGCTTTAAGTGCCTAAAACAAAAATTCAAACTGTTTTGTAAACTGATTTTCTTGGAGTGGTAGTAGCAGGGTTATGCCGCATTCACACATCAACATAAAGTAGCTGATGTTGATCATTTTTGAGGAATCATCAAAAATTTGGCCAAAGTATGTTGCAATTTTGCTGTGTTTAACGCAGGTCCACATATCTAAAGCAGAGAGACACCTTGTGCTGGTGGAGTATGTTGGTTTCTGACGCCCTCTCTTGTTTTTGGAAAACATCAAGCCAATAAGTTGACAACATTTTTTATTTCCTCCTAATGTCTTCGCATGATGGAAAAGCTGTAAATGAATATTTCAAGGCTGGAAAATCATGCAGATCTTACCCATGAATGATATGAAATTAAATTAACAAACACAGGTAGGACCCAAAATTCTACCTAAACGATAAGAGCTTTTGTACAATAAGTTTTGATCACTGACACCTATATGTGCATGAACATTAAAGTTTTTTGAACGTGTTTTGTAAAGAATTCTTATCAAACGTAGATTTTTAGGTACAGACAAAAGATGACAAAAGCAAATAAAGGTTGTTTAAAAAAAAAGAGAAACCAGTTGCCGTCTCTGTTTTAGCACACAAAGAAACAGTAAAAACCAAAGCCAGCAGAGTGGTTCTTCCCCTCATCTCTCTTTTATACCGCTCTCTGTCTTTGGTCTATAGTTCAGAGTTTGAGGATCAGAGCTGTGAACAGAAATGTAGGGTTCAAAGATAAAAACCAAGTATCCTAGAACAATAAAAATCACAAAATAATAAAAGTAATCATCAAATATACAAATTTGCACAGTTACATGGCCCTGAAGAGCAAAACACCAAACAAAAGGCAACACATACAAACAACAATAAGAAAAAAAGTCAAAAGGAAAGAAAAAATGAAAAAAACAGCACAGCTGCATATATATGTAAAAACACAACTATCAGAAAGCACATAAATTGTAAAAGACATCAACAACTAAGAAACACAGCAGCAATATGAAGAAGTTAATTGACATAACTACAAATGGAAAACAGAGAAAACTGACAAAATAAAATAAACACAAGAACAAATAAAAAACACAACAACAATAAGAAAAAACAAATTGGAAGTAATAATCGAAACGCATTGAAGAGAAAGCATGGTGCAAATTTAGCAACACAAAAATATCAAAACATTTGCAAAAAAGAAATCACAACAGCGATAAGAAACCATAACAACAGATTAAAAACACATTAACAAAAGAAACACAGCAGCAATGAGAACACTTAACAATTTCAAATAAAGAACAGCAACAGCAGTTAAAAAAAACAAGTGCAAATATGACAGTAAATACAAAAACACATCCACAAAATTAAAAAGCATACAAAAATTATAAAATACAACAATACAACAAAAAAACAGCAAATAAATTGCAACACAAAAATGAATGATACATTTATTTATGTAGTGCTTTTTAGAACAGATGTTTAAAAAAAGCTTGGACAAACACATTCAACACTCATCACAACAAAGCAGCAGACAAGCTCCCTGAACATGAAGCATGAAAAAACAAAACAAAAACAAAAAAGCCCTGAGCAAAACAGAAATAAAACATACATTGCAGCACAATAGAAAACACAAGCACTGTAACACTACAACATAAGAGCTCAGGCAATACCAGAACCAGAGAAAAAAAAAGATTAAGACAGACGAAAAACAAATGACACTTAAAAAATATAATAAAAAGTTAAAACAGCAATTTAACATTAGAACAGAAAACATTTAAGAGAAAAAACAGTAATAGGTCAAGCTGTTAATAATGCATTAATAAATAAATACATACATGAGTAAAAATGCATCGATGGCATTGTAAAAACATTAGAAGCAGATAAAGTAATTTGCATTAAAATCAATTGATAATTTGAAAAAGAATTAATCGGGATGTAATCTGATGAGCCAAAAAAAAAAGCAGTAACAGAACTATCAGTTTGAATACAATGATTTAGAAAGAAAAATAGAAATAAATAAAAAAAAAAAAACAAAGAAAAAACCCAACTGCAAATAAGAAGACACAACAAACAATATAAAAACACAATAACAAATCAAAAAGCACAACAAAAGTAAAACAAACAAACAAACAAAAAAAAACAACAACAACAACCAGTAAACCAACAAAGAATTATTTGGCACAACAACAACAAAAAGCAGACACAACATATATCATGGCTAAACAGAAGGAATCACACAAATGATGTTTTAAAACTGTTATGTTTGTGGGAAATGCACAATGTTCAGTTTATGAAATTGAAACAACAATCACTCCCACAAATGTAAAAAGTAAAAGGACCCTACACATTTGCTCTCTCATTCATTGCCTGATACTCTTTCTAATCTTTATTAAAAAAGGCCCAAGCTTGCAGCAAGGACCCTCACATGGGTAAGGGTATCATTATGCCTTTCTTTGTAACACAAAATACAGATTTGGCGAATTTAATGTATATTTCAAAACTCTCTATACTTGGCACACTCGTAAAAAGCTGCAAAAACTACTGATTTTATGGGTTTCACACATTGTTTTTTCTGGGACCCTGTCAGGCCAATGTCACTCTCTCTCCTCTCTGTGTTCATCTGGCCCATTTGGAGCGTTCATTGTGAGGGTGTGTGCCCTCCTGAGCTGATTTATGATGCCATCTACTTCTTCAACCTGTAACCAGCATGATGGAGAGCAGCATTGGGAGACTCGACCACCAACCTCAACATTTCCTCCCACATTTCTCAAGCAGCTACATAAAACAAATATCAAAACATACAGTGGAGCAGTGGTTTTCAGACTTTTATGCCCACGACACATCAGAAACTGAGCCAAAATCTCAAGATACACCATATTCACACTCTTTGCCAAAAAGGTTTTTTAAACGTGGACTACTGTATCTTATAATATATGTTTATTTTTGTAAACTGACCTAATATAAATAGAAAAACATTTGATATATTAAGTTTTTTCACCAAAGATAGATTATGATGTTAAATGCTAATGCATAAAAATCACAAGTCACCTAACAGTCATTTTTACCTGACCTTGAACATCACATGTGCTCTAGGAACTACACAGTGCCAGATCCACCCGGCCTGTTCGATGGCCACGTCTGGCCCATGTATCTGAAACACAAGAACATAACCATGATGTCTGCTTACGGTAGAAAATTTAATGTTACCCTGCCAATTTAACACAGATCTAAACATTGTATTCGTTATGTTAACAATCAGTACTCAGGACGTGATATTCTGATTTAATTTGTTGCTCAGTGCTGATGTGCTTAAACCTGACACACCAGATGGACCCTTTAACATATTTCACTAGTCACTCTGGCAAAGAGCCCATAGAAAGTGTTACGGGTGGACAGAACCTTTCAAATGCATATGTGATTGGATTGTTGCTCCATCAATCATTCATTATGGGCCAATCAGATAATGGAGTAGGTAGGTGCTGCTGCTGTTGTGTAAAATACAGATGTGATCCACTTCCTAAAACAAACTTAAAAATGTGGTAAGATGAGTGAAAACAGCCCTTCAATAGATATTTTTGTAGTGTTATTTGTTTTTCATTTAACAAAGAAATGCACTCTATATCTGGTGAAAAAAGAAACTGAAGCTGTTACCATCTATGTTGTTCTCTGTACAGGCTTGTAGCCTCCACCTTTACTGTTGAGGACTCTAACAGGGCCTTCTCGCTTTGATCAGCTTACATTTATTGTAGGTGGAACTGGACAAGATGGATCTACATTGAACCAGCTGGATCTGTCTGCACTGCAGGGTTAAACATGCTTAGAGCTTGATCATTATTAAGTATGGATAGCTGGAACATTTTTGGATTTGGGGGTATCTAAAATGTGATGCTGGGTCTGCTTGAATTCGACGTGTGTCCTACATTTTCTGCTTAGAGCAAAACTGCACATTTTTTTTAGGTTACTGAAATTACATTTGTATATAGTCATGAATGCATACGAAGAACAGATAGAGTGCATTTATGCTGTAAGCTTCTAATAATAACAACACTTTTTTTTTTTTACAAATGCACAAGGCACACCAGTGTGCCCCTCCACACCATCAGAGATTCAACACAGTACAGTCTTCTGTTTAGGCAGATTAATGTATAGTAGCACTGCCTTAAAGTTAGTAGTCTGTAGTCTCACACCCTTTGTTTTTTTTTTAATCCCATTAGTTTTTGTTTTGTATTTTTACTCTGAATGATAAGTATTTTATGTAATTAACCTATTTTCCTTTGTATGTATTAGCAATGCTCATCTCACAAAATACTTTGTTCATTTATCAAATTTAGGAAGCTTCAGTTTTCTCAAAAGAGACCTATCACACCGATGTTTCACCTATTTACCCATTGAGTCATCTGTGGTTATCTGTGGACACAACACTGTTGTGTGCTGGCTGAGCATTGGCCCAGAGCCTGCACAAACACGAATGGACCGTGAGTCAGGAGTACTAGTCACAGACCAACCTTTGAGTTCTTCTGCAAGGTCAGAGTTCTTTTATTTAATCAATACAATATCTCAGTGAAGAGGTCACACAGGCAAGGGAATCTCAACAACAGTAGCTGCAGCAGCATCATGGACTTTGAATTACCAAAAGGGTGACATCAAGTCCTCCATTTGGTTATTGAAAAATTTTGAAGCTTGTCCAAGGAGATCACCATACATTGCTGTCACAGTAGCCAAGGTGATGAGATCTAAAAAAGCTGTATGGGGGTTGTCTCTCATGTAGAGGAAATGAAATAGTGACATCATATGGGATTTTTTTTTCAAATACAAACAGGATATGGACTCATATTTTATATGAAACACATTAGAAAGCATATTTGCATTATATGGGACAGTTACAAAACTTTTATAGAAGCAGACAGAAGATATGAAAAGTGAAAAATCTATTGAAGTTTGCCAGGACAGGCAGCTCCACATTTAAACTGAAACTAGACTATGCCAGAGAGACCCAGACTTCCTGTAGCACTCATACTGCTCTCTTCATTGCAGTGTTAGCACAACACAGCTGTATGAACAACAGCTGAGCGACAAAAGCATGGGTTATCATTCAGTCTCCCACAAACAATGCACTACAACTTTAAAACTATAATACTGATGTTTTGACACCTTACACTTCGATTGAACAAAAGTGCATAATCATTTCTATGATCTGATTTGCAATCTAATAATCCATGTAAACTGATTTGTATTCATGTCTTAACATTGTTAACTAACGCAGAACATCACTGCATCTACAAACGTGTTATAAGGTATTAGCATACATCAGTAAATCCTTAAAAGGGCAGCTTCATTCTCAGGCTCTAAACTCATCTGAGAAGTCCATGTTTTAAACTGTTAGGGAAATAAAGACTGTTGGGTCTTCAATGCTTAAAAGGAAAATGACCATCCTAACTGCTGTCAACATTAAGTTCAAATCAGCATCTGTGATCGTGTGGAGGAGTATCAATTCCCATGGTGTGGTGAACATGTGCATCTGTGAAATCCCACTTACACTGAAAGGTGCAGTTCAGGGATATTCAGTATTTTTGAAGTTGGGTAGAATGGAGAACTTGACAATAGTCAAGGTAATGGAAGTGCCCCCAGGAGCACTGCACCTTTAATACTTATCAGTGAAAAAAACTGTTTTGGAAAAAGTTACAGGAATCAAATCCAGTTCACTAGCAAGGACCACACCACAAATGTATGCGTTTGAAGGTTTAATGAAGATTTGACAATATGAGGGATGACGGTGATGGATGTGTGACATTAGATTTGTCCAGAGAGATGAGCCATCGAGAAGACGTCGTAAGCCAGGCAGAGGGAGACTCAGTGTGTGTGGGGGTACGGTCTCATCGTGTTCTGCCCGAGCTGATCTTGACCCCACCTAGGATAAAGTGAAGAAGGAGCTGAGTGGAGAAAAGAAGACAATGATTGAAAATGAAGGGTAGGAGGGTGGGTTGAAGAGTCACAGACAAACTGAGCTATGAGGCATGGCTGAGTATAAGTAGGCTTGTCGCTGATTGGAGGTGTGGTTTGTGGCGTGGTCCAGCTCCCGAACTTAAGTTAATTACATTAACCCCATCTCGTGAATACTTTTCCAAAATCCATGAAGTCTGACCATTAAGACTCCAGCCTTTGTTTTGCATTCAGCTGAATGTACCCTGAAAAGGATCTACAAACCACTTAATTGTCTTTTCTCACATCTCACACCAAGTCCCCACTCTTTTGGAATTTGGCTTTGTGTTAAATTTTCCATTTTTTTGGGTCTCTCTGTTCTGTTTCAGAGAAAGCACTGACAATTAGTAGCATTTTTCTGTTTGCCCTGTCTTGTTAGCAGAATAAACATGTTGCATCACATTTGTAAATAATGCAGGGCTCTTTATCTCATCTCCCTATTTCAGTGCAACAGTCACAACTGAAACCTTTCTATATTGGCTGTAAATCTCTGTCAGAACAGTGCATTTTAAAGCTTCTCAAACTGAAGATCTTAGCTGTATGCACTATGATGGGGTTCCTTTACATTGCTGTGGCCCTGCTTAGCCTCCTGTCTGCTGGACAGTCAGCTCCTGTGACTGACTGTGAGCGTCTGCTACAACCCATCGAAATCCAAGGAAGAGACCAGGTAAAACAATCCTGCCTCATGTCTCTCATGCTGACTTGAAGCATTTGAATATTGAACTTTATAAAAAACACAATCTCTCAATGGGTCTTCTTATTTCATCTGAAGGATATGTTGTCTTTTCCAGCTGCTGGGCAAGTGGATATTCATAGGAGAAGCCACAAACATCCCCAAATCCAAGGCTTTAACAAATATGTTTTTGGAGAATTCCTGGGAAAGATTAAGTGCTGACAAGCAGAGTGATGTCATTAATATTCTTCAGTTCCAGAAAATGTAATTTCAAACCTAAACTTACTGCTCTGTACAGATTATGAGCTTATATTTTCATTAATTTACAATATGATTCAGATTAACCCTTTAACTCCCAGCTCAACTGTTTGGCAGAGGTCAAAATATCCAGGAATATTCAATGTGTTAAAAAAAATCATTTGTTTCTGACAATGTTTTAGGGTACAGAAAAAACTGTAAACAAACCAAAATAACTTATATATTTGTGTAGGATTTAAAGGAAAAAAGGTTATCATTAATATCATTATTATTGTAAATACATAACCACTTACTGAGATATATAAATACAAACATACATATATTTATCTAATCTGTTATTCATCAAAAGCATTCTTGTATGTTTTTCAAACTCAATAATCTCGAGTTATTTTTTGCTGTTATTTATACACATTTCAGTCTTTGGAATTGATTTTGTCCAAAATATTTGTTCATTTTTGTTCCATCGCATAATCAACTTTTTGCTCTTAAAACTTTTTTATCCCACGCCAAAAAAATATCTTCTTTTAGGTATGTTTGTAGTTTTCTCTGCTCCCTGAAATGTTAACAGTGTCAAACAATGACTTAATTTTTTTTATATATATGTATATTTTTTAAAAAGAGTATCACTGAATTTATTGATGATCTCTGCCAAATAGATGAGCTGGTTGTTAAAGGGTTAATAAATAGTTTCTTAACTGTTAGTGAGTAATGTTTTATCCCGAACTTTGAAAATGCCACTCAAATGTTTTTTGCTTTTTTTAACGCACTAAAGGTATGGTCAGTGTGCCACAATCACAGCTAAGATGACCCTGGGCAACAACACTCTCACCATGGGTGTGTATGATTGATTAAACCTACCCTTCATATATTAAACTGGTCTGATACCCTCCAAACAAATTAAGATTCTGGGTACTGGGAACTGCAACAATGATTTATGCGATTTTAAATGAGTTTGTTTGTACTTGTATTCTTAGGTTCACCTTTGAATTCTACTGCCAGGCTACTGAGTACCAGCTGCAGTGACTGCCTTGTTTTTGCCTCCAATTACTCCCTGGGACAGAGCTCATACAGGGGTGTCCAGCTGCTGAGTAAAACTGCTTTAAAATTTTTGATGAAATTACTTCAGTGCTATCATACTTCACAGGGTTTTAACCAAACCTACCACCAGGTGGTTTGATGCCCCTGCAAGGTTTACAAGTGCCAGACGCAGAGGTGCAATAAAGGGTTAAGAAGAAAAGGCTGGGAGATTTTGGAGAAATGTGATTCATGAAAATGATACGAGAAAGAGATAAACATGAGACCAAGAGAGCTTTGACCTATAACTCTGAATTCTAAATGGTTTGTGCTTAAATTGGAGTGAACATTTGTTCAAATTTAAAGATGTCTCAAGGTGTACTTGAAATATTGCAGGCAAGGAACAAGCATGAGGCCTCGATTGCTTTCACATGACATCACACACCTCAACAACACCAACAATACTAGCCTGTTGGGCAAGAGTGCAGGGCACTGACAGACAAGGTTTCCAACTTAGGCCTAGTACACATATAACTTTCTTTTCTCTTCTTCTTCTCCTTTTTTTTTTACTTTTTTGTTTTAAAATCTAAACCGATTTTTAATTCACCACAGTTTTTTAGGTTGTTAGTGGCTTTCCTAAATAGTTGTGAAGGGATGATAATGAATATTTGTTCAGTGGTTTTAGCCCCACCACTGAGAAGATTTTTGTTCTCTTCCTCAGCTAAGAGAAACAAAGTGAGTCCTGCTGAGCTGGAAGAGTTTAAGAAGCAGGTCGAATGTCTGAACTTACCACCACCTGCAATCCTGAATGCAGGAGAAGGTATGTAGTTTCATGGCACAATTTCTAACAGAGCATCTCAGATGCAGGAAATACCGCACTATCATGGTAGACTGTATATGAAAATGAGGTGTTTTTTTAACATTATGATTGTGAATGTAACCCAGCAGTAATCAAAGATGAACATATCAACCTGGAATGATGAATGATTAACTTGTTAAAGAAACTAGATTATTTAAAGGCATGAGATTTATTATTTGTGGTGCAGAAATTGTTGCTCTGGCCCAAATTCCAGCTCACATGGTTCACTACAAAAGAACAACCTATAAATAACTGGACACCCTACCTCTACGCCTGTATGCAGAGAAGTAGAGGTAGCACCAAGTCTCAGGGACAAGGCATGAATTGGGACTGAGCCTGATGAGTTTTGTTAAGTAATGCTTCTTAGAGAGGGTTGTAGTGAAAGTAGAAAAAATGTAGCATACAATACTAGATCACACCTATAAGCAAACACTTTCAAGTTTTTGCAATCCATGAAATAAATCCATCCAATATTAAGCACTACATTGGTAATGTTGTATCATGAATCAAAATGAATGCATGTATCTTCTACTTTTTAGGTTTCTGTGATGAATCTGCTCAGAATCCTGGTTTGACCGTAGACTTGAGTAATCTGGACCCTGACATTTTCACCGTGGTGGACAGTCTTCTCAACAGTGATCAGGGGTTGAGCACACTCGAAGATATGATAAAAACTGGATTAGCTGGCTTAGACGACGACTAATGATGACAAATGTGTCAAAATATGCCAGATAAGGTCCTCTCTGTCCTATGGGACTCCAAACAATAAATGTGATTTGATTTAACAAAAAGGATCACTGCCTTTGCCTTCTGTTTTGGGTTCATCTAAGTAAGTCAGATTTATAGTCTTCCCTATTTAGAATTTACTATTTGATTGTTATGGCATCATGCATCCTCTTACTCAGGGATGGGCAACTTTAAATGTCAGGAGGGCCACAATGATGTGCTTCATACCTGCATAGGGCCTAATTAGTAAAAATTGAAGGATACACTCAGAGACAGATTTACTTCATGTGATACAATCAAAATAATGACTGCAAATTCATTTTTCATCTGGATTTATGATGTCAAATTTATATTCATATGCTTGAGAACAAACAGTCACAATTACATAGAATAAAAGACAGCGAAATGTATTTTTTTCAATGCAATAATCCAATAAATACTGGTTATTAAGATCTGTTTTATTTTCTTTTTGCCAAATGCATTTTGTTTTGCTCGCCTCTTGATTGGCTACATTCTGTTCCACGTCACAATTCACAGAGTCATGACTCTGGAGTCGTCGGCTTTCCCTACACACAGGAAGATTTTGGTTGTAAATATGTAACAAGTTTAATACTTACAGTTGTTTGATGTGACCTGTTTTGGTGCCGATTATCAGGACAAAGTCACTCTCATACATCTCAGACCTCAGGATAATCGTAGAGGATAAACTTATGAGACATGAGAAAATTGGTATCTGCCCTCCTGGGTCGGGAAAGTAGTGACAAAATCAGCCGGATAATCTTTATGTGAGTACCTCGCTCTAGGCAGAAGCATGATCACAACAAACTCCATACTGACCCAGGGTTCAAACCAGCAGCGTGCACCACCATACGGCTCTATCACAGCAAATCATTTTAACCCTATAAAGCCAATTGTATCATATCTGATACATACTCTTGTAATACCTCTTTCTACTCAATACGATCAACAAATTACAAAAAAAACCCCACTTGAATACAATCAGATAAATGATAAAAATGTCCTCTAATGGATTATCGGTTGCCAAAAACACCTAATGTTTCACATGAGATACGAAAAATCTATATGTTGAATTTTTTGGACATTTTGATTTTTATGGATTTTAGCAGAAAGTGAAACAAACATTTCAGCTCAAAAAAAACAGAATTTTCTGGCTATAATCTTTGGTCTTGGGCTTTAAAGGGTTAACTTTAAACTATGGATCTTTTTATGAATTGGCACTTTAAAGTAAATCTAAACTATGGATAACTTTTTGGGTTGTTAGAAAAAATGTGGAAAACTGTCCTTTATGTCACTGAACTAAAGTGGGTTAAAACCCTTGTCCTTGTTAAAGGCTTTCATTATTGTGCTGTTTCCTGCATGAAGAAGATTCTAAGTTTTACTGATTTGGTCCTACTGATCCCAATATATGTGAGAAATTAAAAATGCATTTAACTAAAGATGATCTCCTGAGGTTGGAACACTAATGATGCTTCGACTGCTGTTGGCATTATCCTGTTTCCTTAAATTTAGCCAGTTTACCTTTGTCTGCACTCAGCTTTTCAATAAATCAATCTTTATTTTATAGTGCCAATTCATAAAAAGTGTTATTTCAAGACACTTTACAATAAAGCAGGCTTTTGACTGGATGACAGTTCGTGTAAACAGTTCTGCTGACTGTCTATAAATATAAGTGAAATTCATGAACATGAGTACACTGTTTGGTTAGACACAATCAGCAGTCAAACCATGGGGGACTTCATTTATTTCAGTCAGGACAACCTAAATTTGAGTGAACAATGGTTTGTTATAAAAGCTGGTATAATTTGATATGTGCAATCTCTTTGTGGTTGGAATCTATTTGCCAATTAGACTTTGTTGTGATGTTTTGCTGTACTTCAGGGATACTGAGGGTGAATGCGAGATAGGATACCCCCCTTCAAGTCTAGACACTGGTGATGGTGAGAAATATAAGATAAGATAAGTGGCAGACTTATGAGCATCTTGCTGGGACCCTGATGCGTTGGACTGAGGTGCGGCTGAGGTAAGGGGACAGAAATCTGAGCAGTTGGACCTTGCCAAGAACACACAGCACTGACTGTGGGGGAGCAAAAGCACCTTTAAAAATGTGACAGCAGCAGGATGCTTGGCCAGACAGGTGGAGGCAGAATCTGGTTAGCTCAGTGCTTAAGTGAGTGTATGCTGCTTATCAGCTGATGATTTGAATCACCTGTGCAGATAGGAAGGGTGAAGTTTTAATAAGGTGACAAAATATATATATATAAGTCTTTTCCTGCTTGAATTTTGGCAAAGCCTCATGTTTGGGTGGTCTATTGGATTCTACGCAACTTTCGTCTTCTGTGTGCGGGTCAAAGTGCTCCTCTAACCAGCTGTGATAGTGTTGAATAAACCTCTGGAAGTCTGAGGACCTAAACAGGTAAGGCAACAATTAATGTGTATCATTCCTGATTCCTGCCTGGGTGTTGTTTTCATCTTCTGTGAAATAAAGCAATGCTTTGGCCCATCCTGCGGGGTCCCCTGATCTAAAACCAATGTAGACATTTTGCAATGGGTGGCAAAGGAAGTTTACAAAAAAGGAGATCAGATCCAGACAGCCAATGCCCTTCATGGAGCCACTTAAACAATGTTGCACTGGCCTCCAGGAAACACCCGCATTAAGCATGGCTTAATTAATTTTTAAAGTAATCAACAAAATAGTAGGGCTGCTCATTACTGAGTCCATTTTTGACACTTATTTCTGTTTCGAGGGGGGTTTATTTTTTAGCCATGGTCTTGAACTTTTGATCAGCTGATGATCAGTCTGTGATGATCTGTTAAATTGTTTTTAATACATTGCCTACTCAAAATGTTTCAGCTCTCGTTTCTTTTTTTTTTTTTTTGCATGTTAAAGCTCTACTTAGAACTTTCTCAAGATCCAACAGTGCAATATGCAAATTCTTGCTATATTTCTACTGGTTTTAAGATTGTATTAGCACTATCCAAGCCTTAGTTGTAAAATAAACCAAAAGAAAAATAAATATATATAAATATAAAATATGATTTCAGTCTTTTAAAGCCCCTTTGAGAAGTGTTTTACCAGTTATGGAAGAATAACTAAAATCATTGCTTGCTAATGCCACTGTTTGACCTACAAAGCTTATAGACAATACCCTTTGAGGCTGCCTCTCTCTATGCAGTTGAAATTTGTATATCTGGGGAATCTCCAGATTTAACATTCTTAATGGGTCACACTGCATTTTGCAATTTTGGGAAAATGTGCAAAAATACAGTAAAGTCAGGATGCTTTCAAACTATCCATCTTAAATGGTTGTATTATTATCAATTCACAAAAAGCAAAGTGATTGAACAGAAGAAAAATCTACACCCCCAGTGTAAAGAACCAAGAGTCCTTGAGGTGATGATATGGCACCGACAGAGTCCTTGTGCTAATATCAGCGAGTGTCAACAAGAAGAGAGAGAAGGATTCAAGCCAGATCATCCACACATACAGTATGTGGTTATTTCTCCAAGCTGATTGGAACTAAACTGCAGATGTCTTTCAGAAACTGTGCAAGTTTATCAGGCAGAATATATACTGTTATCTAATATTCATGTGATTCAGATTTGTCTTCTGCCTGTTCATTTTGCATTTGTTAGTTGAAAAAAAATAATTTCTTTTTGTAGAAGCATTCTGACATAACAGGGTAATTCACACCTGCCAAGCGATTGTGCACAGCACTGTATGCTGTGTTTCACTGTAAGAATAAAACGGGGATTTTCTATGGTAAAAACTGACCAAATATGGGACAACTTCCCCTCCAAGCCCTAGATTTAGAAAAATTGGCTACATTATTATCCCTCATTTTTCAAGAAAAAAAAAGACAATTGTACTGGTGATAATAAGATGCGCTCATTTAACACAAATGAATATCCTCACAGTTTTACCAACATTCTATATTCTGGGAATATATGGTAGACAGCAGGCACTGCTTTGGACAAAGGGAGCATCAAAATGGACACAAACTCTAAGTTCCTTATCCAGGCCTTACATGTTTTTTCAGGTTGTAAATAAATAAGCATAAAACCATACTGTTACTCAAATAACCAAAGTTACAGAGGAAGATGCCCATAACCTTGTTTATTGGTAGTTTATTACTGTACATACATCTGCCCTGTAGTCATATGTACATATTACATCTTTCTTTCAAACACACTCAAACACACATACACTCATCACTTTAGATTTTATAAAAAAGGACTCATTTTCTGTGCAGGTTTCAATCAGTCTGAAATCTACCTAGAACATTTGCAACTCCATACACCATGCACAAACACACATCTGCTCACACACATCTGCATATGCCCTTATGACTTAATTCACACAAAATTAACCAGAACTGAAGAACAGAAAAGTCACTGATGAACCCACCCTGTGCTCTCTTAACTCATAAACCAACACGTGTGCTTTCTTCACTGATTCTGTTGGGGGAACCTGATCACCTCTTCTTATGGAGTATTTTCTATTTCAGAACAAATATCATATGTGTCATTTCTTCAAGTCATGTGTCATCTGTGTGTCATACTCGACCCCTTGGATTATCTTTGGAACATAAGATACAGTGAACATTTTTAGTGCTACATATTGTTGTTGAACTTTACAGACCCCTGAGTGTTACCCATACAATCACCAGAGCTGAGTGACCGAACATCATGTGACTTTGTCCTAAAGTGATCTTAAAGCACAATGCTTTAAAACCAAGAAATGTGTTGCCTCACGATCAGGGGATCCAAGACACATTTTATAGTGTATTTTCTTCACCAAAGAATATATTCAATAAGCTTCCAGGTATAACTCAGAAAAGAAGTAATGTCTTTTCTACAGAGCAGGGTCACTTGTCTAAGACCTGTATGGAAATGTAACCCTTTGGAAGTTTACTGCATAAACTTGAATTTTATTGTACACCCTGAAAGGAGAACAGATATCTGCATACAGACTGAGTGGATACAGAGCAGAGCTTTTAGTCAGTCACATATATGCCACTTAAACTTCATCAACTTGACTTTTTTGCAGGATATTTAACACTCCAATGAGTCTCGCAGCTCTTCACAAACACATCTACCTGCTCTTGAGAAAGGATTAAAGGATGAAGAGCGAAATGCCAGGGGTAGACTACATGATGTTTTTTTCTTTAACCATGGCTACTGTACTACACTAGGCAATAAAAGAGCAATACAATTCCTCAAACAGGCACAAGACACTGTAAGTGACTGGATAAAAGTCAGGGATGATAGACTTTCCACCATGAAGTCAAAAGACAATTGGATTTTGTTGTGCATAATGACAAACTACACAAGATGTAATGACAGATTGAAAACCCTGCTTCGATTGAATTGGGCTAAAATCTTGTTTAAACAGTCCAACCTCCTCATTAATCTGAACTTTCCTCTTCATATCACTGTCTGCTTCTGATAAGACTGTCAACCCTGAACTAAACAGGGACAAAGCAGGCCAAAAATCACAGCAATGAGCTGAAGGACACTGAAATATTCAGACAAACTGATACCACAATGTTAATCCAATAAGGAAACCACTTTCCACCAGGTAGTTTCATGGTGTTAATGAAATGATGCTAATAATAAATGCTAATAATAATTTTAAAAAATATGTGTCTAATTTGATAACTCCAGTGATCCTGCTGCTTCATTTAGAGCCCTGTTTAAGAGAACCTGACATTCTGGGTCACCAAGGCCTCTCAACAAATTAAATTGGATCATATCTAACAAAGAATTCTAATCAAAAGGGTCCAACATCTTTAACTTCAGCCTTCCATGTGATTGTGTGTTACTCAATGTCAGCAGATAAGAAATAAGAGGATATGTGACACTGTTAAGGTCAAAGCGATTGTGTGCTTCTGTGGTGACATGATCATAGACATCAGTAAGGAAAATGATTAATCTATGCTTAAAAAAAGGGGCATAAGAACATTGGCCATGAATGTGAATAGTACATATGCACTCATGCATGTATAAATTACCACAAAAAAAGAGCAGACTGGTTATAGGTTAAAGAAAGCACCCTGCCTGACAGAAGATCCATCTCTTTATCTGATTCGTCTCTAATTTTTTGCTTGTATCTGTCCAAGTCTCTCTCATACATTCACACTAACACGCACACACAGACATACTTCATGAAAGAGCATCAACAGCCTCTTTATAACCAAAAACAATTAACAAAACTTACATTTTTTTTTTAAAAAAAAAGGAAAGGGTTTCTTCTCTTGGCCTTCTTTTTACTTGTTCCACTGCGACTCAGTAGCAGTTGTGAGGCAGCCATCACCTGAACACAGGTAATATGAAAAACAAAATGTTCAGAGTAAACTGTGTAGCATATAGACCCATTCATACCAGTCAGTGTGATTGTCTCTGGTTTGATGCACAGTGGAGTGTGCAGAGATATAAAGGATGTCAGGGTGATATGGAGAATGACATCAAGCTCAGCTGATTCAATGCGTTCCTGTGACGCTCTTCTGACGGCTCCACGTTCCTCGCTTTGTTGCCTTTAAAGCTTCTTGGAATGATCCGGAGCTCATCAGACACCACAGAGCTCTGGGGTATATCTCTGTGCAGGTGCATCAAAAGGTAACGTGTGTTTGTTTCATCATGGTCTGATTGTGCCATGTGTGTGGGTAAGGGAACAAACAAGTGACAAAATTCCAGTTGTAGCTCATTGGACTTAATTTCCAGAGTCCTTTCTCAGTCTCTTGCTTCAGACTCCATAATGCTGCCCTCGGCTGGTTCTCCGCCCGCATCACACAGGCTGGTGGTGGTTAGCATGGTCACATGGTGAGCCAGCTTACCAAATAGCTCATGTTTGGAGGTGAAGTCAGTCAAACAAAATAAAATAAAGCAGTGGGACACTGAATTTGTAAACAAGGCTGTAGAGAGTTGTTTTTTGCTGCAAGACTGGGGAGGATCGATGCAAACATGTAAACAAAAATAGTGGAGTATTTGGTGATGGGCTATTTATTCAAGAGCTTGACAGCCGATGTGGGCAGCAGTTTATATGTGAGATCAGCCACAGCAGTGCTAGTCCGGTCTGAAGATGGGGATCTTGGGTAAGAACTCTATTAGGATCACCTGAAAAGAGGAAAAAAGGGTTAATTGTGAGACTTTGCTGGTGTAAAGGGGTCCTTGCTTTTTTTTCAAACTTTTTTAACAAAGATAAAAAAATTAATTTGTGAATACAGTAGCGCACATACAGAACAGCAATACTAATGACAATAGTACTACATTTTGTTCAAAATAAGCAAGGAAAGGTTTTGAGACTTTAAAAAATACCTTTATTGGGCCTCTAGTAGTGTAGCTAAGCTTTTCAAGTTAGAGACAGGTCATCGCACTTTCTACCCATTTACTCTGCGAGGGTGGTTTGGTAGATTTCAAACAATCAGGACAAATAAAAGTTAAACAAAATATGAGCATCTTTAAATAATAATATCTGAACTTGGTTATAAAAAACAACAACACAGTGACACATCGAGTGACACATTCATCTTTCAGTCTTTGTTATCCTGCTTTCATGACAGTGGGAAGCCATAATGGTTGTTGAGAAATTTAAAGTCTATTAATTTCCCTGAACGATTGTAAATAAATCACTAAGGCTTAAAGAGTGAAAACTGACAGTCATTTTCGCCCATGAATGAGAAAGAACTTGGCTCCTCTTCAACGATAAATCTATGGCCACTTTGAGAAGAGTTATTCTCATCAGTCTTCACTTCTCCAAAACTAACTCAAATAGACTATAGACCTTTATGACACAATTTTGTGATGAAAGATAAAGTTGGTTTTCTGTGGCCCTCGGAAGTGTTCACTGTTTTTTTTTTTAATGTATTTTTGGGCATTTGGGCCTTTATTGATCTGAGAGAGACAGTGGATAGGCTTGTGAAAGGGGGTGAGAGAGAAGGGGAAGATACTCTGCAAACTGGTCACAGGCTGGATTCAAACCCGGACCGGCAGAAGCATGTACATGGGACGTGCATGGTTGCCAACCACTCTGCCAAACCAGCACCCCAGAAGTGTTCACGATTTGGCTGATGCTATTTTTCATAAAGGTCTCTTCATTTCGACAACAAACACCCCAACTAACTGAACTCAAGGGATTCAAGGGTCTGTAGAAATTTTGGTATCATTCCATTAACTCTTGTCCCAGAGCTCAGCTTGGTTTTAGTTTTAGAGACACACTTACAGCTATCATGTCATATCCGTAAAAGGGAAGAAGCATACAGCATTTTTTAAAATAAATGTATGTACATTGATTTTATCTAGACATGCAAACCTTCAGTATTTAAACCTTCAGCATTAAAGTATGAAACTTTAATGGAAGGGTTTAGGTTCAAACAGCTTGGACGATCAGACTCACAATAGGAGCGGAGTAAAGCCGAGTTTCACAGATGACATACTTACATATTCCATCATGTTGTTGGTTTCACACTTCCTCTTGCTTAGTCTCCAGTGCAAACACAACTGCAATAACATGAACAGTAATCAGATTTCTAAAATGACATTGCCAAACAATGCTATCAGTCATGCATTCCCTGCTCACCTTGTGGTATAGTCTGCTGTTTTCCCACTCCAGAAGCTTCTCTAAAGATCTTCTTGTCTGAAGGAAAACATTTTTTTAGATATTTCACACACTAACATCAAACACATCAACTCTTGGATGAGTTTTTTTTTTACTCTGATGCTGTTTGAAACATAGATGCATATCTCACCCTCTTGCTGAGGCAGATGACAGGCCACAAACTGAAGCCCAACGTGCAACAGCAGCAGAGGCAGCCACACAGGAGCCACCGCACGTTCACAGGCAGCGTCTTCTTCAAGCAGCTGTTTACACGGTTGATACTGGCTTTGAATTCCTCTGGGGCTACCTGAAGAGGTTGACATATGAGTTTAAATTATACTTTTTAATACATGAAACAACTTCAATTCATGTAACTTTCAAGTGAAACTGAGAAATCACATGGCATACTGTATCAAGAAAACAACTTTTTAAAATGATCTTTAAAATCAATAACATAATGTTGCCAAGGGCTCAAAGGTTTGTACCAGCAAAACTGTTTTGTGATACCAATATGAAAATCAATTTAGAAATAAATTAGACATATAAAGAAGACAAAACAATCACCTTTCCTGTAAGTGCTGAAGGAAATTCTGACTCAAATTTGTTACTTAGACCAAACCTGTGGGATAAAGACACACATTGTTATAACAGCAGAAATGAATACGTCATTTAAAAATACATGCACTAAATTTGCATATTGGTATTGGTGATAGTATAATCAGAATCAAGTACAAGAACTTATGATTGTGAAAGCATGTGTGAATGCATGAAAATGTATTAACCACATGGCTCCAAATCTGCCTGCCCCCTCACATAATAAGTCTAAAGATATCCTGTAAAATATTATCAGTTACAGTATGTTTATGTTTATGTAATGTTTATGGATCTGTCAGCATCATTTCATCCCAACCTTATGTTTTAATAGATAAAAGTATGCCAAAGGGCAGCTGCACACCTTTTATAACCTAATAAGACCATCAGATCACCTATGGGGTAACAACTGATCAAAGTAATCACTGGGCAAATCTGCTGGTCAGGATGGTATCATGGCTTTTTTTCACATCTCATCTCTGTACAAAATCAGATAAAGCCTAAATATACCATCTTTTTACACCTAACACATCAACACACACATGTCACTCTGAATATCAATGTGGAAGCAATACCAGTGATCTGCACACAGCAGAGAAGACCATTTTATAACTATCAAAATAGACAACAGATGAAATTAGCTTTCGACCTCACACATCTGAAAAATATCCAGGGTTATGATATAAAAAATATAACAAATAAACATGTATTTCTGAGTTTCACTGTCTGGATAACAGGAACTGTACACGAACCCTATTATCACAAACAGAACATAATCCATCTGCACCAGAGAGGCTTATGACACACAAAAACCAAAGCACTGAAATAAATAAGTGAACTTTAAAACAGATAAATAAAATAAAACTCTAACAACGCCGTTATGCTGTTAGCCTGGAGCTAATGCCCCCTGTGCTCCTACTAATCTGACAGGACAAAACACAACCTCCAGTAACTTGGTTCCTACTTTTGCTGAACTAACTTCATCAGCATTTTGTGGCTAAATACTTTTGGCGACAGTATTGATAAGGTTATGGAGGAAATATCTGCTCTATTGACGGTATGTATACTTATAAAAGTATATATTACTCTGATCGGTTTACTAAAGCCTGGACATACACAGGAACAGGACTCACTGTCCTGCTTTAAACTGAATATGACTCACACCACATGACTCAGAGAAAGTCTGATTTTAAAACTTTATGGTGTCATAATTATAAACTGAAACCAGACTTGGAGACCAGGCGCTCCTCGTCTGCTCTGAACGGTTAGCTTGCTGCTAACTTCCGAGCTAGCTGTGTGCTAGGTCAGCAGCTCCGGCTAACTTTGCTCCTGGTCTGGTCTTCACTGAGACAGGGTGCAGGCTCTAAATGAGGACTAAAAGATACTTTTGGTTCCTGTCTGGTCGTCAGGTGCTTACACAGTGACGTGGCCGGACCCTCGCACCACCACCGGGTCGGGAGCGTACTTGAGGAGTTGCTCCTCCGCGGCCCTGTCCTCGTCCTCCTCTTCCTCCTCCTCCTCCTCGTAGATCTCATCAAAATCCTCCATCATGGCACGACTGGGCCCCGCGCTCCCCGGGACAGACACCGGGACAGACACGATGCCGACCGACGGAGAAACCCAACCTTGAGAAAGTACAGAGTGGACCGTGAGCACAGCGACAGAAACAGCCCCGTCCCGGAGACGAAGCGGTCCACACACCGAGGAACAAAACATCAACATCCGCCGCAGTAGCAGGACGACACCGGAAGAGGGAAGGCTTCACTTTTACTGATCACACAGGCACAGATCGAGCCACAGAAACTGTTTATTCTCGGAGAAACACATGTCACTGCGAGGCTTCACACCAAACAAAAAGGTCAGCTTTTTATCTGCAGCTCAGATGTCGTCTCGTCTCTAAAGACGGAAAAAAAAGGCACCTGAAGATCTTTTAGGATTAAGAGACTGACACATTCTGACAAAAGGTACACTCTGAATTAATTCATCTTAAAAATCTGACAGTATTTTAACGATTAATCGTCGATATTCTGAGATTTGACTCAGGTACATGCCTGAGATTATTTAGAGAAATCTGCCAGAAATAGGCAGAATTCTGTCTTTAATAGGAGCTGCACAGTTTTACATAAAGCTGCACTAATTACTGTACAGCTGCACTTTCCTCCCATCGGCTGCAAATATTCCCGAATGCTTGTTGTGCATATTGGTGGATATTTTTTTACATACAATGCATTTGTTATGAGTTCTGTTCATTTATATTTATTTTTTAATTTTTATTTAGTTATTTAATCTCATCCTCTATTTTAACATTTAACTTTAGTTTATTATTTTTTTACCTCCTTGTACGAGAGAAACAACTTACGGAGTCAAATTCCTTGTATATGTCGCATTATTGGTAATAAAACCGGATTCTGTTTCTAATTAATTTGAATTCCCAGAATAAGTCAAAATTCTGACATAATAATAATGATTGAAGTCAGATTTCTGAGATTACAATTGAATTCACATTATTCATATATTAAACTGAGAATTCTGAAAACAAAATGACGCAGTTATGTGCCTTTTCTTTCAGACATCTGACTTGTCTTAAGAATTCCTACTTAGAACACTAAATCTAAATCTAGTTTATTTCACAGACCTTTTCTATTTTTTAATATTTTCAATTAATTATTTGTTTCCCTAATCCTCATCAGTAAAGCAAACATTCACTGTATTTCTAAATATTTCCTGGACATTTTCAGGAGCGAGCTGCATTAGTGAACACAAACAGTCAAGTGCTTTCCCAGACTTAACCCAGATTTTTTTTCCCGACCAAAGTAAACCCCCCCTCTTCCAGCCCTCTCTTGCATGACCAGAAAATATTTTCTACTCCTGGGACATCAGAAGGTCAGAAATATTTAAGGATATTACAGCAGCAGCACATTTAGTATTTGACAATTAGAAAAAAAGAGTTTCAGAAAATACTGTGTTCTGACAAAGAAGTGCAAGGCATTAGATGGCATTTCATGATGTCAGAAGTTCATAATTTGATTGAGAAAAGTTCTTAGTAAATAATATAATAATAATAATGATGTTAAAAATAAAGAATATTGATACCAAACAAAGGGGGATAACCAGAAGGAATTACATTTATGCACAGGTATGAAAAAATGAGAAAGCAGATATATATAATAAATGGAGAAGGGGTGGGTTGAAACATGTTTTGATTTTTGTCGCTCCTTTTTGAATGCGTGGATCAAAGCAGCAGAGTATAGGTTTAATTTGATTTTCTTTTACCTTCATTTATTTAAAATAACTTTTTAGAAAGCTTTAAAAAATGAATGTATGCACCAGATTACATTAATGACATAAATGTAAGAAGAGGTTAAATAAAAAAAAAACAAAACCAACAGTTAGTCTGTGGCAAAATAACACACAAGAGGTTTTTGTTGAAGGGGGTGGGCAAGTGGCGGTCCAGGGGCCAAATGCGGCCCTCCACATCACTAAATGTGGCCCGCCATTCATTCTCAAAAACCAGCAGCTGTAAATATGAAGAAAACTCAGATATCCAATAGAAATAATTCTATATAATCTTATGTAAGTTATTTACAACCTTACTTTGCTCTTATAGTGTCTAAATCTCTTTCATGAAGCCTTTAACATTATATCAAGTATTGATCAATATCATATTTCAAAAATGGCAGCAGCAAAATATTAGAGCTTTAAAAATTTGAAAAACATAATTTTATTGATTTGAAAATAGCTTAATTGGCTTTAATTCCATGTATATTAGCTAAATTAGCTTGAATTCTGTATCAAGTTCATTTGGTTATGAATAATAACTTATATTTATGAATATTGGTATTCTGATTTTATGACAAATTTATATTCTCATTTGTTGTTTATCCAACATTCTTTTTCATTATAGAGAGTTTCTGAAAATTGTAACAATGTGGCCCTCAGGCTGGGAAAATGGTTTTACTTATGGCCCTCTTGGTAATTAAAGTTGCCCACCCTTGTGTTAAAGTGACTGCAAAAATTCATCTTATGACTTTTGAATCGAGTTAAGATTACGAATAAGTTCGTGACATAGTGTTCTTTGTTGGAAAAAAATGGATTGTTGAAGATATAAAAATATAATGTGTTTAAAACAAAGCTTCTTTACCTTGTATTTTAACGATCTAACCGAGAGTCAGTCATAAACTGGAGAGAGAAGACGAATTCACAAACCTGCGATCAAAAAATGTGAAAAACATCAGCCGGAAGTCGATGGAATGCTGCTTCAAAGTAAAACACAAACTGTGATTAAATGTTACATATATCCTCTTTTTGGATGAGTCTCTCGGGGGGCGGTGATCGCTCTACACTGAGTCCACATTTTAGTCAGACACATAAATGAAAAGTCAAAAGAGTTTACAAAAAAATCCCCATACAGAGCGTCAAAAAAATTTATTTCGAAGATTACACCGGAACTTGACCTTACATTACAACCCGGTAGCTAGAGCATTGGGTATGTCCTGCGTCTTTATTTCCGTATACAAACCAAACAATGATGCGATTGAACTGTTTTAGAGGCAAATAATAGCAATTATTTTTCTTCTTTAAGACTTTAAACCACGTCTCTGGCTCATAAATAAGATGTTTCTTCGTGTCTAAGGGGAGAAGAGAGAAGTCGACGGTCGGTTTCGATGGTAATTATTTAAGGAGGAACTTTTCCCTGCTGCCCACAAGTCCATTGAAACCATGAGGGCAGCTGAGTACATTAAGGTGATCCTTTATGCCTTCAAAGACCTTATTCCCGCCTTTACAGTGGGGATGCTGACGGTGGTGTTTTTATCTAGTGTACTGTTCTGCATTCAGTCACTGTTTAGCTGTCCTCCAGGAGTCCTCAGTGTTGGCTCCTCTGTCTTTGTAAATGGACACATCCACAGACTTCTCCTGTACCCCTTTTACCACAAAACCCTAACGCAGCTCCTCCTGAACATCGTCGTCCTGGCGTTTCTCAGCGGGAGCTTGGAGAAAGGATTTGGTACTGTGCGATTCCTCTTCTTCTTCCTCCTGATGTCCACCTCCATCGGAGTGTTTTACAGCTTCCTGGACCTCCTGCAGAGCGATAGCAGCTCCAGTCAGACCAGCCACACTGAGGGCCTCCTCCCTGTGGCCCTGGCATGTGTGGCTCTTACCACCATGCACACAAAAATGACCAAAGGATTCCTGTGTGGTGTCAGCTTCCCCACCATTGCTCTCCCCTGGTTGCTCCTCACAATCACCACTGCCTTGGTCCCGCACAGCGTGCTCCCCTGTAATGTCATCGCCATCCTGGTTGGGTGGGTCTACGGGAAAGGATGGTTCGCTGTCTTTGACTTATCTGAGGCAAAGGCGGGTGCTCTGGAGAAGATAATGCCTTTCAGGTTTTTGAGGAGAATTGGCGGTGGGATGTTTGTCCCAGCCTCCACAGAGGAGCGGAGGAGGACCCTCCTCCCACAAATCAACCCAAAGCCTGGGTCCTACCCAGTCCAGGCGTACGCTCCACTGTCCAGCGCCAACACAGCAAACCTCACAGCCAGTTCTTATGATGGCTGGCAGCATTTCTCTGGGGGCCTGTCTGGTCATGTGCCACCCCTCTATCCCCTTCAGCATGGCTCTGCACAGAGCTTTGGGAATAGTCATGGACCTGGTTCAGAGCACAGCTGCAGCCACAGCCACAGCCATGGCCAGATATAGTCTTATTTACTAGACATATTACATTTACTGGACACTATTTACTCACACTTGAGCCTTGAAACATAAATACTGCTGTCTTTATTCAAGACAGTTAACAACTGTAACATCTAACATCTTTTCAAAGAGTCATGTCTGCTTTAAATTCAAAGCCCACACTAAAACTTTGCACTAAGTACGGCAGATGATTGCCTTGTTATGCGGCTGTCTATCTTCCTAATGCATTTATTTGAATGTTTCATGTTGTCAAAAACTGTTGTACATGCTTTTTAATAGATAACTTGTTTCATGCCAACAAGTGCCTGGTTTTCATCATTAAAAGATGTTCATAAAAGTACAAAGTTTTGATTTTTATCACCTACTATATTTAAAATGTGAAGTATAGAATTATGTGTTTGTTAGGGCACAAAGTTGGAAGAGGGGATGGGAATTCCACAAGGAGTCAGGAGAGTTTTTTTTTCCTTATCGATTCCCTTCTCAGTTCCTTCCACTTTGTATTATTCTACCTTAAAACAATGACTATTTGAAGCATGACATTTTAAAGTCACATTTTGATCCTTAGTATAAATGCTGTAAGTTTGTAGTTGGTGAGCACTGGGCTGTGTGCATTAGTTGACCAAGTACACATCGCAGGACTTGGGTTAAATCATAGATCCCCCTGGTCAAATACCCTACAGTCAAATTATACCACCAGTAAAAGTGCTGGAGTACTTGATTCAAAAACAATTTTCAACCTCCATGGATATCTAAATATACTTTCACAATAAGTACAGTCAGGAACACACAGCTTCACACTCTTTAAATATAGCAAGTCAGAAAACATCTACATTTTTCTGAATCACATTTTACAGGTTTTCAGATTTGCAGCGCAAAAATAATTGAAACAATCAAAAGTAATTGATGAGTGTCAAAAATGTGGGTCAATCTATACAGAGAAAAACATTCAGATTTCTACCAGCCACTAAAACAAGTGTGAGCTCTAACTGCTCTATGCAACATATTCTTCATCCTGGTGCTTTACTTTTCCTCTTTTTACACTTTTCTGCTGCTGAGTGAGCACCCAACATATGCTAAAACATCCAAAAAAGAGAGCCTCTGTCACTTTTTCTTAAGAAACACCATTCTTAAACTGATAGTGTAAAGTACCTGATGACCTCTGTGTGATCACTGTATGCCTTAAACACGTTTCTTTGCTGCAGGTAACAATACCTATCAACTCTGAGAGGGCCATCAGCATTCACATCGTGTGACTGTACACATTAAAAACAATGGGTGTAATTTTTGTTTTTTAAAAAAAACTTAATTCTTATCTTTAACTATAGACCCATGGGTGCTCAGGTGGAGATTCACTGTGGTTCTCTGCTGTGCCCTTATTAAAACTGTTGTGAATGGATGGCTTATCCTTTCCACTATCAATGAAACACGTGACAGTAACATCTCACGGACTAATCACACAAACAGGCCATTGTCTTTCAGATCAGATGACAGAAAAGAAAAATAATCAGTGGCACAGAGTAACACATACCCTTCAACATTTATTAAAATGTGAAATAAAAAGGTCTTGGATTCAGTGGAGTAAAAATAAAGAGTTTTCTTCTGAAATAATACTCTCGTGAAGTAGATATTCAAAAACTTCAGTTAAATGCTTAAGTAGATATACTTTAGCATCCATTGCCGGCTGTGGTTGCCCTTACATTATTTAAGTTGGAACCTGCCTGTGAGCTCAACAATAAACTCATTGAGCATTGAGTTTTTGGTGAGTAAGCTGAAGTACCAGGAGAGAACCCTCGCATGCACGTGAAGAACAAAAATAAAACAGAAAGGCCCTGCCAGACCCAAGGATCCAACCCAGAACAAAAGCTCAGTACTAGAGCTGGAGTATTAAGTTTTACAATTACTGCCTTCCACAATTACAAAAAGTGAATAATCAAAGCAAAGAAGAAGACTGTGTTGCATGTTACACTTGTTCTTATTTTTACCATCAAGTTATTTTAGGGGTTATGCATTTTTTCTTATATCCTTCCGCTTTTATGCTTCTTAACATGAAAGTGTTAAGAGTCTTTAAATTCTGTAGTTCTATGTAGAGCATTATGTTAAATCAAAGAGTAGTCGGGCCACATAACTGATGATTATCGATCAGCCCTACTCAAAGCGTTAAGTAATCACTCTCTAATATTGACAGGACTAACACAGTTGTACAGCTGTTATTACAAAGAAAAACAATTATGGAAACTTGGAGCGATACAATTGGTGAGGCACTAAGACGTTTCAGATTTTCCCACAATGGCACCCTTGTGACGACGATTCTGGGGCAGCTAAGGGCTGTGCCTGTGGCCGTCCCAGCTGAAGCCAACTGTGGTCCCAAATCCTTGGAAAGACTTTCTGAGGTCAATTATGACATAGTACTCATTTTAATAAAAGCTAAACCTGACAGTGAATCTGTGTCTGTAAAGAAGGAAGGCCTCAAAGACTACAGAGTATGTATTAATAAAAGACAACAGATGAGAATCCAAGATTTTTTTAATCAGTTATTTTCTTTACATCTTCATGCTTTTATGTCTTTTTGCAGTCTTCAACTTCTAGTAATGTACTATGTAGTAAAGTACTGTTGATTTCTATGACTTGTGCTTTGTGTACACCTGCTTTGCCATTAAAGTTTTTTTTAATATAAATATTTGGCTAAAACACTGAAACAGTGACACAGAGGTCATTATTAGGCTTGTTTTTATTGTTTCTCCAAATTTTAATCAATTTATTTTTATTTCAGACAAGCAAAAACTTTAAGCTGCACTTTCTTACAGAAAACAAACTATTAATTTAACACTTTTTACTTATGATCTCAGTGATTCACTGTGGACAAACAGTCACTTCTTTGTAAGGCTGATCCAGACCTGACAACGGTTAGTGGTGGTTTATGCCATGAAAAGCTTTCTTATCCACTGAATGTCACATAACCAACAATCTCTTCTGTTGAAAATATGGGAAAGGCTGCCTGGAAGCATGGAGTAAAATTCAGCTTGTGTGACATCACCACATGAAGTCAGTTTTTGTTTGATGATCTTGTTTTCCTTTGCAGAAGAAACAGGAATCAAATGGATAGGTCAGTAAATTTAGAGCTGGGTGTTCATGTCAACATTAAATAAGTTCATGACAGGGATTTTGATCAGTCTTGCCCCAGGACAAAAACAGCCGACACAAAAGCAATGCTATACAGGTAGTACCAAAAGCTTTGTCTAATTCACCAAATTTTTGGCATAAGCAAACAAAAGAACATACTGCCATTCATTATCTATGCCACCGGACACTTCTGAGTGACTGGGGTATAAATGAGGTGTGTTTAACCTCATAAATCAAATTATCAGTGTAAAAATACAGACTGATCCTTCAGAAGAAAAAGTTTATATTATCACTAATTAAAAGAGATACCTCAAAGGTGAAAAATGAAGCCCTCTTGTGATTGGTTTTAATTTATTTACCTTCAGAAACATATTGATCGAGAACTTGTACATGTAAAGTCACACAGAATAAAAAATGGCCCTCTAAGTGTCACCTGGCCAAGAGAGTCGGTGATATCACTGACATATTATATATTAATTTAAATCGGGGTTCACTCTTCCCAGGTGTCTCCATAGATGTTCTTCTCTGAAACATTGAAAAGAGAGAAAAGGTTCCATCAGCTTTTGCACGTCGGCTCAGTGCTGGCAAAACAAAAACACGTCTAAACAGTCGGAGCTTACTTTCTTTCTTGGGTCTGCTTGACTCCCTCTCAGGAGATGGTTTGAGCAGCGTCTCGGCCTTCTGTGTGAGCGTCACCTCGTAGTTCTCTCGGTTCTTCAGCCTTAGGTCTTCATAGAGGATGGCCTTTCTTTTCGGCTCCTCTTCTTCCTCATAAGACTGAACTAAAGAGGACATGGGGAATTACAAGCACTGAGTGTTGATGAGAAATAGTAAACCTAGACGCAATTTTTTTTCATTAAATATTTAACTTCATGACTATTGGGCCTCTCTTCTCAGCAACAATCTTTTTCTCTCAATTTTGCTTAATAAATAAAAATATATACTTTGAATAATCAAATTGAAAATATCTTCCCATTATCGACAAGGGTCTTTTTTCCCCCAAAGGCACACACCTAAATCTGTTTACACATTGAAAGACTTATAATGCCTTAATATTCTAACACTTGTCCAAACTTCAGCCAACACATTCATTAAGAAAAAAAAAGTCATTGATTTACAGTCTGATTAATGACAGTACTACTTTTGACAGCAGTACTGCTATAGAACAAGGGAAATCAGTCCTGTGCCCGAGTTATTTGTTTTGCATTCAACTATATAAGAAGATGTCATTATTGTTCAGTAACAGGCTGAAAAAAGCTGCTATAGCATTTGGCTCAAGATGGTTTATTTTCACCAAGAAAATAAACCATCTTGTTTGGTTTTCAGTGCTTAATTTTCAATACACTGATTAAGTAAATGTTATTTTCAAGCTGTTTATTAACCCTGAGCGGTGGACTTTGATAATTATCTGTCATGGTTCAGCATTTGTTTTAAGTTCACAGTCAGCAGACAAAACTTGGACAATTTCCAAAAGGAAACTCATGCAATTCTTACCAACGTCTAAGGTTAAATAAACACTTTTAAGAGAGTTACTTTGACTTTTTAATTTGTAATTAGTAAAAATAAAATGCAACTGATTTCAACGTTATGACAACAAAACAGAAGTCCCCCCCACATAAGGCGATTTCTTGTTCTCAGTGTTTCCTGTGTGAATGGTACAAATATTTTACTCATTTGAGTGTTTGCCAGCAAAATTTGGAAGGATTAATTCTTCTCCTGTGCTTTGGTCTCATGAACACTTGAAGCGTCAGTACATTTCAGTACTATCATTTAGATCAATCCATCCATTATTTAAACAGTGTCACGGGACATTTGAACCTTGGGGGCATGTGTGCTTTTTACTAATGCAAAAGGTTATGACTTCTATGTTTGGAAATGCGAGAGATTATGTGTTACTGACATTTTGCTTGGGTGGAACACATCTTGAGGGCTATTCAGAGACAGATGGCACACCACGTTGTTTAGTGTCAAACTGTAAATATTGTGGTGGGCAAAATAATCAGAAATGGAGGTAGGATCGTGACCAAACATCATCAGTTGAATAAAAGTCACAGCGTAGAGCTTGTTGTTCCACGTTTCAGCCCTGGCCATTGTCGTTCTGTTGGTGTCCACCTGTGCAGGTGCAATAAAGATCCAGAATACTTCTCTCTCGGATAGTTTACAGGCTCCTGTTTTTTTCTGTTTTTGAGAAAAAAATTTCCACAACTTATCCCTATTAGGCAGGGGGCCGAGAACCTATCCCAGTAGACATTAGGTGAGAGGCCTTTCTCAGGGCTACATCATGAGACATTCAACCAGCCACACACCAACTTAGAATCACCAACTAACCCAACATACATGTTTTTTGGTCTGTGGGAGAAAGCAGGTAACCTGGCTCACTAAATGAACTGTTCAAAATATTTCACAAAGGAAAGAGTCAATAGGAAGTGTTTTGGAAGGGCATAACCTTTCAGAAGCAAATCTGACAGGTGACAGGATGATCATTCTGTAAATCAACATTTATTAAGGGCCAATCAGATAATTCAGAATGCTGGCACTACTGTGCTACAGAACTCTTGTCATACATGTCAGAAGTGGGGTAAAAACATCCTTACTATAGAAAAGTTTGTAGCGCTGTTTTGTTTCTCATTTAATAAAGAAATGCAGTCCAGATCTGATTAAACTGTTCCATAAGCTGTTGGCATCTTTGCTAATCTCTGTACATGTAGTCACTTCTTGCTGTCTTCTCAATAGTACCTTTCACATCTTCCTGCTCCAAAGGATTCTCAATAGGTCGTACTGCTTTGGGCCATTCACAATCAATGTAGATTTGAGCTTGGCAGATGGATCTGCCTGATTACAGACGTTGAATTAGACAGGTGCTGCGAAAAGTTAGAAAGGAGTGCCCAGAAAGAACCCACACATACACCTTCTTACACAGCCTACTGTTTAGATATTATATGTAAAAGAAACATACTTCAAACATGCAAAGAGGAAAATGAAAAGCTTCTGTAGTCTCTGTGGCATACCTGGACTACTGACATCCTCTACTCGGCTCATCTGAAGGCCTGGATTTGGGTTGTAGCTTCTCTGGCCGGGGGCCTCTGCTGGCTGGAACATAGTGTCGAATGACGGGGCGTTTGGGTCACTCATCTCTGATTGAGCGACTGTTGAACTTGGAGCAGAGAAACAAATTAAAAACAAAAACAGTGACTTAAACATACATAGTCATAATCAAATGTGTTTGGTTCTCACGATTGTTGAGGCAGTCCTGCTCTCTGCCTGAGGGCCTGTCCGATGGGCGAGTTCTCCAACCTCTTGAACTTCTCCTGGCATGTCTGTGCGTAGGAAATTTTTCCTGCCATGTACCCACAAAAGCCAGCAACTGTAGAAACCAGTGAACTTCAACATCATGAATGCTGACAAGTTATTTCATAAAAAACATTTGCTTATGTTCTAACTGAGGCTGGTGATGTCAGCTGAAAACACACTGACTTTGTCAATTACAAAACAAATATAAAACGCAAAATGACCACTGTGGCACAGGGAGAGTGAATTTTTATGCAGAATCATGAATGACAATGTCTACGCTGAAATACATGATTTGTGTTTATTAAAGATTACAAACAAATTGGCATCCCCAGGTTCCATTTTTGACTTCTCTGGTGCCCACTCATCCCATCTTACCTGCACAACACCCAGTGCCAGAACTACCCCTCACGTCAAATCAAAGCATGTAAAGAATCTCCAAATAGATTAAATAATAAGATTAAGAATGAATAAATTCATTATCATCTTAAAAGTTGATACAAGCTGCTAGATAATCAACTAAATTTAATTGATTCAATTAGACAAAATCTGTGAATAGCTGAAACACATATGCAGGTGATGCTGCAACCACATAGGACTGAAGTACTTATACACACACACACACATTACTTGACATTACACATGACTTGATTTATCCCTTGGGAAGACTCCTTCTGGAAAACTATGTATATATGTGAGTGTGTGTGTTTATTGATTATTAGTGTGTTTTTTTTTTGTTCTCTGGTTGGTTTATATGAAGAATGTGGCAGCTGCTGAAAGTGATTTGTTTTCTTTGAATATTGACTCTAAATAGTAAAATGGGGCTATTATCTATGTATATATTCTTTATTTTCAATAATGAAAGCACAGTAAAAAATAAGAATTTTGCTTTAGTGATGTGATATAATTTGTAAGGGATGGGCAGGACTAGAAAAGCTTTTGAACTTTATTCTGTCCCTTCTTATACTAGTTTGTTGTGTTGACATACGTGTGTGTCTGATGGACACGTACAGTTGTTTGGTGTGCACATGTATTATATTGTCAACTTTTTTTTTTCAAAGTTTGAGATAAAGGGAAAAAAAGAAAAAGCAGAAATATCTTGTGTTGATAGTCTTTGTTGATTTGTGTTTCAAAGGGGCTTTAATGAATATGGAAATACTTGCATACAGGGTTTTGGCATGAACACAGAATTGTGCATCCATTTTTGTTACACTTCCTTCAATTCTTCACATACTATTCAACATCAAACATGTTCCCAAACTTACAGGCTAATTTGGGTAGAGACCCGAACCTTGGAGATGCACTCAGAGTTCCTGTAAGAAAAGAAGGGTTGCAAATGAAAGGTCATTATGGTATCACTTTTTGGACTGAAGATCCACAGAAAAATAATATTACCTTTGGTAACCAGAGCCTGAGTGATGGCCATGCTGACCACAGAGAAAGGCACAGCTGTGAAAGGACACATTACATGAAATACAGCGGTGTCAGAAAAACATCATTAACTGAGCTGCATGATAAACAGTAGGACTTACACCTGTACCAAAAGCTCTCCTCGTTGCACTGTTGAAACGCCAACTTCTCCTCCTCGGTGAGGACGTACCCTACGTCTGTTACATTCTGAGGATTCAGAACAAAGTTCATTTGAACGCAATCAATTAATCGATCCAATTAGTTAGCCAGACAGATAACAGCCCGAAAAGACTAGGACACATCATCATGCAGTGGAAAGCGGTGTGCTTCGTTTTACTAAAACAGCATGGAGCCCTGCTGCTCATCCAAAGTTAGAACTAGCAGTTAGCATGTTAGCATATCCTTAAATAATGTTTGTTTACCGGGGGTTTTCTGCCCTGAGGGTCCTCCGGGAAATCCGCGGTGGTGGATGACATGATGACGGTATTGACAGTGTTAATTTAAGCTTTCAGAGCATCTGAAATACGAAATATTGGCCACACGGTGGACTGACTTCTTATCTGTTTGGTACAATGTCATTTCACCTACATTTAGTAGGTAACCCGGAAGTAGAAAATACTGCATCCTAAATGAGGTTTTTGTGAGGTTGTAGTTTTATAATTCAATATAAATAATAAAATACATTTACACACATTTACTAAGTAGTTTTATTGCATGTCTGAACAGTTTTATCTGCGTAGAAACACCACAGAAATTCTGACCGCTTTTGACACTGGGCTTTAATTGTGAAAGGCAGATCACCAGGGCAACAGCGCCCCCGAGTGGTAATCAAATAAACAACATATTCAGAACGCACTTACACTTACCGGCCACTTTATTGAGTTCTACGTTTATTTCGATTTATTTACACACAGGTACACAAACAAACTACATTTGAGCCTGAAAACATCTTAACATATTCAAACACCCTTTAAGCAAAACTGAGCAATCAGCAGTATTAAATGCCCTGGAAAGATAAAACAAAACAAAACAACTTATTTCATGCTCATTATTATCTAGGGCTGGACTTAAATTGGCTTTTTTTCCCATCTGATGCTGGGTTTAAACTCCAGTAGGTTGTCTTGGCCTTTTTCATTGAGTTGCTACCATGTATTTGGAAGACAAGATATTTGCTAATGCGGTGTCAAAAGAGTGTCCCTTAAAGTGGCCAGTATGTGTATACAATAGTACATAATTGAACTGACTTTCATGTTAATTTCATATAAACATCAATTCTCTGAACTACAAAAAGTAGCATCATCACAGACACTAGATTCATTACAATTTACAAAACAAAACCAGCACCAAGAAAAGTTAATTGTATGTGATTTCAATCCTGATAAAGAGGTTATTATTTGTCTCAAATCATTCTCATATATTTGTGTACAGTTTATTTTTGATGACTACTGCGATACATTCACAGTCACTAATGCTCATAAATTCTTCTGTTTTTTAAACGCAGACTGTACCTGACTGAGCTGTATTCTCTAGCCTTTTCCCACATGGACCCTGTCCACTCTAAGTTATTTACAGGTGTCTGTGGAAATCAATTGGTTTAGTGCTGCTAGACATCTTGTTGTCAACAACTCTGCTTCCATTCTACCATTAATTCTCTGCACTGGGCTGCTACTGGTGCCATAAAGAGGAGCAGATGGAATAGTCCAAATGTTGCTGATTATTTGTCTTGTGTATGAAAATGCTCTATCACATGGGATAGACATGTTAAAACATAAAATGCATGTACAACACAATATAGGCTCTTTAAAAGCAAACACGTAGTTTAAATATTGTATATCATGCTAGGCTATTTGACAGACAGTTGTTTACTTTTTCAATCTTGTATTGAATTATTAATGTAAAGTAAATCCAACTGTAGTGTTGTAGAAGTTGATATTTAGTTATGGAGGTCCTATTTATTCTCACGTACCTTAACTTGGTGCACAAATCAATGGTAGTCAGTTGACTCCAAGTTTGTAAAACAACATATTTCATAACTTTTGGTACCATCAGAATTACTTCCTTGTACAAAATAATCACATCAGTTTAAGCTTTACCAGTGATACAAACAATAAAATAAAATCATTTGTCCTGTAAAACTTGGTTGAACTGGGGTGGGCGAGCACTTCCAGAGCAGGTTTAGAAGAAGATGGAGTGGTGAAGACAAGTAATAGAAAGTCTCTCAACTTGCAATCATTCACAGACAGAACTAAAAACAGGGGGGTATATTCCTTTGTTGCATTTTTTTTCCTTCCAGTTTGACTCAGAGGACTGACCAAATTTATTAACATCTGATCGACATTAGAGCCCATTGACTGGCTTTTTTTTAAAATGAAGTTACATACACAAAAACAACAGCAGGGCCCCAAAGTCATGCACTGGGAGCTGATTGTCCATCAGATGGTTTCTATAAACCATTTAAAGATGTTAACTTCACAGCAGTGAGCCCACGGAGAACCAATGACAACTGGGGGTGGTTCTTATAGTGACAGTGGGATCTTTGCTCATGGTGGATTAATGCTGACTGTAAATAATATGACAAAGACTAGAGTCTGTACTTTTGTCTGTGGCAAAATAACTTCAAAAAACATTTGTGATGCAGAAGTGCTTTATAAATACCTGGTGAATGATTGATTGATGATTTAAGCTTATGAGATTTGAATGTAGGCCACTTAAGTAAACCTATACTGTAATTTATGGTCATGGATTAAAAATACCAACCCAAGCATGGTTTTGAAATGGTCTGGACAAACAACATGCCTAATTTGTATCATAAAAAAACATTATATGATTTGAAATTATGAAACTAATCCATTCTGGCTGACAAAGTTTAAGTGCCATTGATTTTTTATCCCCTTATATCCTTAATATCTTGATAAAATTTGTTCTGATGAGTGTTTTGTGACAGATGAGGTGTAGAGTTTAAGCTGTTCTGATACCAAAGGTCCCCCCACTGAAGGTTATTATATCATCATAGTTCAGTGGCAGGAAATTAATTATTGCTCGGTGTGAACTTTCAACCACAGAAGAGATTAATTATGTGTTTTGATTTTTTGTTTCATGTTGTCACGTGCGGCCCTTTTTGTTTGTTCAAGTCTTTTGTAATTAGTGTTCTGCATTCTTGGTGTAAACACACATTCATATAAAGCAAAAAAATTTTTATCCATTCACTGATGCCTAAAAAAGTAAACAAAGACTCAGGGCCAGATTATACATCTCTTAAAAACTGTTGACATCTCTTGCAGGCTTTGTTGCCTGTGGAAAATCATGTTTTTATGAAAGATATACACATGTGAACAAAATTGTTGGTACCCTGTATTAAAGAAAGACAAACTCATAACAGTCTATCAAACAACCTGAAACTGACAAAAGTAATAATAAACTAGAAAAGCACTCGGAGAGCGCAGACCTCCGCTAGCACCAGGGTCCTCACCCATATTGTGATTTTCACTATAAATATTAGTAGGGGTGTCCCGATACAACTATTTCACCTCCGATACGATACCAATATTGCAGCCTTGAGTATTGGCCGATACCGATATCAATCCGATACAATATCAGCAGGAATCATACAGACTTTTATTACCTATTTTGTAGTATGGACTGTAAGAAAAGGCTTGATCAGGTCAGATTACTCAAACAGAGAACAGTAGGCAGCAAAAGTAGGTATGAGAAAAACTGACCCATTTGTTATTAACCAATAGGTTAAATAAATTTTAACCTTAAACATAAGAATATACTACAATTAAAACAACATGAATAAAAAATACTAGAAGACCCTGAAAAGTGACCTCAATAAATCAAACAAAAACATATTTCACCAATTGCAAAATAACCACTGTGTTGAACTTAAACATAAGCATATTCTACAACTGAATAAAATAAAAAATAAATATATTAGAATGGACTGCTTGTATCAGAGTGCTGATATCGGAGATTTAGGATGCAGGCCGATATAATCCGATATTTGTTTTTTTGACCGATATCCGATATCAATATCGGATCGGGACATCCCTAAATATTAGTCCTACCTATATTTCATTGAAATATTTAGATTCCTTGACCATGAAAACATACCATTAGCAATTGGAATCATCATGATATCTATTTTAGTTCAGTAGTTATTCACAAAAATCACATTTTCTTCATGGCAGCCAGATGCTGATCCGGATCAAAACCAAAATTGAATCAGTTCTTCCTTTTCCCATGCTGAACATTTCCTGAAAAATTCATCAAAATCCATCCACTACTTTTTGAGTTATTTTGTTCACAGACAGACAAATGGACGGATGGACGGACGGACGGACAGACAGACAGACAAACAAACTCTCCCGAAAACATAACCTCCTTGGCGGAGGTAATAAAAAAAATACTGAAAATTAAGTAATGTAAATCAGACATTGCCCTTGAATTGTGGTTCGGTTCAACCAATGGATTAAAAAAACAAAATAATGAAACTAGCCCGGACGGAAATGATTATACCCCTAGAAAGGATTGAAAATGATTTGACCATGGGGACATGTTAAACTAAGGTGTGTCCTGTAATTAACATCACAGGTGTCTTCAAGCTTGTAATCAGTCAGTCTGCCTATTTAAAGGCTGAAAAGTGGTCACTGTGCTGTTTGGTATGATGGTGTGTACCGCACTGAACATGGACCACAGAAAGCTAAGGATAGAGTTTTCTAAAGAGATTAGAAACAAAATTATAGACAAGCATGTTCAAGATAAAGGCTATAAGACCATCTCGACGCAGCTTGATGTTCCTGTGACTACAGTTACACATGTTATTCAGAAATTTAAGGTCCATGGGACTGTAGCCAAGTGCCCTGGACGTGGCTGTAAGAGGAAAATCGATGACAACATGGAAAGATGGAGAATACAAATGGTAATAAAAGAGCCCAGAACAACATCCAAAGAGATTAGAGGTGAACTCCAAGGTAAAGGTACATCAGTATCAGATTGCATCATCTATTGCTGTTTGAGCCAAGATAGACTTTGAAAGGGCACCGCTGTTTAAAGCAAATCATAAAAAGCGAGACTGGAATTTGCTAAAATGCATTGACAAATCATTAAGCCTCTGTGAGAATGTCCTTTTGACAGATGAGACAAAACTGGAGCTTTTTGGCAAGTCACATCAGTTCTTTGTTCACAGTCGCAAAAATGAAGCACACAAAGACAAGAACACTGTACCTCTTGTGAAACATGGAGGAGCCTCAGTTATGTTCTGGGGCAGCTTTGCTGCATCTGGCACAGGGTGTCTTGAATCTGTGCAGGGTACTATGAAGTCTCAAGACTATAAAGGCTGGGGTGAAATGCACTGCCTAGCGTCAGAAAGCTTGGTCTCAGTCACAGGTCATGGGTCCCCCAACAGGATAATGACCCAAAACACACCACTAAAAACACCCAAGAATGATTAAAACAACAACTGGACTATTCTGAAGTGACATTGGACTTTTTGGAAGTGGCCATCTATGATCCCTGATCGAAATCCTATTAAATATTTGTGGAAAGAGCTGAAACATGCAGTCTGGAACAGACACCCTTCAAACCTGAGCCAGCTGGAGCAGTTTGCTCAAGAGGAGTGGGATGATAGGTGACAGGTGCAGAAGTCTCATTAAGAGTTACAGAAATGGTCAGATTGCAGTGACTGCCTCAAAAGGCTGTGCAACAGTCAAGGGTGCCATTTTTTTGTCCAGGCCAGTTTCATTATTTTGATTTTTAAATGATTTTGTGAACCACTATTCAACAGCAATGTCTAATTTTAGTTAATTTTTAGCCATTTTTTCTTTATTATTACTTTTGTCAGTTTAAGCTTTTTTCAGTGTTCACTGTTTTTTTCTTTAAAAGAGGGATACCAACAATATTGTCCGCTTGTGTATCACAGTTGTGGGAGGCACGGTGGCACAGTAGGTAGTGTACATGCCTTACATCATGAAGATTGCTGGATCAAACCCTGTGTTGGTCAGGGCCTTTCTGTGTTGACATTGCATGCTCTTGCCGTGTATGCATGGGTTCTCTCCAGGCACTCTGGCTTCCTCCTATTGACCAAAAACATGCTCATTTGGTAAATTTCATCCATCCATTATCTATACCATAAATCCCCTTCAGGGTCATGGGGAGCTATCTCAGCTGACATTGGGCAAGAGGCGGGGTAGACCCTAAACCAGTGGTCAGATGTTCGGAGGGCAATATAGAGAGAGAGACAACCATCCACTGTCATGCTCTCACCTAAGGGCAATTTGGAGTTACCAGTCAACCTAATGAGCATGTTTTTGATCTGTGAAAAGAAGCTGGCATGCCTGGAAAGAAGTTTATGAATTTTGGTTGTGATTAAAATCCAGCTTTGGATATTTTTGTTCTTAACACCGTGAGAAAGGGCAGTTTTCCACATTTTTGCTGATGACTCAATTAGTTTTCAACAAATGTTGAGGACATTTTCAGGGAATGTTGTGCAAAAAAAGAACTGGTTATATTTGGTGGTATATCAAGAAGTATTCAAGGATTTGATAACAGTGTGAGATACAGCAATTTTCCACATTTTTGACAATAACTTGCTTAACATTTCTGGTTGTATTTCTTGTTTATTATGATTATGATGTGTCCCCAGATGTTTATTTTTTAATATTTGAAATCAAAGTTCTTAATCTAAATATTCTCCCCTTGTCCTCACCTGACACAGTCAGACCACAACTCCCATGCAGATCCAGTGCAGCGGTGAGCTCTTTGCATTCTCTCTCTGCCATCACTGTTATCTTTATTACAGTCCTAAACTTAGATTATTGATATTTAAGAGTATTGAACAATGAGATGCCGTGGTTACATTATGGATAGACTGCTGCAAAAAAATCTGATCATGTTCCTAAAATAGTAATCACCCACTTCCGCACACAGGCTTACGTAGTATTCACATGACACAGTACACATCCCGATGACCCCCCCCATCTCTCTCTCTCTCTCTCTCTCTCACACACACACACACACACACACACACACACACACACACTCACACACACACACACACTCCCATGTGGTCTGTCTGTCAGTGGGATAAACCTTTGCCAGGGAAGCCTCAGTGTCTTTGCCACTCCTCTCTCACCGTTGATCTCAAGGTCCACCATCTGAGGAATTCATCTCTGCAGACTGCGTGAGACAGATTGAACAGAGGAACTTTCATTTCAAATGGATGGAAACTTTTTATGAATCTGAAGAACAAACAATAGAACATATTCTGATTCTGAAGCATAAAAAACTGTGAAAGATTCAGGTGGGAACTTTAACAACAGCAGGTGCAGGAGGAGGTATGGTTGACACCTCCAACTCAGACTTATCAGGCACCATGTGAGCTGGATTGCAACATCACTCGAAGAAAAAAAGATTACAGCGGAGCCAGGTAAGGCTAATAAAGACTTGAAAGGTGTGTTCAGCTTATCTGTGAGGCAGAACAATCTTTGGCGATGTGAACACTGCACATCGTACTCTCCTCTGCCCTCCACTGAGGCCCTTGCCCCTTCAAACAAGTACTACTGCTGTACCTGTGTGGAGGCTGCATTTTTCCACCTGCAGCCAAAGAGAGATCAGCACACAGCAAGGATGGACTCCCTAAAGCCACCACAGGTGAGGGTCATCATGGTCCCAACATGCAGCATGAAGGCTTTCAAACTCTGAAATGTAGTAAAGTGGAAAGTTTTGCTTATGCTGTTAGGATTTACTGTTAGTAAGGGAAATGTTTTAACATGATTCCTGTGCTTTGTGTTGTTATTGACTTATTACTATTTCTAATGGCTAAACACAAAGATTATGTGAGATTTGTTTTAAAATCCAAAATTTTGGAGGTTTGAAATTCTCTAAATTAAATATTTCTGTTTCAGCATCGCAAGCAAAAAATAAAATGAATTCTCACACATTTTCTCATGTGATGTAATTAAATGTATACGTTTTTAGAGTGTTTTTGGGAGATATCCACAAAGTTTGTGAGTACATGGGGTGATTTATAAATATCAAAAAATTATTGCATCCTCCTATGGAATCTGCTGAAGCTCAGCTTTGTTTTGAAAGGATAGAGAAAATATGCTTAAGAAATAAATGTTGTGTAAAATAAGAGCATCATAATGGTAACATTTAAATAGCAAACTGGTCAAACACAATGCAGTGAAAGTGTAACACTTTTACATATTGATTTAGCGTGTAGCTCTTTCTGTGTCATACAGTGGTGTGAATGGAATTTCACTGAAGCTTAACCACATGACTGTTTGATCAATACCACAGCATGTGAGGGGAAATGTGTGTGTCTGTTTATGTTATCAGGATCAAAATACAAAATACTTTATTGATTCCAAAGGAATTTATACAAGCAATATGCCCATAAGAACAATATAACATTTATAAATATAGAAATAGATTTATGAAATAAAAAAGCAACCAAAATGAGTAAAGCCATGCATCCAAAATCACAGTGTAGATCAGTAAAGTTACAGCACAATGCAATGATTTTTTTTCTTTGAGGATTATATGCTTTAATTATTAGAGGACATAGATAGTTAGGTGGAATTCTTTATCAAATTAATTTAGGAAATATGAATAAACCAAGCTCAGCTAATTGTAAGAGATGTGGCAGAGCTTGGGTTAAACTGACAGGCATCATCTGGTTAAAAGTACTTATAAAGTATAAGCATTGTAAAGCAAGGGGAACTGAAAAAATATACCACATATGGTAAAAAACTAGAAGCACTTGAAGATCTTAAACCTCTGAAAATATAGAAAACTGCCCATTCTCTCTAACATTCTAACATTTCCTCAATATGTCATTAAATTGGTTGAGAATGTTTTAAAAAGATCTTTGATTTTACAAAACCACACATATATATATATATATGTATATATATATATATATATATATATATATATATATATATATATATATATATATATATATATATATATATATATATATATATATATATATATATATATATATATATATATGTATATATATATATATATATATATATATATATATATATATATATATATATATATATACCAGATACTTTCTGTTCCCTTCTTAGTATTTTTTTAAACAGTGCATAACAGATGTATTACATTACCACCCACTGTGAGGTTTATGCCATTTTATTTATAATTATAATTTATGTTTTATACTGAATGTTGTTTGAGTGTATCAGCATAACACAGATTTCTTAGCTGAGTGTGCCACATAAATCTGTGCTCTTCAAATAATATTTTTTCAATAATCTATGTTACATTCCTTGAATGTGGTAAACATCTCCTTTTTGGCTTCTGAAAAAGTTGCTTTTTTAATTTGTGCTGATTTCCCATGTATGTCTGTTTGCCAGTCTTTCTCGGGTATGAGCAACTTTGGTTACAAAGAAGAAGACATCAAATGGCAGGCACAATATCAAATGCTGATAATTCAAAAGGAAAGGAGAAAACATTTATTTTTTATCAATTTAAGGAGTTCAACTTAAAAGCAAAGTCAGTATTGTCGATTTAATGAGGCAAACAGAAATTAAGCCTGTTCCAGCTTCTTTAAGGTTTAAAAAAAAGATTATTTTTCTGTCATTATATATGTTTTTTGTTACATTTTGGGTTTTTTAATATATAAATTTGTTCCTTATAAATGAGGTTTACATGAATAGTTAAAGAAAATTATAATTACAAATTCAATAAACAAAACATACAAAATAAAATTATGTAATTAATATGATTTATAATGGGACAATGTCTAATGATCTTGTAGTGATATTTTTTGCTTCTCATAATGTAATTGGATTATTTGGATTTTGTGCACCAGTTACCAATCCCCTGGGTCTTGTTAGTATTAAAGATGGTTACTTACAAAAAAACATCTGCATATCTGAGGAACAGTATCCTTCATCAATGTGAGCATTTTGTTGAGAGGCGCATGGTGGTTTTGGATTCTGCACCACTGAAGGGTTGTGTGTGTCTTTAAATCTTCTTTAAATAATTTCTGATCACAGGCAAACGATGAAAAAGGCCAAGAAGACGCTGGTGAGAAAGACGGACATGAGAGTAAAGGTATTTTTCATATTGAAATTAAGGCTACTGCTCAAACTAGGGCTGGGCGATATGGCCTAGAAATAAAATCCCTGACTTTTTTCCACAACACTCGATTTACGATTTTAATCGATTTTCCCTTCCTAAAAGAAACAAAATTCCCAGTGACATAAAAATGAAACAAATCAAGTTTTGCCTGTATGTTGTCTAAATGTTTCCCTTTTAAAGTCAAAGTCTGGGTCATAAAAGGCTGATTATGTAGTATAATGTAGGCAGGTTTGTCTACATAAACACTAAAAGGCTGAGGTATTTTTACAGTGTTAGCACGAAACTCTCTGATCAATATTTAATCTACTCAAATAACGAATACAAGCCTATAAAAGGGCTTGTGCAAACCCTACAAGGCCGACCATCATGAAAATTGTACTTTTTTTTTCAAAAATTGCAACTACTTACAATTGGACTAAGGCAAGAAGAAAAATCTTGATTTTTTAATTTTTAAATCTCCTGCAGAAATTAATTTGAATTAATCGATTTAAGCGATTTATTGCCCAGCCCTAGCTCAAACCAACCGAACAAACTGCATACTGTTCAAAATTCTCAGTTGACATTTCCATCTTTTGTGTTTGTCTCAGAGGTTAAACCCAGCCCGGCTCACTCCACTCTGGCTCTGGTTGATGAGAAGCCAGAGGAAGAGGACCCATGGGACCTGCCGGAGTTGAAGGACACGGGGATCCCGTGGTCAGGTGAAAACACAAAGTTATTTTATTACTTGCTCAGTTAAAGAGTTGTCTTATCATTGCATTTATAAGGGAGCGTGCTGTGATTAGATGTACAATGCACATGGTTAGTAAGTAATACATTTACACGCCTAATAATAGATAACATATAGCCAACCGCAGATATGATTAATGGTCCAACAGAGTTACATAAGCACAAAGAGACGGAAAGCTCCACAGTTTTAGTTGAATCCCTCAACTGCATTAATACAAGATAGATTTATTTGTTTCTTTTAACACCATCACAGACCATCTGTGACGTGAGTGTCCACGTAATAGTCAAGAAAGTACATAAGCTCCTCAGAACTATTCCAGGGACCTTTGCCATACATTTAACCTTGTCTGTTTAAAGCAATGGCATGAACAACCAGTTTAAGTATTTGGCGCACATATTTACTTTGATATTAAAGGATCTCTTGTACAAATGAAGACTAAATTAACTCCTTTCTGAAGTCTTATCACTCTGTCTGACTTGGTTATCCAGCATTAAGGGGCATCATAAATAATATTTGGTGTGACACCTTGATTTGTGCCACCACACAAGATAACATGTCAAAGGTCATCTGCTGCTGTTGGAAAATGAAATCGATAATAAAAAATGTGTCTCGTCTCAAACACCGCAAGACAGAGTGATAAGAGGAGGCCTCGTTTATAGAGAAACTGTTATTACAACTTATGATTGTGAACTGATGGAGGGGTATCAGAAAAGCAAAGCTCTGGTAGATGACTATTAACAAGACATGGTCTGATCTGGACTTGAACTGGTGACCTCTTACTTTTAAATTGGCTGCATATTGGGTGATTACAAGCGCCTCATCTAGTCTATTCTGAACAACACCAGAGGAGGTAAAACTAGAGTAGAGAGTTACTACCTGATGAAGCACTCTATTATGGCCTAAGAGTGCACTGAATTTATTCAAAACTATTGATCAAGTTGTCTTTCGTCCCAATGAATGAAAGGCCCAACAGCTCCGTCTGAATACCCAAGTATTATCTCTCTTCTGTTCTGTATGTAACCTCTGTGGTTTTTCTGTCTTAGCTTTGGACACAAAAGGGAAAGTGATGCGTGTGCTCTTGGCAGTGACTAAATTGATCCTGCTGCTGGGATTTCTCTACATGTTCATCTGCTCCCTGGACATCCTCAGCTCAGCTTTCCAGCTCGTTGGAGGTAAGTATGCATGTACCTCCAACAGACACTTCAGCTTTGATAGCAGCACACATTGACTAAGTACAAGCTTTATCAAAAAGAAAACAAATAAAACATACTTTTTCAAGAATGTCTGCCTCTGAGTCAACCTTGAGACAATTCAAAAGGACAAATAGAAGGGTCTACTTCTAAAACTACATGAAGTGAACAAGTGCACCATGAGCAGGCTTGTGAAATGTCCTGAAGAGGACATACAGTCTGATGAGCTCTATCAGATATGATGATACATAAGACCATTAAGAGTTTTGTACATGAGGAAAGGAATATTGGCCCTAATTCTAGACTTAACAGGACAATTTAATAGCAGACGCATAGGAGCTCACAAGTAACTGCTCTGTATCATTTGTACTGGATGAAGTGACATTAGAGACTTATTAGAGCACCCTGACAAGTACTGTGATCATACTTCAGATTTCTCATATGTCATGAGGGCAGGGTGAGTCTGATTTCTCTAGGCATCAAATTTGGTATTGTGTGAGTCTTAAGGCATATTTTTGATCAAACAGAACTCCTAGAATACAAACAGCCATGAAAACCTGGAAAATTCCTCTACAGCAGTTGAATCATTAGATTACGTATCAGGTGTTTGAAGCCAAGCCAAGGATATATATACTTTTGTTGAGTCAAGAAATTAATGACTTATGATCATACAGGTCTTAATGCCCTTTAAGCTGGCTGTGAATTTGTGGTAACACTTTACTTTAGAGGTCTGCAAATTTCATCGCACTTAAAGTAATAATTAGTCAAAGTTTTTTCTCATGTCTTTGAAATTACCCCCGAAATTTCCTGAGAATTTGGTGAAAATTAGCACATGACTTCTTTAAAATAATGTCCCATTTTATTGTTGCAAGTCAGAATTTGTAGGTTACTGTTTTTTTCCAGTTTCTTTGAAATTTACTCCAAATTGAAAGGTAAGAAGGTGACGATTAGCAAATAATTTATTGGAAATCTGATCACAACCCACCACAAAATGTTTTCTGGTGGGGCTATGATTATAGGCCTAATCATAAAGGTATATCAGTCAACTCTATTTTGCATGTGATCTCAATTATGCATATTAACAAACGTGGTACTGAAGTTCTTGGTGAAATTAAATAACAAATAGCTAACTATCAACTGCTTATTGGGAAATTGAATTATTCACTTAACATTTCAAAGATAATTATCACAGGAAGAACCTAACTTCTGTATTCAAGAACTAAGCAGCTATTTATCACCTGCTTCTCTGGAAATGGCAGAAATGTTGGGATACTTCTAAAAAAATGTTGTGGTGGGTTGTGATTTAATTTCAAATAAATTATTTGCTAATTGTGACCTTCTTACCTTGCAATTTGGAGTAAATTTCAAAGAAATTGGAAAAAATAAGTAATTTACCAATTCCAAAAAAATCTGTTTATGTTTAAACACCCATGCCTAGTATACCCCTTAACTGCTTGTTTATGCAATTAGCTAATCAACCAATCACGTGGCAGTGACTCAGTGCATTTAGGCATGTTGACATGGTCAGGACAGCCTCCGACAATTGAAAACAAGCATCAGAATGGCAAAGAAATGTGTTGTTGGTGCCAGAAGGTTGGTCTTGTATTCAAAAGACCATTTCTGAACATGCAACATATTGAATGCTGAAGAATATGGACTGCAGCAGCAGAAAACCATACTAGATGCCACTCTTGACAGCTAAGAATAGGGAACTGAGATGTCAGTTCACACAGGCTCATCAAAAGTGGGCAATAGAAGACTGGAATAGTGTTCAGGCTGCTGGAGGTGGTGTAACAAAGTGACGAGCGGAGATTTTCCTGTCATATTTTTGGCCCCTTAGAACTAAATAAGCATTATTATAATGGTCAGTCTTCCAGAATATGTCCATGTCCATCCCTTTATGGTCACAGTGTACCCTGCTTCTGATGCATTGTCCTGCTTCTTCTTGACAATACACCATGTCACAAAATCCACATCATCTCAAGCTGGTTTCTTGATCATAATAAGTTCACTGTGCTCCAATGACCCCCACTGTCATAAGATCCCAATAGGTTTGGGACGTGGTGCTGACAAATCTGCAGCAACTGTGTCATTCCAATTTGTCCATATTGACCAAAATCTGTTTCCAGCAGGGTTATTTTCTGCATTCTGTTGAGGCTATGCCACAAGGAATTAAGGCAGGTCTGAAAGTAAAGGGGGTCCAACCATGTACTGGCAAAGAATACCTAATAAAGTGGCCAGTGAGTATATGTCTATGAATAAGGAGTTAGGTTGAAAAGAAAAAATACAGTACATTTACTGAGTGAAGCAGCCAGCAAAATACAACAATGAAATAATTCTAAGCTTTGCTACTCAAGAAAAAGTTTGGAAACATGATCCCTGTTAATTATTCCCTCCCTTTAATAATACAAAATGGTATTTTATTTCAGATCACTGAAACATACATACACCCATAAACACTCACAATGTCCTGCATCCCCCTTCTTCACAACTACACTCATGCATACACACACAAACACCACAAACATGGACTTGGCTGTTCTAACAAATTTAGCTCAAGTAATGGTCATTCTTCTGTGTCTTATAATTTACTTATGTGATGACCTTGTTCAGGTAAAGCAGCAGGCGACATCCTTCAGGACAGCTCCATTTTGTCCAACCCTCTTGCTGGTCTGGTTATTGGTGTTCTGGTCACTCTGCTGGTCCAGAGCTCATCCACCTCTTCCTCTATAGTGGTCAGCATGGTGTCCTCTGGATGTAAGTGTCGCACAACACAAACACATTTCCACATGCGCAATAAGACTGTATGAACCATGATAATTCTGGAGATTTGATATAAAAAAGAGGACCGTTGATGAAGGAATCCTGTGCTCTTTGACAGTGCTTACAGTCAAGCTGGCTGTGCCGATCATCATGGGCACCAACATCGGCACCTCTGTCACAAACACACTGGTTGCCATGACGCAGGCTGGTGAGCGCAGCACCTTTCGCAGGTATGATTTTCTCTGCAGTCCTTAACTGCAAAAACTGTGCCTCTCATGATAATTGTCTTCTGCTGTGAGCTGCTAGAAAGAGGGCATAAAATGGCAAATACTCACATGAATTAGTTTCAAGAGTCTGACCTTGAAAAATTATGTTTCATTTGCTATCACAGTGGAGGAAAAACACTGACACAGACCTCCTTCCTCTCAGACTTAGACGACAAATTGTTCACATATTTAAAATGATCATCAAACTGTGTTTAAGGAGTAACCAAACCAGATTAAAAATAGTCTGTTGAATTAAAAGACCAGCCCTGTGTGACATTTGAAGCAGAAGGGTTCATTGAGCACATGAGTCACCAGGTAATAAATGTTTATTATCTAATCTATAAAATTAAACCCCTTAAATTACTGTATTTATGATCATTTATGGTCTATAGGTTTATCTGTAAATGTGTTTTACTGCGGTAATAGTCATTCTTATCTTCTTTTCAAGAGATGACACTTCTTGGAAAGCTATTTCTTAAACCAAAGTTGACATTACGTTATGTTTATGCCCCTCCTCTCTCATACACAGGGCTTTTGCAGGGGCCACTGTACATGATTTTTTTAACTGGCTCTCTGTTCTGGTGCTGCTGCCTCTGGAGGTTGCTTCTGGGTATTTGTTTGAGGTCACAAAGCTCATCATTGACTCCTTCCAAATCCAGAGTGGAGAGGCCCCAGAACTGTTAAATGTGATCACTGACCCTCTGACGGACGCCATCATAAAGGTGAGAATAATGAGGATTTTGTTAACAGTGTGGAAATAGATTTTTGTTTTCATCTTAAAAAGAGGATGTTGTGAAAAGTCTACATGGGTGGCAGAGGAGGCTTATAGAGTCACAGTCCTCAATGTTTTCTCAAAGCATAAATCACAAATCTTTGAGTCAATAAACAATGCTGTACCACCTCTGAGAACAATACCCAGACCAAATCATAGAAAATCAAAGCAAATTTCAAACTATTTATGGATGCACAATATTATCGGTACAATATCGATACAGCAGATACTGTCGTAAAAAAATACAATACTGGTGTAGGCCTGTACTGACATGTTTGCTGATATATGTAAATATCAGCCATAGACAGTGTATCCCCAATGCAAGATGCACAGATGCATCGTTGTGCCTCACTTTATCATCACTCACCGGTGCATTTAAAAATCAAGAGTTTCATTTCTCCAAGAGTGGAATGTTGTTTTCACAAAGAAAGAAAGAAATCAATTTCTAGGGTTTCAAATGTTTCACGTATCGATGATAATCAGTTTGGTATTCACAGCATATCAGCTATCTGCAAAAAGTCAACATCCTGAATAACTAAAATGAGGGGAATGTTTTTTGTTGCACATCTTGTTTTCCCATTATTTTGTAGACTCAGTTATTGTTTTTTACCTTTTCAAAAGCTTGCTCACGCTTCCCACACTCTTAGCTAGCCAGCCATCCACCAAGGTAGCTCACATTTTGCCGTTACAACTATGAGCAAAGGTTCCATGTTAGGAAACCATCATAACATGATTTTTTTAACCTTGAAAACCTACAAAAAGTGACCCTAGGACTCATTTTTATGTAATTTTTAGTTGAAAATTATTAAGTGAAAACCTTCATTCACTAATGGCGATGATCCAGATCACCACCAAAATGTAGTCATTTTTAAATTGGGCATTACCGACATCTCCAGAAAATTTCAAAATTTGTCCTGTAGCTTTTGGGTAATCATGCAAAAAAATGAACAAAAGGACAAATACAAGCAAAAACACAACCTGTTTGGCAGAAGTAGTGATTATGTGCCAGATATCTGACCTGGTTTGTGCCCTCAATGACGAGAGGCTGTGGCACAATTACACGCTTAGTGCTTTTGACAACTTACCTCATCAGAGTGAGCTGACCAAGGAGTATAACCAAGCAGAAGGTACCTATTTCACATCTCACAAATATGACAGTGAACACGAGCCAGATTTTACAGCTTTTCTGGATATACTTCTTTATGCAAAGCATACTTCAAACCAGGACAGCCAGCTGATTATATTGATGGTGAGGGTACCACAGTATAATTTACAATTCAACCACATTTGATATAAGAAAAATACTGGAACAGATTGTTTTCTCTTTTTTTAGTTTAAACAACTAAAAAGAGTAAAAGATTTGCTGTTAAAATCCAAGAATGAAATCCGTTTCATTTGTTCCCCAATAACACTTTTTTTGTGGCTGTTGTCAGGTGTGTGGTCTTGCAATCTGTCTGAATCATCTAATGTCTGCGTGTGTGTGTGAGTGCTTTTGGAGGATAACAAATTAAAAGTCTGTACAAGTCGTCCTTGTGTCTGTGGTCTGCCACATTTGAAAAACTTGTTAACGTCTGAAAATAGCTTACAAATATTTACTCTAATCTGAACCACACACTCTTGTCCTTTTTCAGTGAGTGACGCCAGTTAATAAAGTTAAGCGGTTTAACTTCACATAACCTTAAAAAAAAAGAAAAATCAAACAGTTTCTGCTTTCCTTTAAGGGCAGAATGTTCCTGAGCCTTTGGTTTGGTTCAGGGCAGTATTTGCCCTCTGTCGCTCTGTCCCCACTATTGGGCCGGTTTTATGGAGACCAAATGTGGCTTTTTTCTCTTAACACATTACTGCTGCAGAAATATGACAGTCATCAAATATTATTGTTTAGATTCAGATTCAGAACTAGAAATAGTTGATTCATTTGCTGATATTTTTGTCTGTATCCTGTTTTTCTCTGATTAGTTGGATAAAAATGTGATTAGTATGATTGCCATTGGAGATCCAGAAGCCAGGAATAGAAGTCTAATCCAGAAATGGTGCAAGACTTTCACCAACACGGTAAGACCAAAATGATATGTCAGCCACATGTGATCAATATTCCAAAACGGGTAATACCGTAGTTTGATGTCCACAAACTGATGAGTTCAGAAATTAATTCATGTTTGCATATTATATAAACTATCAGTCATAAACATGTCTTATTTCTAACTCAATACACTGATTAATGCATTAACTACGGTCTTAAAGTAATCAAAACTCTTAGATTTCGTGCTACTTCTTTTCAGGGTCTACTAACATGACAAAATCATGAGGAGTTAATTCTGAGGTGATTGCGATTCAATAGAATAATAATGTCTTGTCTCTTTAACTGTAGACTTTGTCCATGTATTTATAAATGCACCAGTCAGATATTAGATACTTTTAAAACATGCACAGCGTGTGACGTTTAAGTCCTCATAAATACAAACACAAACTTATGACTTTTTTATACATTAATTTGTGATAATTTAAGAGCCCTGTACTACAGCCTTAATAATCTACGTCTGAACTTTTCTCCCAGACCTTGATGAACGTAACAGTACCTGGTCCAGAGAACTGCACGTCTCCATCCTACTGCTGGGAGGATGGAAACTTCACCTATACACTGAAGAACATTTCAGAGACGTACAATGTTGAGCAATGTAAGTATTTAAACCATTTTCTGGACAAAATATTGAGAAAGAAGTCAAATTATCAAGAAAAAGTTAAGATGGTTAGAAAAAAGTAAAAAAAAAACCAAATATAGTAAAAATGAAGATAATGAAAGGCAAATGTTGAAAACATAGGTTTCCATAATTATTACATTTAGTTATAGTTTTTACATTATTCTACTCATTATGACATTACTTTGATTACTTTATTTTAATTATCTAAACTGTCCTTTCAGTGGATAAATAAAACCAGCTTTTTTTGAAAATGATGCATTCTTTTTCATGCCTGGTCCTTAATTTCTCTTTTTTACTCTTATTTTTCAAATACTTCATACATTTTTAGTGCCTTCTTTTATAATGTGTTGGTCTCATTAACATTCATCTGATATTACAGTTTATCATAATTTCCCGCTTATCTTAGGTGCACAGCACTGAGGCCACTGCGTTTACTTCATCTTTGATCAACATTTGTTCTGTAATGTCTGTGAACACTCTAAAACTTGCATTGAAAAGTAGCTGAAACTGTCTTGAATTGTGTGTTACACTTTCATGATTACATTTAAGATGATGATTAAAAAACATATGTTTGCCACCTTCTGTTAGTTTTTTTTTAAAGGGACACAAAAACCACACCAAAACAAACAAAAAAACCATATAGATAGACTTTAATGCATTTTTTAGGATAGGTCAGAAATGGACCATGGACAAGTGGATTGGATTTTGGTGGTGTTTTGTATCTGGATGCAGATCAAATAAAATTTGAAAACGATTTGTTAATATTGTGTATTTTGCTAATAAAAAGTTCTCAATGGATTTTGGTGAACATTCTTCACAATGTTGGTTATGGCACAAGGGAGAAGTGATTATATTTGGGTGGTGATCTGAATCTGCGTGTGAATCCAGGATTCCTTTTCTAAGGACTTGTTAACAGTGCAAGATTTGGCCATTTTCCACATTTTTGACAATAACTTTCCCAAAATTGTTGGAAATTCCTCGGTGGAGGTTTATGTTTTAATAGAACTTCTAGTTTCAGCTATGTTTGTGTTCAGTTTTGTTGAATAAGGAGCAACTGTAATTGTTAAGTTGAGAATATCCTTCAAAATGTAGCAACCTCCTAAATAAGCCCTGCAGATATTGTTGCAACATTTTGTTATTAATATTATCTCTAATGTAAGTGTTTCTGTATTTACAGGTAAACATCTCTTTGTGAATGTGGATCTGTCTGACCTAGCAGTGGGTCTCATCCTGCTGGCTCTCTCTCTGCTGGTGCTCTGCTCTTGCTTGGTCCTGATCGTGAAGCTTCTCAACTCCATGCTGAAGGGACAGGTGGCTTCAGTCATCAAGAAGATCATCAACACAGGTTAGTACAGTCAGACACGTTACAGCCAAATCTGAGAAGAAAATGAGAGCTGACTGCATTGACATCTCAACAAAACAATTACTTTTAAATAAAGCTGAACAAGGAGGTGATTTTTTCCCCCCTCTTTGACCACTGTTATCCATGTTTTACCTCTTAAGTGGCCCTGGGTGATCCTGTGATGTTTAGCGGTATTGAGAAACTGAAACTCATGTTTTGGGGTCGGTTGAATATATCTAAAAATTAAGGTTGGAGGTAAGTTTTCTCTCTGGACCAGACTGGACTAAACTTTCTGAGCGTGCTCTCCTGTAAGTGAGCTAAGGTTTTCCAGCATGCTAACAATTGATACATTATAATTTGCTAGGCTTTGGCCATGACAATAGCATACATGCTAAATTTGTGAAGAAGTTACATTTTTGCTTTATTTTAAATACAACAGTAAGCTGGAAGGATAGTGTCTATCTCATTTTTTTCACCAAAGGCAAGATGGTGTGTGGGAGACCTGCAGAACTCTAAATTTGTCCATATTTTCACATTGCCTGCTATTTCCCACATCACCAGTATGACCATCTGACTAGAGTAATTCACAAGCAAATACTGGGCAAGGCCCTCACTTTGTGAACAACTACTTGAGCAAGTAGACCAAAAGTTTAAGAAAACCGTTTCTCAATGTACAATTGCGAGAAATTGAGGGAGTTCATCATCGACAGTCTATATCGTCATCAAAGAGTCCAGATATATCTCTGCAAACAAGGCTGAAAAAACAACATTGTCACATGGCCACGATCACTCAGAGCACTGCATAAAAAATGTAACATAATTCTGTAAAAGATTTAACCATGTGGGCTCAGGAACATGGGCATGTCAGTGCCCATGGCATGGGCAATGCAGAAAAGTACATTAAGTTGAAATACAGCCTTTGTTAGACTGCATTGGCTGTGATGAAACATTTTTGTGTCTTTGTGTCTGCAGATTTTCCGTTTCCATTTGGCTGGCTCACAGGGTACATTGCCATTCTAGCTGGAGCTGGGATGACTTTTATAGTGCAGAGCAGCTCAGTTTTCACCTCTGCTATTACTCCTCTTGTTGGTAAGGTCAATCATTCATTCATAACTTTCACCATACATCCTCATCTGTCTTTTCTACAAAAAGTCTTCATAGTTTTTGCCTTAAGGGCCCTAAAATAAAGCAAATATTTTTGTAAATGTTTTTTAAATGGGTGATTAAATTCAGACGTTTTACAGCTCATTGTCTTTTCTGATTGTTTTACCACATTAACAAAAGCTGACATTCCTGGTTAAACAACATGACCAGTGTTAGTGCTGTTAGCAGAGAAACTTAGAGATGTGTCAAAATGTACATTTTAAACAATGTTCTGTTTGTTTGAATAGGTATTGGTGTCATCAGCATAGAAAGAGCGTATCCATTGTCTTTGGGTTCAAACATTGGCACTACCACCACTGCAATCCTGGCAGCCATGGCTAGTCCTGGTGACACACTGGCTAATTCTCTACAGGTAAGTTTATCACACCAAACATTTGAATGTTCACCCTACTACTTCATGGACTCATGAGTACACTGCCTTTTTGTGTTTGGAATTTCACAGTCACGGGAAGCCTGGTTTATACATCACTTTGATACCTTTTAAACCCTATCTTGGATCAAAAGGAAACTTTAAGAAATCCAGATAATATTCACCAGAACTTGAATGAACAAACGACATCTCTAATAGAAAATAGTCTTTCATGGCACCTTACAGCGTAAAAGTGGATATCTTATCAAATGTGTTATATTATTTTATCTACTAAAAAGAATAAAGAACTGCCACCAGATTCAAATTTGTTATTTTATATTATTTTAGTGAGCAAGAAAATACACACAAACAGACTATAAGAACTCTCTCTCTTTATATATGTATGTATGTATATATCTATCTATCTATCTATCTATCTATCTATCTATCTATCTATCTATCTATCTATCTATCTATCTATGCAGAAAAGAAAGCATAGAGCTGTTTACATGAAAAAAAGTTTTAAAAAATATTCATTTTAAGTCTGGCCTGCAAAGTTAAAGTATATCGTGACACAACTAAATGTACCTTCTTTTACCTCTTGGGTTACGTATCCTTTAAATCACTCAATGATTATATAACTATAACAGACTTTTAAAAAGGGCATTTAAAAAAAGGCACTTTTCTGCTAAATGACCCGTCACATTGGTTATGAATGTAAACAAAATCCAGTACCAAAGAATCCCTAATAGGAGCCAATGGGACTTGAGGATTAAATTATCAGGATTTTTTACCACAAGGTTTCTTCAAAAGAACTCATAAACTGTTTACTTTCCAAGAAAATGTTAAGACTTCCAGAAAGGATTTTAGCATTAATTTGGCCTGATGCCCACATTGAACAAATATAAAATACGCAGGTTGTAAATTGTTTAATTTTTGTCACTGCCTTTTGAGAGTCATAAAAAAACCCAAACAGTTTACACAGTAAAAAGACTTTACAGGGCATTATTTATGAGACAATTTAAAGCTGAATGGCTCTACAGCAGAGCCTAGATGATATGTAATATACATCACTTAAATGCATTTTCATTAAAAAATCATAAAGGGAAAATCTGTATCAGACACAAATCGATATGAACACTTTTCTATTTTTTCAACATTTCCTGCAGATTGCTCTCGTGCACTTCTTGTTCAACATCTCTGGCATTGTCCTGTGGTATCCAATCCCCTTCACCCGCGTCCCGATCCGACTGGCTAAAGGCCTGGGAGACATCACGGCCTCCTACCGCTGGTTTGCTGTTGTGTACATCATCTGCTGCTTCTTCATCATACCGCTCCTTGTCTTCAGCCTGTCTCTGGCTGGTTGGCAGGTGCTGGTGGGAGTGGGTGTACCTCTGCTCGTCTTGTTGATCGTCATCATAGTGATAAATGTCCTACAGAAAAAGAAGCCCAGTATTCTGCCTGCAGTGCTGCGATCCTGGGACTTCCTCCCTCTCTGGGCCCACTCACTGGCTCCTTGGGACAAGGTCGTTAGCTCGTTCACGGCCAAATGCTGTTGCTGCTGTAAATGCTGCCAGGTTGTTGCTGATGGCCCAGAAAAGGCTGAGAAAGAATCAGCAGATGACAGAAAAACAAGCACAGAGGTATACGATAACCCTGCAATGATCACAGACAAAGAAGTGGAGAATGAGACAAAGATAGAGCTGGATATCCTGAAAATGACCCCGCTCTGAAAATCTATAAATGAACAAATACATGGGAGGCAAAGATTAATATTTATCATGATCCTTGGACTAGATGGAAAACTGTAAGTCCAAGCATTTTGTTATCTGGGATGTAGGGAGTTTGATTCTCAGATTAGGACTGTGAACATTTTAGACAGTCAGCAGTCCAGTGTTGACAGAAGTGAGAGGATTTTTGTTATTGTTCTTTATTTGTATCCTTGAAAACCTCACATATATACATAATGTATTCTTTATCTCAAAATTATACATGTTGTATTTACAGGGGGATATTATCTTTTGGTTTAGCATTAATGCTGTTGTGGTGAGTATTTATGGAGAGTGAAGGTAAAATGGCTGTCAAAAACAAATGACACTACCTTTATTTGACACAACAAAGGAATATGACTCTGGTGTATTGAGATGACTCATGTCGTTAACACAGACTGCAAAAAACGTGGACATTGCCTGTGGGTTTCAGGGAGGCATGCTGAATCAAAAATGTTTGTAATATTTCAAAAGCTACTGCCACCTGGTGGGCTTCATGCCTTTTAAATGATGTAGGGCCTACCCAAATCTATGCAGATTCATACACAACTTAAAAACACATAAGATTCAAAACACATACGGACACACAACACACATGATACAAAAAATCCATCAATAGCTGCTGTGTCAAAAAAAAGTCATTTCTGAAACATGCTTTCTTTAGATGCTAAAAAAAGTATTGTAATAAATAAGAACTCTAATTCTCTTTTCAGCCAGCTTCTTGTAGACAGCCAAGGAATGAAACTTTTTACACTTGTGTGTAAGCTTTTTTCAACCCCAAATGAAGATTTTTTTGTTTTTTGTTGTTTTTTTTTCAAACCAGTAATAATGTTTTAACAATTTCCAAATAAAATAGCTAAATTGATTAAGTACAAACAAGGCTTATGCAGTAAATATTATACTACAGATTTGCCATCCTCAGCTTTTAGCACAGCAGTAAAAAGGCATTGGAGTTGTTTACTGCTGTTTGCAGTTGTTTCAGTGCACCCATGTCCAGGCTACTGTTCTTGCTCATTACACGTCATTCTACATTCTCTCTTTATCCCCAGCTCCTGGCTGTATCTATTCAGTCACATCAAAAGAAGAGAAGCACAAATAAGAGGCTACATTTTAAAAGTGTGTATGGGTGGGATCTATCTCATCATCTATGTTTTAAAACTTGAACTAGAAACTTGTGAACATTCATTGACATTAAAGCACTTCAACAGCACACTGTCCCAGTCATGACCAGATCTGCATGCAGACAGAAATGAATGAATTGATGCTCTAGTTGTTTGCATATTTCTACCAGGTTTCAACTTGTGAATGTTTACAAGTAAGAAGTTGTTTTATTAATTGTGTAAAAAGACACATTGAAGTTCATAAGGCATCGTTTTAAGGTGTAAAAATATTTTGTAATTCAAAAGGGTAATTGTATTCAAGGAATATAAGTTGAAATGAGATGAATGTGCATCTAACTGAATGTTTGTAATATTTAATTATTAATCTGAAGTTTTGTCTTATGTCTTAAAATACTGATATGAAAGTCTAAGAAATAAAAGACTCAATCAGATGATACGCATCACTTTTTTCTGCTTCTTACTTGCATCACAACTGGATCATTTTCTGGTTCATGTTGACAACATACTGTAGCTTTAGATATTTTGGGTGTATAGGCAGCAATAAAGTAAAAGATAGATGGTAAGGTTCAACAAATGACAAAATGTGCATTATAATGAACTCTTGGTCAAGTTTATGGAGTGTCTCATTTATCACTGAAAAGCACAAGGTGTTGTTTTATTGTTTATTTGCAGTTATTAAAGGAGACATATCATGCTTATTTCTCCTTTTCACTATGCCAGACTAGGATGCCTGTAAAGCATTTCTGCCCTCAGTACAAGTCATTTATTTCCTTCATTGCCCCACAATTGCGTTCTCAAAATCCTCATTTTAGGCCATTAACAAGCTCTCATTGAAACACTCGGATCTCAGGATGACCTACAGTTACCTCGCAACGTCACACCCCTTTGTGCTCTGATTGGTCAGTTCTAGCTGCCGAGAGGGTCGAGCCAGCCTGTCCTTCTTCTTCTACTGTATTTTCTGGCAGACTCAAAGCAGCGACCGCATATTGAGTCCCCCTACAGGCCAGAGCTGGTAATGAGTGAATGTCAGCTAGGGATCTATATACTGCTGCTGGTGGATGTGTTCCTCGGTGAGGGTTTGGGGCTAACAGACATCACAGAGGAGGAAGTGTTTTATCAGATTACTCCAATAAAAAGAAAGGTACCTCGTGTTGTCACAACGTTTGAAATTTCGCGTACATCTCTCAATGACCTATTTTCAGAGGCATCAAATCTCGTTCTAGGATATCAGAAAAAATACAATATCTCATTTTTTGAAAATTAAGGGGGTGTAAGGTCTTGTTTTCAAATTTATTATATTATATGTAAGTATTAAATCATGCATCAGCATGATATGTCTCCTTTAAAGACATTTAATATCATGGGGAACTTTTCTGAACAATGCTTGATTCAATTTATTCTTTATGACTATTTCCCTTGTTTATTAAATGTTAATTTTATCTGAGATCCAGTCTGAGACCAACAGTCAAATCTATGGGAAAAACATCACTAAATGCTGTTTAACACTAGCTTGCTGCCTTAGTTTTAATGAGTATTTAAAACAACGTGTTATATTTTAAAAAAACATAACATTTTAATACTGAATGTCTGAGTCTGTATTGTTTACTGAGCAGGTAAACAATGTCAGATTGGTTTGCTAATGTTAGCAAAGCCAGCCAGTAACGTATCTAATTCATTACTATTTCAAACAGTAAAACTACCAACTGTGACTGAGGCGCCGACGTCTTTTTTTCAACCTGCCTCATTCAGCAAGGCACAGGAAATAGGAGAACTAGATGCCAGAGCTGCCACGTCCGCTTATTATAAGAGACTTTCGGCTTTTTTATTAGGTCGCTTGTAAATATCGGCAGGTGTACGTTGCGTTTTTTTGGGCTCTTTTAGTACAGTTGCTCATTGAGCTTGTTGGGCCTCCAAAACCAGGAAGGATATGTTGCATGGTTACCATCAATATAAATTCAATCCAGAAGTCATAACAGTAATTTTATTCCACTCTTAACACAAATGTAAATTTTGCAATAATAGAGGGGCAAAATGATGTTTTTCCCTAATAGAAGTCCTTATTGCCATAATTAAGTTTATGCTGTTTCCTCCAGAATAAAGCTGTAGATCATCATAAAAATGAGATAATAGCCTAACTATGTCTGTTAGGTTACAAAAATCTAGGTTAGACAGACTGTTTAGTTATAACAGAGTTATATATTACAGTAGACCCCCCCTCCCTTCTTTTCTATATAAAGAAAATGTTCCACCTCAAAACAAAAGGATGCTGAATAAATAAATTAAGTACCAAATAAGAAGAAATGACACTTTAAAATTGAAATGTAATTTTGATGAAAATCGTGTAGATTTGTCTTTTTTTAAGTAACATATTGCATTACAAAAATAATAGCTGGAGGTTGCTTGCTTTATTTATCGACCCTGGTGCTTCAATTGCAAATCTGGCAACACTGCTAGTTGCAGTAATGGCGAGTCTGGAGCGGTTTGTGGCATTTTCAGGATGGAAGTACTAGAAGTGAAAGGCACGAACACACATATGAAGTGAGCATTCTGTCCCAAAGAAAAGTATTTAGTCTGTTGTGTGTACCTCTAAAAGCCAGTGGCCAAAAATACAGACAACACCTCTGATGATGCCAGCACTGCAGGTAAAAGGCCAGGTAACAACAAGAAAAGACACAGAGCCACACCGTTCAATGCATCGATGAGGCTACTTTCTCTGGTAATTAATTACACTTATGAAGAAATGATTTGGTTAGTGATTCAATGACTTTTTGATACAGTAACTAGTAACGACAACTAATCACTTTTTAAATGTAATTTACCCAACACTGTTTACTAAAGAAGGAGACTAACACTGATTGAGCATAAGCTAATAGCTGTCCAAAGCATCACAGATGAAGCTATACTTTAGTAGAAGTTAACCTGTCTAACTAGCAGGTCAGCTTCTACAGACAAGTGGAAACCTCTTTTTTACTAGAAGATTTTTTTTTTCCTCTGTCAAGGACCTAGTGTTTTTGATGGCAGTTTTTTTTTTAACAGGATAACTAAAAAAATGATAAACAGAATTAGATGAAATTTTCAGAATGTTGTGTGATGATGTGTCTATATCTATATCTATATCTATCTATATATATATATATCTATATCTATCTATATATATATATATATATATATATATATATATATATATATATATGACTCTGTATATTGTTGGCTCTCTGTGACATATGACTACCTTTTGTCATATAGAAACCTGTCTTCTTCAAAGTTGTCCCCTTCTAGCGGCATGCATACAAGGAAGGAAGATACAAACTTTCAACAGAAAGGCCCCAACTTAAATCTGCATTAGGGACCTGCCTGCTGTACGGCAACGATGCTGAAACATGCTCCATAGTGTATATATGAATGCAAATTCATAAACAGAGTATTAGATGCAGTCATACTTTTACACACAGCTTGATATAGATGTGTCACCCGGTAAATGTTAATAGATGCTAATAGATGTTTTGGTATGCTAATCGGCTATTTATGATTATAGAGCCAATTAACAGCATCAGAGCCCACCATTCAAACAAACAAGCCACTGAGATCAAAAAGTTATTTGGAAAATAATTTATTATTTTTAAACCAGAGGCATTTTGTGCATACAGACATTTCAGATAATGAATGTGAATTTTACACACTGTACACTTCAACTATTAATACAGTACTAATCTACAGTACTAAATCTACAACTTACAATAAGTACCACTTAAAGCTTAGGTAACAAGGCACAATTACAAAACATCAATACATTAATGTACAATACATCTGCATTTTTAGCACCATATAAAAAAAATATAGTGAAAATGTAAAAAATAAGAGATTACTTTATTTTGTGGGTTTCTGTACTTCACAGGCTTGTGTTAATGTGCCTCATTGAGTTAGCCTACAGAAGGCTTCTTTTGTTTCAAACACCTCTATTGATGCTTTTCATTTGTGCAAAAATATTTGAGCTTAAAAAAAATTACATTAGGCATTGAAACATGGGGCTGACCTGTTTTTTGTTTCCGCTTTCTCCTTATTGTCCACTCCGTGTCTGGACTCAGATGAGGGTTATTGTTAAAAAAAAAAAAAAAAAGATAAAATGAAAGAACAGTTCTTTTTTGGATTTGAAAAAATGGGGGTCTGGAGCTTAGAATGGAAGAGGGCCGTAGTACGCATTGTATGCCGCAACAATGCCTTGAGTGTCAGCCATCTCGTCACAGGCCACGTTCGTCTCACACACCTCTCTCAAGCTGCAGAAAAAAGAAAACAGAACATTAAAATATGTCCCTTGGCTTATGATGAAGACACTATAACATTATCTTTATACATATTTTAGTTCTACATAAAGCACAACTTGAGATAAACCTTAAACTGTTAAACCCCCAATTTGGTTTTAATTGTTTGTTGAGTTATTGGTGCACTTCCCTTGAATTTTTGGGTTAGTTTGCAGTGCAGCTACTTGCATTTTCTTTATTAAAAGTTCGGGAAAGTTATCATTATTCTTCAGTACTCCTCTGTTTGAGTATCAGGAGTATCTGTCAGATCTTAACTAGGGATGCAGTAAACTGTGAAAATGCAAGCAAGCTGAGGTATTGCCACACTAAACTGGGCCACTTTGTAGAAACATACTTTTACTTTCATATATACGAGTAAATCACCACACCTTTCCAGCTGCTGAAGGGTGGGCTCTGCTCCAGTGGCAGCTCTTCTACTTCTCAGGAGAACAGCAGCCAGGTCTCTCTTCACCACAACCGGAGCATCTGTGCCAGCTGGCAAGGCATGAGCAGAATTTAAATTTTGTGTTGTTCAAGATGTTTTAATGTGCAAAGTCTCTTAAAGGTAACTTTTGATGTTGTTTACCTTCGTTACTTGCCGACTCTGAGGAAGAGGATGATGATGAGGATGAAGAGGAGGAATCAGATGCAGACTCGGAGTCAGAGTCAGAGTTGGAGGAGTCACCCTCGTCAGATTCGGAGGATTCAGAGGATTCAGAAGATTCAGAGGATTCGGAAGAGGATGACGAGTCAGCACCTGAGTCAGAATCAGATGCTGAAGAGTCAGAATCGGAGTCGGACTCGGAGGAGGAAGAGGATGCCGAGGATGTTGTGGGGTCAGCAGGTGCAGGATCAGCACTTGTTTCGACCTCAGGATCCACGACCACATCTGGATCAACAGCTGTGAATCACAGACAATATAAATATGCAACCTTCACCAGCCTATGCTGTTTTAGCTAATATTCTCAGGATTCTCAGTGAAGAGGAGTCTGATCTTACCGTACATGGACCAGCACACTGACAGAAAAGCAGCGACGAAGAGAAGGGTCAGGGTCTTCATGTTGCCTTTTAAGTTTGGTCTCAAGCTGCTCTCTTGATGCTTGTTCTCAGCTTTCCTTCAATGGATTGCTCTGTGTCTTCCCCAAAACTCAGGGTCATTATATAGTGCAGTTTCCTTCTGTCAGACCAGACCCACTCAATGAAATAACTTTCTGATTGGCTGGGGACTCAAATGTCAGCTTTTCCACTTCAACCTGTCATGAAAGCTTGCAAAACACCCACACAGCCTTTGGCACTGTGTCCCAAAAAACTCTATCACCCGCACTTAAAGTAACACAACCACAAACATTCCTGGTATTCGTCTGTATGTACACTGCATATATGTAATCCTACAGCATGTTTTATGTATGGACATATGTTAAAATTTTAGTGACATTAAATCGAGTCCAAGGAAAACACCTCCACTACAGGGATTCCCCTCCAATATGCAATTAGATTTTTAGATTTTGAGTTGTAACTCACAATAGATAAATAACGAAATCTCTGTGTATGTTAATGGTTTCTTTATTGTGATTTTGGTTTGACAAAAAAAAACAAAAAAACAATAACCCTACTATTTTATGTAATAGAAATGAAATAATTTCCTTAAGTCATTTTTAGGTCAAACCAGATCAGTTTTATACTTTTCTTTTTTACAAATCCTGTACATCCACTTTGAGTAAATTCCAACTCTCACCCCTCATCATGAAGTAAAAATACCACAAAACCCTGAAAGCCTAAAAAGTGTATTTCTGATCCTATAAAATACACTTATAATGTGATTGGATTTTAATCAGGGAGACCCGTAGCAGCGTTGCCTCTTTAACGCTCTAGGTTGCCAGTTCTGCCCATGCTGTTCTGCTAGCATGCGCCAGGCCCAAGATGTGAGCTCCCTCCTCCACAAACCCCAAACTACAGTCTCAGCCAACCACAAGCTACTAATCGAGTGACACAAAACAGTCGGGACCTCGTTATGCGACAGGGCTTGATTACAGTGTTGCAGAGTCCCAGCAGGACCGCAGCCGGTCACTATTTACAGACTCAATTTGGTACAGTCCCAGGCCTGATCCAAGCATGGCCATGGCTTACCAACAGCAAGCATCAGCCCAACACACAGTCGGGTTTTATGTATTTTAACGTCTATACTGCTAAATATAGGTTGCCCCCATGTGCTGGATGCATAGCGATATGCATGTGGGTTTGGATGCAGCTTTCTGTTTGTGAGATAGTTTAAGAGTGGCTTCAGCTGTGGTTTATGATAAAAAACAGCATTTGCAGCATTTGGCACGAGTCTAGACCATGCTGTGACTTAAATACTGTCCTGATAACCAAGCATTTGTGAACAATTTACATATTTATGTCTCAGGGCCTCGGAATGGCTTCATCTGCCATGTTGTGAGAGGTTTAGTGCTGCTGCAGTGTGACCTTGGTGTCCTTGGTGTGTCTTGCATTATTTCTGGTTTCTGGGATTTGTTTTGGCCAGGGCACTGTGTAATTTCAATGTCTGAAGATGTGTCCATTTTTGTGGACGCATTGCGTGGGGGATACAGTCAGAGAAAGGAACTGTCCCAAAGTCCCTGAACAGCTACAACAAAAAAAGTGTCTGGATTACTTCTAATTTGGAACTGCTCATTGTTTTTGTTGCATTTGGCTTCAAAATTGTTAAACCCAGACAGTGACTAATTCGCCTGTTTTTGTTTTTGGTGATCTAATTTCCATTCTTTCCAGCAGCATTCATATGTAGACACTCAATATGATGGACAGATACATTTGATTAGGTGACCAGACAATTTTTAATTCTTAAAAAGTTGTTTCAGAGTCTTTTTTTCTACCTTGGTGTGTATTTGATCAAGAGGACAGTGGATAGAGTATGGGAAATGAGAAAAAAGTGGGAAAGACTTTACTCTCTTTGCAGAGGTCATCTATGTAGCAACTGAGCCAAACTGGTGCACTAATTTATCACTTAATAAACAACTTCAAATCACGGATGGGCAGCCTGCAGATTGAGGATCATATATGGTTCTTCTCCCCCTCTCAGGGGGATCATGGAGGTTTTCTTTAAAAAATACTGTACATGCATATATAAAATCACGTATGTATATATGACATAATTAAGAAGTAAGTTTTGCTTTAAAAGTTTCTTTTAAAAGCAAACTTTTGAAATAGTATTTTTTTGTCACACATGAATTTTTTACTCCAGTTATTCTCTGTTACTCTAAAATGTTTAATTAATTGACACACACTATTTTACAAGATACCTGGTATAAAAAACTCTGGTATCACATTCATATTTAAGGAATACTAAACTGATTTTCAGTCAGCAAAAGGTTCAATGCATTATTCATGTTGAGGTAATTGAATCCTTTTGGCATAAAAAAATCCTCTTTTAAAATTTCTCAGATTATGTGGCACTTAAAACATTTTTTCTTCACCCTTCTTCTGCATAGACAGACTTTTTCTGTGACAAGTCCACATTGAAATTGTGTAAGTCTTCCTTTAAGTTTATCCGGATTTTTTAAACAAGTCTCTAGAAGACCAGACTCTTTTTAACATTATCACTAGGACTGAAATTATGAATTTGACTAAAAGACTAAACTGTCTAACAGTTTTTCCAATTATTTCAAATAATTAAAAACTTTGAAATGATCAGAAAAAAACATGTAACATTTGTTCAGTCTCTAATTTCCAAGAAAATGTGACAAAATGAACAGAGAATTTACACATCGCAATGAGAGTGTGTAGAGCAGTTTTGCACCACAAAGTAAGAAATGAATAAATAATTAAAAGCAGCCATTCAAAGAGACTCAACCCATATTGTTCAACAGGGAAGAGGGTCCATAGCTGCTGGCTGAAAGGAGGCACAACATCTCCGTTTGGTGCTCTCTCTCTCTGTCTCTTTTTGATACCCGGGACATTTACAGTCTGCAGTGCTGAGAAGTTTTCACTGATTACAAACAACACACGTCTCTTTATGTCTGACCGAGCAATCCATCATATTCTCTGTGGATTTCATGACGATGATATTTGAGAAGGATGTCCCAGAGAAAAACTTAAAATGTAGAAAAGATTGATGTGTTTTGAAAAGCCCAGAGCACCACTTCTTACAAACCAAACTTTTACCAACAACATACCGGATGCTTACTTCACGGAGACCTGTCTTAGTTAGAGACCAGTCATAGTTAAGGATGTATGAAGTTTCTCGAGGACTGTGAGGCCAAAGTTACTGCTCTGTTTATTCCAGTGAGACTGTGAGCACTCAGGCGTTTATTGGTGTTTTGGAGATCATAGTGTACTAGAGAACTCTTTGACCAGGGAATGAAGCAGAGAGGCTTCACATGAGACAAGTCATGAGAGAAATACTGAATGTTTTCTTTTGAGTGGGTGAGAAAATACTGACTTTGTTTACTCAGTTTGGATGTTACGTACTGTGAATTATGTTTACATCAAATTGGGAAAGTATGTTGATATAAAAGCAGTATTTCAAACCGCAGTGAGTCTCTGGAAGAGTCAAATATCAAACCTTTTGTTTTGAGCTCATGCAATCAGCCCTGTTTTGAGCTTGATGATGTTTGCAAGTATACATTTCACAGCTATCCTTTAAGAATAAAAGCAAAACAAGTTTTGTGTGGATGTGAATCTTTTTCACAGAGAAAATCTACTCCGTCAGTTAATCAGAAAAAAAGTGGTTAAAATTCTAAAAATCTGGACATTTGTGTTTTGTTTCTGATTGAAAAAAGTAGGACAATATTTCTGATCTATCCATTCATGCTTCCTGTTACAGGTCACGTTGCATCAGTCCGAGCAAAAGTTAGTCCAGACATCCCTCTCTCTGGGAATGTGATCCAGTTCCGGTTTTCAGGCCAAATAAGGAGTATGAAATCCTCCAAAGTTTGTGTTTGGTCCACTCCCTGGTCTTTTCCTATGCCCAGCGAACCTCAAACAGAGGACACCATGCCATCCTAGTAGGATGCCCAGAGTAACTCAGCCGGCACCTTTGGAGGGAGAGGAAAAGTAAGTTTGATCTGAGTTTCCTTGGAATGGACGCTCCTTATTTACTTTTAAATTTGATCCCATTAATCACGCAAAGTTATTATTTTTTTATTACTCCAAAGTTAATGGTCAAACTGGGTGACATCCCTTTCTAAACCCTTTGGTTTTAACACAACACCTGCATTAGCAGACAGTTGAACTCAAGTTATAGGCACTTGGACTTGAGTCGACTTGAGTCACTAATTTGACTTGGGACTTGGGAGATAAAATCTTGAGACTTGACTCAGACTTGGTAGACAATGACTCCAGACTCGACTCGACTTGAGACAACATGAGTCAGAAAATCTGTAGCATATGTGTTTTTTTTCTCATGTGGATATCATTATAGTAAGACCAGAGTGGTCTGTGTGCAGGCTGCGCTCTCGCAGGTTCAGACAGGCTTCTTTTTTTTTTTTTTTCATGTAAGCAATATTCGCTGGCAGGCTGGCAGCACGCACACATGCACTGTGATGATTAGTGGGCACTGGGCAGACACGCGCATGGATGTCATAATGGGGCAACTGCTGTGCAGGCTGCTACTTCGACTTCAGTGTTATTCACTTTGCTGATAAAAACTTACATCGAAAATGTAGGCAGGCCAAATGCACAACTTGCAACACTCAGTTCGTGAAATATGGGCACCACGGCCAGCTTTATCCGCCACTGGAAGACACACAAGGCCAAGTAATTGAAACCTACAAATGTTAGCCGGGTAGCTAATGTTACCATCACTCAACTTGAGTAACCCTGTGAACTCAAGTTGACTTGACAACAGAAAAACTTGGAACTTGCTTGGGACTTGGAACAAATGACTTGACATTTGCTTGGGACTTGGATTGGAGTGACATGAGCAATTGTCTGTGCATTTGCGCTAAAAGTACATAAATTACTTTTGTGATGACAGGATTAATTATACATATAATTTTGAACAAAATTGTAAGTATATTTTTTTAGTTTGGTAAAACACAACAGCATAGCAGCAAAATAAAATAAACAGAAATGCTCTGGATTCCAAACTCCCTTTAATCTAACGGTGCGAGAAATATCCTATCAAAGAGTTACATCACCTTTCACCACTGGAATATAAAAACTATGTTTTTTTTTTAGCACTTAGGAAACATAACTGTTGTGAAGATCAGACAGGATGTAAACAAGTCAGTCCAGACCGAAATTGTGCTTATTCAGATTTTTCAGAGTCAGATCAACACACTTACACAATGTAGTTATGGGTTTATTTACTCTTTCATCCATAACCCCACAAGCCAAATGAACAGTTTGAGATGTCCATGAGATATATTTCATTACTCTATGAAACATCTCAAAGTCATGCTATGCAAGGACAGGACAAAACAATGGGGAGGAGGAACATTTACTGTTAGGGCTCAAGGCTGTACCCCCTGTTTTCTACAATCAAACCAAGCTACTCCCTCATTCTCCTATGTCCTTAAAGGACATTAATCACTGCAATTAAGTATTTCAGTTTGAAGATTTCCAAGAAAGATCTGCTTGATGATGGACATAAAATCTGGTAAATCCAGTTGGTTTTTGGCCAAGAAAATATTATTTTATTTTGGGGAACCTTCTCAAAACCTTCATTGAATATTCTCTCTCATAATGGTATTGAACTATTCCTTTGCAAGTTAGCTTTCGAATGTACCGATTTTGTCCATATTTCCAGTTCAGAACGCTCCACTTTCCCTGGGGGCTCTAATTAGTGTGGCACACGGAGGTTCGCACATGACATAGCTGTGTATTCTCTTTGAACTGGCAAGGCGTGGTATAAAGCTGTCTCTAATTACTTCAAGCAAGGAAGTGTAAAAGCTTTCAAACTCATTTTAAATAGCACCATGCAATGCAAGTGTGTTGAGAAGTTAAAAGTTCTTATGTGAGTTTTGGTCCATTAAAAAGACGATTTTAGTCACCAAAAAAGTCAAAGATTTGCTCCTCATTTGCCTGTTGTTTGACTTGTTGCAGAAGAGACTGACCTGTGCCATATCTGTGTGTGTGACTTTGTGTAAAAGAACAAAGACTGTTCTAAAAAGGATTTGAAGTGTAAAAATGTAACCCCCTTTTGTTACATTTTATTCTGTAGGGGAAAAAAGCTTTGTTGATGGGGACCTACATTTTATGCAGTTTTGTCTGACATTAAATACATGACAGTAATGCTTTATTTTCTGATATTATGATATGAAGTGCATGTTGAACTGTTTTAATCACTGAAATGTGTATATTTTGTTCTGCCTTGTTAATCTATTTTGATGTACACAAAAATTCCTGGGCTGGAAAGAGAAAGAGAGAGACCTCTGCCATAGCCGTGTGTGTGTGTGTGTGATTTCGTGCCACTTAATGCTGCCTTGCTGAATATAGAAGTGCGTGGCCTCGTCTGTACCAACAGCCATCTTAAGTTTGGAACATTTTCAAGGTTGGTACACCTCTGTTTAACTCAAGCTGGACTAGGAATCATGTGCATGCTCCTGATTTTTTATGATGGGTTTTGGTCTGCAAAGCAACAAGCACAAAGGTAAAGTTTGGCAGCATTTCCTATAAAGGCTGCAGCATTTTGAGGACCTAGAAGCAGATACTAGTCACAGTTCCAAAAGGTTTGTTGAGAAAGGAGATGGCTGGCTGATCCAAATGGAGTGGATTATTGGCACTGTTTGCCTAGGATGTCCTTGTTTTGAAAGTCAGTGAATGCCAGAGAATTAGAATCTGGGCACAAATAACAAGTTGGAAAGACTAGAAGCAGAGACACTAGGATGAGAAAAAGGTTCAGAGTAGCCATATAAAGCCTGTTTTATGCTTGGTGCATCCACAAGTTCACAGGTGTCTGCATGGCCAGCTTGACGTCACATGGTTAGACACGCCCCCACTGCAAAGATCTGCAGCTGTTGTTAAAAATGTAAAAATATAAACATCTCTTTGATTGTTCAATGAAAGAACACCAGGACATCTTGACAACAAATTTTCCTCTTCTTCTGTGACATTGCCGATAACAACAGTCTTTCTTCTTCACTGACTTCCTTGAAACCTGTGAATGCAACTGTTTGCCTCTACAGTTTGGGAGAACATCTGTTTGCGGCAATGCTAGGCCCTGTTTACACGTCAACGTTGTCACCAGAAACAGAAAGGTTTTTCCTTTGTGCTTTCAAAAATGATCGGCTTTAAGTTGAGCTGCACCAGGGTTCTTGAAGATTAGGTGGAGGCGTGTTCCTCACCCATGTAGTTAAACTGTACACGATTGACGAGGCTGGTGTGATCGCTATGGTACGGGATGAAGTGACTGTCTCACCCCTGGACACACCCCGTAAATACACCGTCAGTAGCGCTTCTACAGTGCTTCGGGGGCGGTTGCCCCGCTCCAGTTGGGTTAATACAGCGATATGAGGAGGACTCCTTGAATTTTCATCCTGCTGACATGCGTCAGCCCCGCTCGAGCTCAGTTCACGTCACGTAAGCCCCAACTTACGTGACGCTTGCGCCGTCTTGAACGGGACACAGTCGGGGCACAAACGGATACATCCTTGTCAGTCGTCCTCATGAAGCTTTCAGGATTGAGCCACGATCAGCCCGACTGAGCTCCATACATGCCACGCTAATACCGCTGGCTTTAGGACTGCATTAGGCTTCCATCCCGCTATACTGAGAGTGGCGATTCTCCACGACAGTTTTGAGCAGTTCAGAACTGACGGGACCCTTCCACATTCCCTGCCGTTCCTCCACGACTATACAACAGTGATCCAGACCAAGTAGCGCATGCATCACAACCAAAGCACGTTTCATCAGGATTATGACAATCGTGCACAATCTCCATGAGAAACGGGAATGTGTGACTGGGGCTTCACAAAGAAGAAGGTCCTCAGCTCTAGGTGCTTGTGTATTGGAACAAGAACAGCAGCACATGTCCCAGCAGCCTTGGTGATGTTTTGACATCTGATTCAAACCAAATCCGAGTGATGATAGTTTAATAGCTCCTTCTCTTTTAAACAACATGTTTTGGCACTGTGCATGTAATGGTCACATATTTTATATTTCCATGTTGACCATGGACACAGATGTCCCCGAATATAGGTCTAAAGTTTCTTGACTTAAAATTCACTCAGATGTTGGATTCTGGCATGTTAATCTCTCTGTTTTAACACTGCTCGGATCATGTTTTAGTGTAGGTCCTCCTGAAGCAGTGTGTGACCTGCCCTCTCTAAAGAAGTAAAGGTGGGTTCAGCTAACCAGTGGTGGGCTCTATTGTTCTATCTGGCTGCACAGGCAAAGCTGTGTGTTGGCTGAACAGCCACCTGTTTCATGGTGTGTCCTCAGTGGGGGAGGGGCCTGTTTAAGCACACATTTTCTGGAAGGTGCAGTAAGCTGAGGAGGTGTTTTGTTTACATTTGGTGGGGTTTGTGTCAACCAGGGTCTTTCTTTGTGGAGTTTGCATGGTGTCCCTGTGCCTGCGTGAGTTTTCTCCTGCTCATTAGGTTGATTGGTGACTTCAAATACTCCTTAGGTATGAGTGTGGGCGTTCCTGGTTCTCTGTCTCTCTATGTGTCCCTGTGATTGGCTGGGGACCGGTTCAGGGGCTACCTCATGTTGGCTGGCATGAACTCCAGCCCCCCGGTGACCCTAAAAGGGATAAGCAGCATGGATGATGGATGGATGGCTGTACAGTTTCTATGTATATGTAACTAATGAGATTTATTTCGCTCCTGGTTCTCTTCTGGTCTCTATGTGTGTCCCTGTGATTGGCTGGGGGACCGGTTCAGGGTTATTTCATGTTGGCTGGCATGAACTCCAGCCCCCCAGTGACCCTAAAAGGGATAAGCAGCATGGATGATGGATGGATGGCTGTACAGTTTCTATGTATATGTAACTAATGAGATTTATTTCCCAATAAACCGCACTGAGGCAGTGCCGCCCTGGTTGAACTGGCTGGATATGGTCTGTGGTCTGCTCTCTCCTTCAGTCTGCCAGGAGCAGGAAGAATGTAAACAACTACAGCAGATTCAGTCTGTTTTGTTTTCAGGTCAGTAAGCAAAGTAAAAAAAGGAAATGTGTTTGATGTGATTTATAGTAATCTCAGTTCTAGTAAAGAGTAAAGAGTCAAAGACCCTCCAAAAACTCAAAGACATAGAAAGACATGTTTAGAAATATAGAAGTTGCACTTAAAAAATCTTGAAATTTTGAGTTTGGTTTCTTGTAAACGTACAACTTATTAACATTAATTCAGAAAAGTCTAAGTGTGTTTGGATTATAACTTTTTTTTCTATAAAAAACACACTCAGTATTTTGGATTTAGGTCAATAAGTTGTAAATTTATGAGATACCAAACTTAAAATTATGAGATTTCATGGTATGAAATAATCTACTGTGTGGAAGAAGAAAATACCAGAATAAGCAGTTTGTTCTGCATCATACCTGCCCAATCAAATGATATATTTTCCTGAACTAAGTGATAAGAAAACAAAAAACACATTTTCAAATTTGAAAGCTGAAATTTAGATCTTTCAAAACTTTTTTCAGGCGAATTTCTAACTTTTTAAACTTGAACATTCTGAATGTAGTTTCTTTTTGAATTCACAATTGTTTAACTTAAAAAATAGCTTTCTCTTAATAGACTTAATAGACAAAACAAAGCAAGTACCCATGGCATTCTGTCATACCTCTCAGATTTTAATGGATAAAATACACCTCTGTTACAGTTTCAAAGTTACAGTACTATTTACACATCTGCTCATGCAAGTAGTAAAGCTTTTTGCATTTGATATTAATTTATTTCAATTTTTATTCTTTCAGTTAATGAGAGGTTTTTTTTGTTTGTTTTGCTGCGTATTAGGATATTGTATGCTCATCTGGAAAATTTGTCCAGGTTTAGTTTATAGTGACACCGATCAACAGAAAAAGTGTGGGAGTTTTATTCATGTGTGTGACTAATATGCTCCTGACGTCTGTTGTGGAGAAGTCAGCCCCTGTCTAATTGATGTCTGGTAGAAGCAAGAAGAAAGGCTAAAATTAAAGATGACTTGGTCTCCTTTCTTTGTTCATTTAGAAAGTTTAAGCTGTTTGAAGGTGTCATCCCAACATGTCGTGCTGAGGATGGTCCATTTTAATTTACCCTGTGCTTGAAAACAGGGTCATTATGCATATTTATGTAGAACACTGAAGCTCAACATTAAAACAGGCTGTTCCTCAGACTCACCAAATGTATTTTTTTCTACAGCAGAAGGAAGGCACTTTAGGTTAATTATTTTTAAGAACTTTCTCCTGGTCTCATAATTTACATTTAAATTTGTTTTCCATCTGCCATCCTGGCTCTCTGATTTGTTGGATTGATTTTATGTCTTTATTCATATCAGACAGTGAATAAAGAGTGAGGATGACCTACAGGTAAGGACCAGCAGGTAGCAGGTGGATTTCAACTTAAACTTCCTATTGAAGAAAACAGCCTCTGTACACAGAGTTTGGTGATAACTACTAATAAACAGATATTGTATATCTGCTGTCACAAAATTTTAAAGGATATTCTAAACAAAAACATGTACTTATCACTAAAAGACCTAAAAAACTGTTCTTAAAGACAAAAGACGAGACATGTCATTTGTCTTCTGACCCTTGTTTGTTTATGTTTTCCAGGCAGCATATGACTTGATATAATGAAATCATGGTTTAATAGCCTTTGTCCATGTCCATACACTGTGACTGCAGTAAGTTTGCTAGGCTATATAAGTAGAAAAAATATTTTACATAAACTTTTTTTCCAACAAAATATGAGACTAAAACACACTGAGCTCCCACTACCACCCCTGTCTGAGCTTTATGTAACACTTTGTTTGATGGTGTCTGTACTTTATGCCTCCATCTTGTTCCTGAGAAACATCCACCTGCCAGGCTCTCCCAGTTCCACCGGATGTATCCACTATATAACACCACTAATTATACTGATTCCTGTCTGGGCCTTGAAATTCCCTTCTTGCTTGACAGAACACTTTCTAGACCAGCCCTAACGTTTTCATTCTTGATGTCTGCAGCCCATCTGTTTTTTTTTTTTTTTGAGATTTATGGTCTTAATGTCTGAATACTCCATATGTTTTGTCAAAACTCTTAAAAGTGTTTTTTTTTACCCTTTCAAAATGTATGCAAGATTCCAGACATCGGTTCTGACCTTTATTTTATTTGGGGATTTCCATATTTTTGTATCCCTGACTGAATTGTTTCTCATTTCATTTTCCCCATTTTTTTTCTTCAGGATGAATCATATGAGAAATGACTGCGCCTTGACTTCCCAGTCTGCTCTCTGTCACTCTCTCTGAGGTCGGTGTGTTGTGGTTCTGACAATAACTTTTGTGGACAGACTAACAAACTCCGCCAGATCCCCACAGCTTGTGGCCAGTGACCTGTGGTCGCTGCAGACTGGCTCACACACGGGTGGACATACAAAACATAAAACACACAGCTAAATGCATCGTTTCCTTTGTCTTAGAAAGAAGAGGTTGCACCACAAGCTGGAGGCACACAGAGGACAGCATTCAGTCTCTCCTTTTTTATTTGAAGTTTCTTTAATAGATAATAAATCATTTACATCAGTTCTTCTAGAGCTCAGTCTTGGGTTCTGGTCCAGCCTGCTTCACATCCTAGAGAGCATAAAAACTTTATGAGTAAAACACAGCAGGAATTAACGCATGTAGGAAATAACTACGGTGATGTCCAGATTAAAAAGTGACATGCGGTATGAGGGATGGAAATCAAGAACCGGTTCTAGTTGAGAACTTTTTCCAACTTATTTTAAGAACAGAAAAATTCCCTCATTGAGTCATTTCACTTAGTTCCATGTGCCAGTGAACCAATGATGCTGGACAGGATACAAGTGTAGTGTGACTTTATTCTAATGATGTGACATAACAATTTATATGGCACCAATGGCTCCAAGTAGAATGTCTGTGGCTGTCCGATTTCAAGTTAGGGTGGAGACACTAGCAGCAAGCAAAAACATTTTTCATAGAGTGCATGGCATTTAATGTTTAGAGTGCCATGTACTTGACACTGCTGACAGAAAAGCCTGCCTGCTGACTTTTCCCAGAAACTCCATTAGAATCAATAAGGGGATCAATAAAGGATTTAATTGATATGCAGAATTGATAACGGCATTGGTATTAATAAAATCTTATCACTTCCCACATGGCCAACACAAAGAAAAAAAAGGCAGATGGCAGTAAGAAATGGTATATTGCAAGAACAAAGTGCCACATGCCATAGTTGATGGTATACCACTCAGGGGAACCACTTGTTTGAGATTCTAAATGAAAAACTAACAAGTCAACTGTTTGCAGCCAAATTCAAATATGCACCAGAAAAAAAGCTGTAAAGACAGACCACTTCGATTATTTATCATTTATATCATGTTATCCTGCATCATGGTGGCAGAGAACTGGCAGCATAAGAGTCAAACACAGTTGGCGCTGCCCACTTGTGTGGTATGCCATCAGCCTTGGCACAAGCCACAGGGATAACCCCAATGGTTACTGCTATGTGCCAGTGCCTTCTCATTTCCCATGCCATTTTTGTATGTCAGTGCTCTCTTTTATCATGGCACCTGCCGTGTTTCAGCCTTCTGAATGACTTTGTGGCACAACATAACACTACACTCTATGTTTTCCAATTAAACTTTTTACATGCACACATACAAAGTCTCAACTTTCTAACTGATTTTTGTTGTTTTAATTCTTACTGTCTACTCTCAGGAAAATCTTTGTGGCTGGCTACCTTAAGCTCCCCTCGAAGAAAGGACTGGCAGTACTCTCGCACACTCTCAGTTGTGATCTCCCCCTCAGGCATGAGCCACCTCATGTCAGCATCGTTGTCATAGATACCGATCCGTGGGAGGTCCTTAGGCGTGAGGCCGAAGAAGCCCAGTGGCTTGATGTTTGACTTCGCCGCTCCGTTGATAAACACAAACAAAAACTGGAAAACATTTTATAGATAATATTCAGCCGATATTAAATCAGATAAATGACCTCCGACTTGTGAAATCACTTCACCATGTTTGATTTGCTGTGAAATGTGAACCAAAATTCACAATTCTTACTTTACTTTGGTTCAATAGAGATAGCCTTGTAGCACAGAAATTCTTTAGAGCTTTATTTCTTCAGATAACGTTTCTCCATGTACACACCTTTCCTGTGAACTCAGGGGCGAGATCCCTCAGTGTCTTCTTGAGCTCCTTAAATGTTTTACTTCCTTTGTTGGCAAACAGCAAAAGATGTGACCTCACCTCTGAGTTGAACAAACCCACTCCTGTCTGCAGAGGAAAGAAGCAGCTTTAATATGCACTGTATCGTGAATCATGAACTAGTTTAAATAAAAAAATGATGCGACCACCAGAATCAGATCAAAATTAAACATCAAAATTTCACACCTTGTAAAAACCATATAAATAGTGAACAAAAATGTTTGAGTTTCAATCAGCCAAACAAATACGTAAATATTAGAGAAAATAAGAAATGTTGCAAACTCATAAGCCTCTTGGTCTTAAAACCTGGACTTAATCTGAAATAAATACCAGTACCCGTATTCACAGACAGAATCCTCTGTCACCAGTATTGCTTTAAAAACTACATTAACATCTTCCAGCTCTTTCTTAAAGGTTATTTATGAATTATCTCAAAGATAGACAGATACTTGTAGTAAGAGGGCGGGATTGATCCTGTTGTAGGGTACAGTATGATATTCTGTATAAGGCTATATTTGGCTGTCTCAACAACAGAAGTGTTCAGGCATAGATGAAATATGAAATTATTCAGCCCAAACATTCATAACAGACGATAGGACATTAATAAAAGTTTTTGACTAATTATCATCTCACTTAACAAATTGAAAATGTCCTTTTACAGTGTAAAGCCTGTGAAAAGTCAGAGAGCACATGCCTGACTGCACAGTTGCCTTTTCATGTTACTTTTGCTTCAGCAACTGAGAAGGGAACTGTGACGTAAAAGACATTTAGA